>CM067216.1:175572091-176068104 GCA_034190945.1 Octodonta nipae
GGACTTAGTTTTGAACAGTTTGGAAGCACATTGGGATACCATCTCATCCCACACAAAAATAAATAAATCGAACTTTTTCAAACTCATTAAATTCGTTTTTGATTCGACGGTATTCTCGTACAATGGAACATACTACAAACAGGTGTTCGGTTCTCCAATGGGATCAAAACTATCACCTATAATCTCACAATTTATCATGGATGACCTAGTCCAACACTGTCTGTCGAAATTAAGCTTTAAGGTTCCTTTCTTGAGGAAGTATGTTGATGACATCATTTGTAGCATTCCTACTGCTGGCAAAACTGAACTGTTACAAATTTTCAATAACTACAATGAGTTCTTACACTTTACTATTGAAGAGGAAGACCAGTTTTTAAGTGTACCTTTTTTAGATACCAGGGTCATTAGAGATGTCGACAACAGTCTGAAATTAGACTGGTACATTAAACCAACATGTTCAGGTAGGTTTCTTAACTTCCATTCACAACACCCTCTGAAAATGAAAATAAATCTAGTCAATTGCATGAAGAGAAGAATTTGCAAAAAAAAAAAAAAAAGGTGCATAACTTTTTTAAAATGTGATGGTTTTAATCTTAAAAATTGTACTCAATGGATGTGTGATCCAGTTACAATAATGTTTTATTCAATTGTTGATATATGTTTGTAATGTTTGTTTAAAGCGCATTACGCATTCTACAGTACTTGCAATGAGAACCTTTTTTAATAATTTTCTAACCTCGATATTAAAATTGTCTGAAGAAGAAATCAATAAATTTCGAAAGCTTTCATAATATAATAAAAGAGTACACTTTATTTAGTGCCCTTTATACAATAAAAAATTGGCTACTTTCCCATTATTTTTTGGAAATTCCAAAATTCTATCCAGATTCTTAGCCGTTAATTGCTACGTAGTAATATATATATATATATATATATATATATATATATATATATATATATGTAGATTCCTCGTTGTTGGGGTACATCTATGTTTTTTTAGATTTAAGTTGTGGACGCAACAGTTAACCTAACATTTAAGTAAACTCATATTTGTCATTTCTGAAGGCAATATTTTAAAGTTAATTTCAAAATCTTACCTTTGAATATGTTAAATGCGAGTTTACCGAAGCAATAAGTTAACTTTTTCATCTAGAGACTAGAGTAAAAACACAAATGTATACCGTAAACAACAGGGAAACTAAATATATAACAAATATTTGTAAACTGTATATTATGGTTGTACCAATTTTGTTATTATTATTGTGTGAATAGTTCAATGTTTAATTGAATTTGTAATTAATTTTGTAAATAAAAAAATATATGTATGGGGATTATTATTTCGCGGATACCGACATCTATAGTGTAGTTTTAGAACTAGCAGAGAAATACACCAGCTAGATGGTGTACAGATTCCTTCTTTATCGGCAATTGTTTAAATGCAGATTACTGTAACTCAAATTAACATTTTTATTTACCCGGAAGAATCATAGATGGCTAAATCCGCCATTTTGTGGACACAATTTTCAACACAGAGTTTCCTATCTATTCTCTATTGTATGATCTGTGATGCTACTAACAGCGCATCGACTACGTCTCGCCAAACCGACGAACTTCCCTCTTCTTAACATCTCTACCTAACATATATGGAGACGTCACGCCACTCGAATTACCTACAGGGCGAGAAACACAAAAGTCCGGTTCATATTTGATTCACCCTCGTAACTTCAAATATGTTGTTGACTGGTTTAACGTAAATAAAAAATATATTAGATAGGTAAGTAATTAATTTGTACAGAATTAATTCTTTACTTTGTGTGTAGGTACCTAACAACATTGAATGTGTTACTTTCAAATTTTTAGTAATACTTGGAAGTCTGTTACATTTTTTAAAAATGTTTTATTCTAAAATACTTTAGCATGTTCTTTGGGTGAAAATATCCTTTGCTATAAATTTACATTTTTTTAAATAATACAATTTAAAACTTTCTAAATAATGAGGATATAATATTAAATAAAGACTAATAGATATAACCAGGTCCTAGCTTTGTATACCATTACATTTTCAGAACTTTTATATTTGGAAAAAACTCTTTACAAACTAATTTAAAAATGCTTATATAATTATATACCGGTGCACATAAAGATTAGAATAAAGAGGTTGTGGTAATTTTCAGTTAAGTAAATGAAATCTTAAGTCCAGATAAGTATTCTCCTTAACATCAGAATTTAATATAGGATATTTTTAAGTGAATGTTAAATTTGAAAAAGGGGCAATTTTTACTTTATGAAAAAAAGAGGTCCATTTAGTTTTGTTTTCAAAGTCGAATTTTACAGCCCATATAGTAGCTTACCAGATATTCAAAAACCGATATGTTACAATTTGGCATAGATTATTTTATATGTAATTGTGATATAAAAAACGTATAAATGCACATTTAGACTTTATGAAATTAAACAGGTGCATTTCGCTATATTTTCAAAATGTAAAGTTTGAAATCCCATGCAGTTTGCTAAATATGGAATGTTGGATACCTGAAAATTTGAAATAAAATATTTTTTGAAAGAAATGAAACAATTGCAATTTTAAAGAAATGCTCATTTACATTTTATCAAAATAAAGAAGTGCATTTCATTACATTTGCAAAAAGTTTTATTTTACAGCCCATATAGCTTGCTGAATTTTGTATAACAAATACCGACAAAAATAAATAATAACCTATAAATTTAAAACCTAATATTTTTGAAGTACATACAAAAATCAAAATTTTAAATAAATGAATATTTAGATTTTATCAAAATAAAGATGTGCAGTACATTTTACAGCCCATGTAACTTGCTAAATATTGTATAACAAATACCAAAATATTCACAGATTTTTTGTCGGATGTCGGCTACTTTCAGTGAACAAAAATCCAAACTAAAAATAATGAACCGATTCTGAATCGATTCAGAACTGCTTCCGCGAAAACCCTTATTAATAAATGAAAAATTTCATCCAACATTGGAGCAGGAAATAAATTGCTTTGTTCCTACTGGTGACGTGGTTGTTATCATTAATTTTTGTTCCAAATCCACTGCTATAGGTTTGTTTATGAATCCGGTTGCCAATAATTGCAACGGTTTGAACAATTCTTGGCGAATTGAGTGTTAGCACAACCAGCTGTCGAGAACACTGATCGCGGAGAATTTTTCAAATCTTTGGATTTATCGGCAAGTGGTCTATAGGAACAAACCTTATTTAACACGAGGAGTCCATATGATTTATTAATATGTCCCATAAATATATACACGTACTGTGATCCGTCCGCCCCAGTACGTGTTATCGTCTAAATGAAATATTTCTCACCAGCAATTTCGCATAACCGAATTTAGAATTCATTATTCTCCGTCAGATTTCAGATTTATTGAATATATAATAAACCAGATGTCCTCACACATTAATTTCTCACACCAACTTAATAATAGTTCAAAGCGTTATTATACAAAAATAAATTTTAAATTACGTATCATTTTTTATGATTCATATTCCTAAATATTATACTGGTGTTTAGAAAGTATCGGAACAACTATTAGTCTATGAAAAAACTTAAATAAGTGCAATCAACGGCAAAATAAAGTTAGGCAGCAGAATTTTTTTTTGTTAAGACAATTAAATTGTCACAAGGTTTTGAATTATTTTGTCTGTTCATTGGGTTTTCTCTCCTCCAAATTTTTTCCTGCAACAGATAAGTATTTAAAAATTGTATATGTAGAACAAAGTGTAGTAAGGCAATTTCGTAAAATTGCCCGGATTACTGGCTGTCTGTACATTGATTCTTCCTCACAGTTATTCTAAGAGAAAGAGATGTCTACAAAATGATCAACCAGTATTCCTGTATACAAGTAATGTATTGCATATTGTGTAATACTTATCTGTGTATGGAGACGTTTCAACTCCGAGTCTGGAGTGTTGTCAATCGTTTAGTGTTGTTTTCGAGGTTTTTTCTAAAAAAAAATTCGCTTTGATCTTGAATTTGTTGTTTGTCAAAAAATTTGACACTGACAATTTGTCGTTTGGCGATCACTTGACGCTGAGGTTACCGTTTTTTTGTTCTGTTAGCAATAAATTCCTCCAGTCCAAATGAAGGTCGGCTGAAGGTGCTCCGATTTCAGTGTTGTTTATCATCATACAGCTGGCTTCTTTAAGTTTTCTCTTTTTTAAATTTTCTTCTCTCAACAAAATCTTTGTTTTATCCCAGTCTATCCTATGGCTACCGGTGCTCGTTAATACATGATTGGCCAAATTTGATTTGTCCACATGTCTTCTGGAAATGTTATATTGATGTTATTTTTTCCTTACTTCTAAAGGTCTTGAAGTTTCACCGGTATAAGAATGGCCACAGTCACACAAAACACTGTATACACAATTTTTAGAACTCTGGGTTGCGTTAAACGGTTTGGTATGTGTGAGGATAGAGCGCAAGGTACTATTTGTTTTAAAAACAGTTTTAACTATGTATTTATTTCCTAACCGCTTAATTTTTTCCGATACACCTGGGAAATTACTTACAAGGTTTTGACTTCATGGGGACCGATTAAATTTTTTAACTTTAAACTTTATATCTTTCACCACTCCCAGAAGCATGAAATCTGTCACCTGCTAGCATTTAGGATCTTGTTTATAATGCTAATTCCAAAGGTTTATTATTATGTAACCGTTTGGACCTTATTAAACATATTTTCTTGTTTTTAAACTACTAGCTTTGGTTATTCTTTCCAAATCAAAGTTAGTACAGAAAAGTTTTTTTAGTCTATCATATCTGAGTTTTGGTAATTATTCACATTATTTTTAAATGTATTATCTTACATTTCTTTAAATATTCAAAAATATTTGTTCTTTCAGTTTGGACTTGTAATATTTTTATAATATACTAGCCGGTCAGTATATGCTGTAGTGTAGTTAAATGCAGAAAAAAAACATTTATGTCAGTTTATTATATTATATAGGGTGTCCCCTGAAAGTGTGCGGTTACCTGGAACTTAAAAATATCAATATTTGATTCTGAAAATTTGGCGACGTAAGCCGATAGGTTCTATGTGACTAAAACATTTTCAGATCTGTGGCACTTCAGGTTATACCGGAAGTAGACACCACCTTTCTGACATCAATTAGAACACCCTATATGTTATTGAAAATTTGGATGCTACGTTAAACTCTAAATAAATTTTATTAACCACATTTTATCTCTAAATTTAACCATTTTCAAGATATTTGCATTTTTATGTCAAAAATGACAGATGCAGTCCTGCGGGAAATCGACAATTTTAAGTTTAAAAATTACGGTAACTTTGTATTACATTCCCTATATCTAATTCTCATAATTTTCAATTAAATTACGAAAAACCGTTTTCCGCCCATTAAAATATGATGTCGACTTTGCTCGGAAAAATCAAGATAGCCGTGGCTGCTAGAAAAATAACAGGCGGCTGCGAAATGTTACTCAGTTTTTCAAATTGTCAATTATACTTACACCAAGCGTAACAGGCGTAATTATTCCAACGAAGATTATTTTAATATCTTTATTATTTATACCAAGTGTAATAAGGTAATAAAGAAGCAAAGGCCATTACGGGAAACAATTAATCGAATAACACTACCTAGAGATTTTCGGATCAGTCAAACTAACAATCATTATGAAATAACTTCTTCTTCTTTAAGAGTTTCTCTGCTGAAAATGGCTATGGGTAAAGAGTAAAGACCCTTGAGACCAGATACCAGTGAATAAAAAGTAGACGAAGAATATTAATTGTTTGTATTATATATTAGAACTTGGAGAGGAAGGGGAAATTCTTTAGGATTACAATTTCAAATTACATCTTTTAATGAAATCAAAAAGTATCTGAGAGAGAATTGCTTAAGATATCAACTATAGAAAAGGGTCTTATGTAAGCCAGGGTTTGTAGTTTGATCTCCATCTACTGTCTTATAGTTTTGTGACGGACACACTCAAAAAACATATGATTAATATCTCCAAGGAGACCACATTCACACAAAGGAGAATTTAATAATTTAATTCTATATAAATGTGGCGACACACAACAGTTATAGGGATTTTCATAGATCGAGGGCACCCTCCAACATCTGTTTTCTAAAGGGCATAATTTCTACCTCTTTTTATCATGCAATTACGCCACAAGGATTTCCATTTGGAATCCAAGACATATTGAAAGGTTTTATTCAAATCCTTATAAGGCAGTTTGAGTTCGAGATCCTTCACGGAAAATTACGCGCCTGATTTATACACTTTAGGTCAAATCACAGAGGTCAGTGGAAGAACCGCCTTCCTGATCACGGTAAGCTCCCACGCCAAGAACCCAGAACCCCGGAGTGACCAGGAATCCAGCCTAGATAACCTTGGCAATTTGTTTTATTTAAATTGTAAAAAAGATATTGATATGATTGGGGTTTTGATTTAAATGTAGGTGTTTAATAGATATTACATATCCCAGAGAGTCAGACAATATTATACATTTTTTAATATTTAGACCGGAAAATCTAACACTTTTACTATTGCTAACAATTCTGTTGTGAATGAGAATCGCAGATGATGTACAATGAAAATTCGGTCAATCTCAAGGGAGGGAATAACCACAGCACTTGAAGCACTAGAATCCTTTTTGTTTACCGACCAATCTGTGCATACCGGAATAAAGTGAGGGAATTTAGCAGAAAGGGTAGTGGAAAGGATGGTATTAATGCAAGAAGAAGGAAGCTTGAGGGACTTGTCGATGCCTAAGTGAAGCAAAGTGGGGATGGGGGAAATGACAAGAATCAATGTCATATTGAAAAATAGCCTTTTGGCCATATCAAATAAGGAAGTTGCGAAGGGGAATAATACTTTGGTATTAATAAACAAGCAACGGTAACGGTGAAATTTGGTTCACTGAAATTTCATTCATTTTTTAAACTCTGGAGTTTAAAAAGGGTTATAATTGATAATGGGAGATTAGATAAGGAACTTTTTACATAATAACTCTCTCCTCAACAATAAATGCGGCTATTCAGCTTCAATTAGTAAGGCATTTGTGTAACTAGATTTCATTGCTTCAAGGCAGGTACGTAATGCCTCATAACCCCCCAGAATAACTGTGAGAAAGAATCTCTGTACAGACAGGCAGTATTCACGGCAATTTTACGAAATTGCCTTACTACACTTTGATCTCTATATACAATTTCCAAATACTTATCTGTTTCAGGAAAAAAAATTGTGGAGAGAAAACCCAATGAACAGGCAAAATAACGTTGAAGATTAATAAGATTTAATTTGAAACTACGAATGTTCCAGTGAAGTAGTGTACATTGCCTTTTACTGTCATCTACAAGTAGGATATACCAAGAACTTAAATCCATTAAAAATTCGAGACTGCTATTGGTGCGTTCCCGCAATTTGTTTAGTGTATTGTTTTAAATTTGATTGAATTACTTTATTGATATTTAAACTTCTGCACCTTTTCCAAAACCTTCTGTCGCGCTAATGCTAATTTTAAGTGTTTCTTGCGTGTAAAATATAGACAGAATTCCTGTTTTGTATGCCGAACTATTCGGACAATTTTGTTTCTGTCTGAAGAGACGGCCGCTTTTTGTTGTTATCGTGTTACGATTCCGCGAGTTATTAGTTCCGGTCGTAACAACCGCTATAGCGCTTTCATTTTTTTTTTGTTTACAAAAGCGCATCATTTGTGGTTAAACCCGCATTTTTTTTGTTTGCTCAATCAATGAACATTACGTCGCTATTTTTTTGTGTAACGTGTTGTCCAGAAGAAGCTCTAAAAACACTTCCTGCCGCTGCGGGGCTAGCCTCTGAAGAAAGAAGAACCAAGAAAACACCACCTGCAGAGCTTCGACGTAAAAGGTTAGTGATTAACTTTATTTGGTGAATTAATTTATGCGACGGCACGTGTTTTATTGATTGTTCCGCTAAAGGTCCTTCGTCAATTATATACTTGCATTGAACCAGCACTGAACTAAAACCGCAACATCTAATTTATACATTTTTTGGATATTATATGTAATGTGTCATCGAAGACATTCCAACTATTATAAAAGTCTATCAATAATTTTTTTTTAATTTGTGAAATGCAAAGAATTAGCAGGTTGTGAAAGACAATGAAGATGTGCTGGATTGGTTAGACAGAAGCAAATGCTTTAAATGATTACTTTGAGTTATACCATTAGGATATAAATGTCAATTTGAGTTGAAAGAGAAAATTCATTAAAAGTAAATTTCCTCTGTGTGGGGGGGGGGTGTGTAAGAAGTAGGCTGCGACAGAGTCTTTGTGATAGATGAGAAGGATCTCTTCAGAGGAATATTGTTACCTGCGGTATGGAAGGGCTCTGCGTGAGACTAGGAAAGGATTCAGCAAAGGAGTTAACAATGGATCTGTTGCCACTTATATTGGTACAGTTTCTGTTGGAATATGGAAAGAAGAAGAGTTGGAGCGACAATCTATAGGAACCTTATTGTTCGCTTCCAAAAATAAGATGTTATAGAGAGCTATAGTTTCATTAATGTTCCTTTACCGCAGAAATTCCGGACCTATTCGATCTTCAAAAAGGGTTTCTTTTTCAGTGGCCACGTGTTGATCCTTGCAAAAGATACACTTTGAGAGACAATGAGAAGAATCAGGCTTTGATCTTAAATTTTCTCCACATCTCATGCAGCGCTCTTCATCTTTACACTGAATGTTAGTATATCCATACCTCTAACATTTGAAGCATTGAATGACTGGGAAGATATACATCTCTGTCCGAAAAATGCAAAGGAAAAGCTCGACTTTTTCTGGTATGATCTTCTCTCTGACTGTTATAACGACTAAAGGAGTATTCAATAAATCATTTTTATCGGAGTTAGTTTGTTTTGTATTATTAGTTCCGCCTTCCTTTATATCATAACATTTCTTTTCTTTAATTATTTTTACAAACAAAAACTCCTTAGAAGAGCCTATAGCTTTCATGTTAGAAGAATGTCTTCCTCGGAAAAACAAGGATTAATCCCTCTTACTAAAAATTTAGAAGATATAGGGGGTATAATATGCTATAAGATTTTTCTACTCTAAATAGTCACGATTATTATTATTATGTTAGCTTCTTTTGATGTGTTAAAATAGGGAGCTACTTTGTACATATATTTCCTATGAACCCTAATAGCATCAAATTTATTGCTGGCAACAATGGATTTCCCTACCAATTGGTAATTTAAACTTTCCGATTTTTCTTCAGTCAACACCATGACATATATGTTGTAACCGATTTTGTCATCTACACTTTGCGTATAACTAATGAATATTTTTCTTCACATGAGGAACAGTATTTAGTTCCTCTTCAATCGATAAAGATGGTGTAGGTTCAATAATTCATGGGGAGATATCTATCATAGTATCTGAAGATGGGAGATTATCTATTATAGTATAAGAGGACGAAATGTGTGAGGTAAAATGCCCATTACTAAGAATCTCCCTATATTCGGCGATAACCTTATTCGAAACATTATATTGAGAAATATAATTTTTGTCGGGAGAGAAATCTCTATGTTTATGATTTTTATATAAGCCTATGAGTGTGTAAACCGCTTCATTAGCCTCTGATCCGGGAGTCTTCATAACTCATGCTTAGATCTACCTACTACGTGTATAAACAAATATTACTAATGTAAAAAATATATACAAAAATCAATTTAAATAAAAAAAACAAATGTAAACTGAAATTTAGTAGCAAAGTGTTAAAATTACCGAACAAAGGTGATCGGAAGAAGCGAAATAAAAAGGAGATAAAGACTTAATGGATAGGAGCGTACACGACATTCTCACTTTGAACGCCAAGCATCAATTATTCCAATATCTTAAATTCCTAAATGTTATTTTCCTAGAAAATATAAAATGCAAAATAACAGACAACACGTAAACATATAGGAACATTTTAAACAACTTATTTTAATGAGTTATCAAAGTTATGCCCTTGACCTTCTAACCACTATTTGGTCGTTAAAGGACTATCATACTGTTTATTTTTTATTGCACCCCATACAAAATAATATAGAACGAACAAATCTGGAGAACGAGGTGCCCATAGAAAAGGACTGTTGTTTGCAATCCATTAGTCAACGAAAACTTCTTCTAAATAGTTGTTCACCAAGTAGCCATTGTGGGGAGATGCCCCGTCATGCTGATAAAATTATTCCCGATATCAAAAGCGCTGAACAGTATTGTAAAAAGATCATGTTGTGACAATTTCTCGTTGAAATCATTATCAATTAATTGCCGTAATGAATTTTAATGAATTATGGGCTGAATCAATTAAGTATGTGAAGTCATAAGTCGAATTGTTAGAAAAGAAAACCAGAGAATCCGAAGAAATAAATGAAAAGAGTACCAATTGCATAGTACGTTTCCATTCATAAAATACGTCACGTTAAATTTTGCCTTTTCGGACCGCTCCCTCCCTTTTTATTCCGTTTTTGGTATTAAATTTTTAAATGCCGTTTTCTGGATAAAATTTGTGTCAGTGTTAAATAACTTTTGTTATCATAGTATTTGTTGACTACTAAGTGACGAATGAGATAAATATATAAACATAAATATAGTAGAACCGTTAAAATATGTGCTTTTGTAAGATAAAATTGTAGTAGTAGGAACAAACCTTTGTATATCTAGAAAAACTCGTTACGCTAACTTATTTCCATTGAAATTCGAGTTAACCAGGTTCTATCGTATACGAGAAATTATGTGTCTATAATAACACTATTATATTATTATAAAATTCATACGCCGCCACTGGACAAAACATTGGTCGGTACGACGAAAACAAAACATTAATCCTTGGGAGTAAAAAAAATAGAACGGCACTGACTGAAAGGCCAACCTGAGACTCAACCCGAAGAAGTGCTCCATGTTCCAAAAAGAAGTTTTTAGACCACGTCGTTTCTGAGTCAGGAATGCGCACAAACGAAGATAAGATAGAAGCCATTCGTGATTGGCCAGTCCCAAGAGATAGGCATGAACTCCGAAGTTTCTTGGGTCTCTGTTCATATTACAGACTATTTGTTGCGTGATTTGCCACCATTGCCACACCCCTACATCTGCAGATCACTGAAGAAGAGACCTTCCATTGGAATCAGGTATCTCCATCCAACAGATCCGAGTGCAGGCCAACGAAGACTGGACAACGGAACAGTGCATCCAGGCCCAAATGGCTGATCCAGACTATCGCATTCGCCGGAATCCAAGAGCTAAGTTGAAGGTGGTTCATCAACTCGCTCCCCACCATGCAGAGAATGTTTCTGATCGGGACGATCAGAATTAAAGGGGGGGGGGCAGTGTTATAAAATTTATACGACGCCACTGGAGAAAACATTGGTCGGTCCGACGAAAACAGAACATTAATCCTTGCGAGTAAAAAAATGGAACGGCAGTGACTGAAACGTTCTACAGGACAACAACAACAGAAAGTGTTGAATTGGAACACTGGGCGAACAGTAAAAATACCCTCGACAAACAGCAGTAGAAGATCATCGAAAATGCAAGAAAAATTGATGTGACTATATAAACATTGGACCGTTTAAGCAGTTTAGTCCGCTTAGATAGTCGCAGTATAATTTTTTATGTAAATTGTTTTCCGAATCAGCTGTTGTAAATATTTGATTTTTAGGTGTAAATAAAGTTCTAGAAAGTGAAGTAACTATCAGGTTTAAAAGTTTTAATTTGAACCTACGAAGTTTATTTCAATATATTCAATTTTATTTTATCATCTGCCGTGTAAAATTTTACTTTCTTTGCTATTGAATAGAGAACGCAGAATCCGTGGTAGCGCTTTTTTGCATGATATTGGATGTACAGACGAACCGAACGAATTATTGTGACTGAAATATATAAGAAAAAATATGTACATATTAACAAAGATTAAACGTACGACTTTCAATGGTAACAGAAAAATGAAACAAAGACAGACTAGAGAAAAATTAAATTAGAAATGTTTGTATTGCGAATGTCATATTTCCTTAGACCCCCCGTCACCCTTTGTCATATCCCGTCACGCTAACGGAGACCCCCCCACCCCCTGTGTGAGAACGTATTTTATGATGAACGACCCTTAATGAAAGACAGTACCATAGTCTGTCAATTAATCTTGTTAACCGGATAGAGAATATAACCCAAAATGTAACTCAAAATTACAATGAAAGTAGCAAATCAATTGAAGATATTAAAGGACAGAAATTGATTAGGAAACTGAAAAAAAAACAGAGATTGTTGCTAAGATTACAAAATCGACAATTTAATACAAGTAACAAAACTAAAAGTGTTACTAAATAATAATAAAGGCCCTGGTTGTCTATGTGCGCTAGACGTGGAAAATGGGAAAGAAGGTTAAATTAAGGGGTATTTTTGGATGAATTAAATGCCAGAACGAGTCTAGATGAACACTAAAAAGGGTAACTGAGAAGTTTTACAAACACCAAGTATTCTTTAGGAGGTGATAATGCTAAGAGATGTCTGGGATACATATCAAGTATGGCCCACAAACCAAAATATTGATCCGAAAACTAGGTATGAAATGGAGAGATCTCAAGCTGAGGTTCCCTAGGCCTGTAGAGCTGCTGTATATATTTTACTAGATTTGACGGACACTTTCTGTACTTGAAGAGATTCTTCATTATGTACCCCATCCTGGACTTCTCCTTACCTTCGCTCTTCATAATAGGTCAAAATGTCAAAGTTTCTCTTAAAAAATCATGACTCCCGATGTGAAAATATATTAGAAATAAGCATATCAAATCCTCTATGTTTTTAAGATTCGTTGAAAAATTTTTGTAACAGACCTAGTAATTCAACACATCTATTAGTTTTGAGTACCTAGTATGTAATATTTGTCAACAAAATTCCCCGGCAAATATTTCCTCGTTTACAAAAGTTTTACAACAAACATATTAATATGTACAAGAATTTTACAATCTACTAGAATTTCTGAGGCACCTATATTGTTGAAGCACTTGGAAGTTATGGAATGCAATATGTATCTAGTCTAGATGATACCATCTTTTTGTTAGAAGCATTTTTAATCAACTTTTATTTCTCATTTCATTCCGCTATAAATCAAAAGAGGTTTATATTGGAATGTAAAATAAATTATTGTAATTTATCTGAACTCTGCTGACACAAACAGAGCATTAAAATGATAAAAAGCTTCTAAGGGGTGCGACTTTTAATTCAGCTGATAAATATGAGAAAATTTCATTTCCGTTCGGTTTATAACTTATCTGAAATATTTAATAGAATAAGTAAATTTATTCGAAAGCAAATACGAAGCTCCAATGTCGCAGCGAAAAGTAAATTTTATCATATTGACAATCGAATTTCCTTTCAGATGTGAAATATTGGCCGTAGTTGAAAAGATTTCGTGGCTTAATTATTCGCAAGATACTATCAATACTAAATGGCATATTATGCTCGTTAATAGTGAGGCAGGATAATATTTACAAATTAGTTTTCGTCAGTTAAGGTCAAGAATTGGACATGTTATCCATTCCATGATCATAAATAATATCCGTATCTGTCAACCGATGAAATACTGCTGATAGTTTTGCAGGTTATCTGAGGATCTATCTATGAGATCGGTTTAACTGGACAAAGACGCCTTGATTTCTCGTATTTGCTTATCAAGACTGATTTACATTTATCTTGATCAAGCGCGATACTTTTCTTAGGTTGCTATTTTGTTTCATTAGTTTTGTTTTATCTTTAATTTGTAAATTGGATATACCTATATACCTGGAAATATATTTGAATTTTATTCTGTGAATAATAGTTTGTTGTTGCCCAGTTTATCATTGCTTCATAAATAATGACTCATAACTACCTAGCCTAGCCACTAGGTAACTGAAGTTCAGTTAGCTAGTGACTCTTGGGGAGTAGGAAGATTAACACCCCGAATTCGATCTAGATTCTAAAACTATTTTTCATTTTAGTCTTTTGATAATGACTGCAAAGCAGGAGTCGAAACGTCGAGTATTTAATAAATTTAGACTGGGTTCTCACCTGGAACCGATCTCAGTTCATATATATATATATTTATATATATATATACAAGGTGTTTTGTAGAAGGTTGTTTTCATGTGCTATATTATGTAGCCCATATTACACCTAGATAACGTTTTTTTTAATTTAATTTTTTTCAGTGAATTCAAGTCTCAAAAACAAACATATTTACGTAAATTTAATCAACTTCTTTCAGATAAAAATATGCCAAAATATTATGTAAAAAACAATATTTTGATCTGACAAAAACTGACATTAAGTTTTCAGACAAACAATTAAACGCTTCTGGAACCTCAATACTACAAAAGGGCCTTAATTTTGCAATTTCCCTAAAAACTATTCCAACATTTGATACCATCAGTGCTATAGAACAAACTGTAAACAATAGTGAACCTCAAGAGTATCGAATAAGAGAAAAAAATTAACTAGAAAAATCTGTACATATCACAAAATAACCTTTCGAAAAATGAATTACATTCAATTAAAGTTTAAAAAATGGCAGCACTATTAACATTTTACATGCAGATAAAAATAAAGCTACAGTTATTTTAAATAAAATTAACTACAATTCCAAAATTTAAACCAAGGACAATATACAACATTAAACAAAGATCTAACAACTTTAATAGAAAACAAAATATACCGGTTACTTTACAATCATAAACATGAATTTACAGAAGAAGAACGTAAAAGTCTTACTCCACACTATTATAAACTGCCACATTTTTATGGATTACCTAAAATTCATAAACCCAACATTCCATTTAAGACCAATTGTAAGCTCTATAAATTCTCCATGCAATGAGCTCTCAAAATTCCTTTTAAAAATTAATTCAAAACTTACTGGTAAGTCTAACTCTTATCCTAAAAACAGCGCACATTTCTTAGAAAAATTATCACATATACAATACAAAAATACTTTCACACTAGCAAGTTTTGACATTGTAAATCTAAACAATAATGTTCCTGTCACCAATTGCCCATTGATTCAATAATGGGACTACTGACATTTTGTACAAAGAGAACATATTTTCAGTGATGACTTCTACCAACAAGATTTTGGCAACGCAATGGGATCCTATCTGTCTCCTGTTTTAAGCAACATTTTTATGGAAAAATGTGAAGAACAAACAATTTTGACAAAACAGATTAAACCTTTCGTTTGGTGGCTTATGTTGATGCAATATTTGTTATTTGGGAACATAATCTTGAGGACTTACATGCAATACTTAACGACATAAACAACAAAGGAAAAACTATTCAGTTTAGACTAGAGCTTGAACAGAATAACAAGTTACCTTTCTTCGATAATTTAATAACCAAAACACAATCGACATTTGAAACATAAGTTTACAGAAAACCGACTCATACTAAAAGGTATCTCAACTTTAACTCCAATCATCCAAATTCAGTAAAACGAGGTATCATCAAATCTCTATATACCAGAGCAAAAACCAACTGTTCTAACATCAATAAATTCAATGAAAAAAATAATTACTCAGAGAAATTTATTAATAACAAGTTAAACAAAATCGAATATCAAACCAACCCTAACAACAAACACTAAACTTCACCAAGCAACACTGACTCCCAAGTATGGAGTGTAGAGTAAAAAGAGGACAAACTTATATTGGAATAAAACCGAAAAAGTGTCCAGCGGACGGTTTCAAATAAGAAGTTCTAGAAATGAGCAGAATGGCGCAAGTGTGACCACAGGGTATGTTATGAAGTTAATTGTCAACGGATTGAAATACACAAATCGTACATTTAGAAGTGATTTAGTAAAAATCGTAAATAAAACGTAGAGAATCTGTTATGTGAACTTCTCTTTGTAAATGGTTGTCTCCGTTTTTTGTAATCTCGGCAAGTGATATGAGTTTATAGTGTGTTAATTGTTATATAAATTAATAAGCGTTTTGATTTTTTATAAAACGGAGTGATTTTATAATTGTTAGTTTGTTATAAAACTTTTTGAAACAGTTAAACATTGGGAAAATTTTGTATATTTATATTATTTTTATACTTATTAACAAATAGATGTTGGTGAATTAGATGTAAATAAAAATTATTTATTTCATATTACATATTTATTTTGAAAAGTGTCCCTTTACAAAGTTGGTGTTTCTACTTCCTTGTTCACCTCTCTCTGGATAAAAGGTAATTAACAATTCTTTTCAGCACTGAATCAACTGCTATAATTAAGTTATCTCTTCTGTTATCATTATGGAACAAATGCATTTTATTCTAAAATAGTTTCTTTTTCGAGGATTCTAACATTTTCACACACTGGTTTTCCATATATTTTTTCTTGTCTAGTTGGACAAAAAACTCCATTAACTACAATTAAATTGCTATTTTTGGCATCTTTCTGCTGTAGTTGTATTTTAAATATTTCCAAAGGTACGCCTGGTGAATGCCCCTGGAAAAATATCTTCAGAAGTTTGTTGAAGTTCTCGAGTTGCTGGACAATGCCATAATCAGTTTAGTAATTATATAATAATGGGTTCTTCAGTGTTTAATTTATGTAGGATATTTATCTTGACTCCTAAAAAAATGTGCAAATAAAATTTTGCTTGTAAGTCATTTTGATCTATGTACAAGGTATTTCATTCACTTAAGACTTTATTAATGTTAAATATAAATCTGGTTATTGAACTGTGATGGCTAAATTTGCTTTTTTGGGATGAGAATTCTTCACATTAACCTAATTTTTTTCACGTAGGTTTGTTTGTAGAAAACTGATTTCTACGAACATATTACCCGGTCGGTACTAGTGGCTCCCCCAAATTGAAACCTTTTTGTGGGCACTTTTTCTTACACAGAGTGTGTCCTCCTTTTATTCAACCCTCCATACTTCCAAGATAATCGCATTAATACAATAACTATTCCATACATACAGGGTCTCTGAGAAAGACTTAAAAGAGTGGGAAACAGATATATTAAAACATCATTTAAAACAAGAATTTCATTCAAAATCAATTATAGCAAAAACAAAACCAAAAAACACAACTCAAAATACAAAAAATTGCATTTATAAAATCTCTTGTGAATGTAACAAATTCTATATTGGAGAAACCTTTAGACCTCCAAATGTTCGAATAAACGAACACAAAAATTTCATAAAAAAACGACAGATTGAAGAATCCAAAATTTGTGAACATGCTTGGGACCTTGGTCATAAAATACACTTTCAAAATTCAATTATATTACACAAAGAAAACACAACACCAAAAGAAAACTAGAGGAGTATGCTTTAATTTTGTTAAATGAAAACGATACTATCGCTACTACCTCCGTAGAAATCAATCGTTCCTGGTTGCTTATGATTAAGAAATTGCTAAACGTCATGTGTATTTGTGAACAACTCAATATCGGGATAGGGCATAAAGTTTTTCCTAGGTTTTCCCTTATGATTTTAATGGGATCACTGAATCAACAAAATTCTTTGATGGCATTTTTATAGAATGCACTTCTTATAACAAAGTCGCACCTAGGAGCGCTACATAAAATTCTGAAGATCACCCTTTCAAATTCTTCCAATTTGAAAGGAAACTTATTATTATTATATTGTTATATAGTCCGTGGGTTCAATTTAACATTATAAAATTAATATTCACTTTAATTTTTTTAGAACTTTACTTACATCAAATTATACAGAACGGCTGATTCACAATAACATTACGATATACGCTCGTCCTCGCTGCTAACTAACTCGCGATCGTGGGCTGCTTCCTTTATAAAACCAGCATAGAAAATTCTCGAAAAATCAATCACTTCTACAGCTGCCGATCCGGTAGACGACGTCATTAAACCTCTTAACCACCTCGTATGGACCATCCCAGGCAGGTGTAAGCTTTGGAGATCTACCTATGCTCCCTTGGGGGTTGTACAGTCAGACTTTGTCCCTCGCTTCTTCATCCGGTCACTGGTGGCCAACATCTACGTTCGGGCTAATTCGTGTATTGCCAGCATGTTATGTCGGAGCTGGTCGGCATAATCGTCGATGTCTTAGGGAGGTTCTTCAGGGGAGGCAAATGCCAAATCGCAGGGTAATCGCAGCTCCTTTCCGAGTAGGACCCTGGCTGGGGTCAGGCCTGTACTATTATGTAAGGCAGAGCGATATGCCAACAGGAATAGGGGAATGTGCTCATCCCAATCACGCTGGTTATTGCTGACGACCTTGAATAGGTGTTGTTCCAAGGTCCTGTTGAATCTCTCCACCATTCCGTCTGACTGTGGGTACAATGGTGTTGTTCTCGTTTTCCTGATCCCCAACATCGTGCAAACCTTCTGGAATACATTCGATTCGAAGTTGCGCCCCTCGTCTGAATGTAGTTCCATCGGGACGCCAAACCTGCTGAATATTTGTTCTACTGGCACCGTCGCTACCGTGGTTGCCTCTTGGTTGGGTATCGCATATGCCTCAGGCCATTTGCTGAAGTAATCCATTGCGACCAGAATGTATTTGTTTCCCCTCTCAGACTCGGGAAACGGACCGGCGACATCGATGGCAATTCTCTCAAATGGGACGCCCACATTGTACTGCTGCATTCAGCCCTTGGTCCGGGTTTTCGGGCTCTTACTGGCTGCACAGGTGGCACATTTGTGGCACCGAGCTCTGACGTCTTCGAAGTAATTCACTCAGTAGTACCGCTGGCGAACTTTGTCTAGGGTTTTATTCATGCCCAGGTGGCCTCCGGTAATTCCATCATGTACTTCGGTCAGAATGGCTGGCACTTTTTTCTTCGGAACTACCATTAGCCTCTCAAATGTAGCGGGTGCATTACATAACCCAAAGGGCATGACCGTGAACTGAAACAGCCCTTTACTGGTGAAGAACGCTGTCTTCTCTCTGTCGTTTGCGTGTAGACCAACCTGCCAATATCCACTCTTTAGGTCTAGTGTGGAGAACCAACGGGAGCCTGCTAGTGTGGTCAGAGTGTCATCGATTCGGGGTAGTGGATAGCTGTCTTTCTTCGTGACATCATTCAGCATTCTGTAATCCACGCAAAATCGGGTGGTTCCATCCTTATTTTTGACTAGCACGATGGGGGCAGACCATGGGCTGATGGATGGCTCAATAACTCCATTTTGTAACATGGACTCGATGTTTCCCCGACTGCCTGTTGTTGTCCCAATGGTAGTCGTCTAGGTGGTATTCTGATGGGTTGAGCCTTTCCGGTATCTATTCGATGCTGGATGATGTTGGTGCGACCGGTGGTTCCATTTTGACTGTTAAAAATGTGCCAGTGCTTGTGATAAATTGCTTGACTTTCTTCTGGTCCTCTAGTGTCAGGTGTGTCAAATGGTCAGCAAACTGTTACAGGAACTCTTTACAGGGCCCTGTCTCCTTCACCAACGTCTGGTACTCTTCTTCGCAATTGATGATGGTCTCCACTGGCTCGAAACAAGCTATCTCTTGACCATTGGCAATTCTGACGTCGTTGTTGGACAAATTCAGACTCTGATTCGTATATCTCGTCCGGTTTTAACTATAGCCCGTCCAACTAAGTAGTCATGAGCTGAGTGTACGGGCTCCACCATTCCAACGCAGCTCCCAGTATTGCTGTCTAGCTGCCCATGAATAATCTGTTCCGTTCGACCGGGAATTCTGGCTGAAGACTTTGCCACAAATTTTATGGAGGTGACTGAACTGTTGACGGGCCGAATCAATACAAATTCCTCATTTAGGAACCGAAGAACATCATATCTCGGGTCGAACATAAATCCATGCTGGCTAATTAGGTCCATTCCAGTATAAAATCGTCCTCAATATTCGCTACCAGGACCCTATGCCGGATCATGCTGTCTCATCCCGTATTGATATGGACTCCCTGTTCTGAGCTGGATGTTATTGGTATCTGGCCGCATTTCTGATGCTCTCAAAACCTTGGACTTGGCAATGGACACAGCGGTATCGATAGCGATGGTAACTGCTCGCCCATTGATGGTGCCTCTGATGACTAGACTGCCGCTATCTCGGCAAAATCCCTGGAATAATCCTGTCCTGGGGGCTGGTGGAGGGTGAGTCAGCATTCGCCCCCCTTATGCTGACTGGTTGGAGTTTCCCTGGTTGGTAAGGTCGGTTGTTGGCTACCCCTGGTTGGTGATAGTTCCGGTAGCCTTACTCGGCAGTCACGTTGGAAGTGTCCTGTCCGTCCGCAGCCGTAACATGCCCCTCTGGTGCCAGTTCGTTGTGACCGTTCTAATATTTTGTTCAGACCAGCCAGCAGCGCTTGAAATGGTGACTCTGACTCTTCCTGATTGAAGGAAACTGCTCGGACCCGCGGCTTGGACATGTTCATGACGGCCTCTACTTCCAAAGCCCGAAGTAGAGCTTCATTACTCTTCTTGACGCTACTCAGTCTTAAATTTCTTTGTACTTTCAGATCTCTGATGCGTTTTATGAAACTCTGTGTGGCCAATTGGTCTTTCGTTTCCTCTGGCAGGTCTGGGTAGGACAAGTGAACTAACCGTCTAATCTCTGCTTCGAATTCTTGGAGGCCTTCACCGGATTTTTGCGTTTTTCCACTCAGTTGGACTTGGTATACCTGGCTTAAGGATTGATTGTCATATCGTTTGTCTAGGATGGCGATGATCTTGTCAAAATTGCCTTGTTCATCGACTGGAATGTTTTGGAGGAGTTCTAGGGCCGGACCTCTTAACGAAATTACCAGAGAAGTAGATTTTTCTTGATTATCCATTAGCTGTAGCCACGGCCTCAAATTGCCGTTTATACATAGGCCAAGATGAACTGTCGTCGAATGTGGGTGGTTTACTAAAGGAAACTGTTGCAATTTTTTGATTTCTGTTTCTACCTTGTTTTGAATAGCACTGATTTCAAATTTCATCTGGCTCTGTATGGAATCGATGTCATCTACTTTGGTTTCAAGGGCCTCCACATTATTTTTTAGGATCTTTATGTCGTCGTTTATCTCTTTTATATCTGATTCTACTATTTCCATTCTTTCATTAACTGTTTCATTAACTTGATACTGATACTATTTGCATTAGTTGTTCAAATTGCATTTGCCTTTTTTCTTCAGTTATTTTAAATGCATTTTGTCGTTTTAATTCAGTTTGATTTTTGATTTTTGTTCAAATTTCGAGAACAATCCTTAAATTAAATTATGTTGTTCACTTTTCATCGTGGAAACCATATTTTGTTGTTTTTCTTCCATCGTGGAAACAAGATTTTGTTGTTTTTCTTCCATCGTGGAAACAAAATCTTGTTTGTTTTTCTTCCATCGTGGAAACAAGATTTTGTTGTTCGCTTTTCATCGTAGTGACAAGATTTTCTAATTCTATTTTACGTTTTTCATCAAAAGATTTAACTAATCTTTGTTGTATTTCTTCTTGATGTTTTTTGTCCTTCTTGTCACGTTTTTCTAGAATCTAGGATATTTTTTCGTCTAGTCCCTCCGTAACCTGCTAGACTATTTTTTTGGTAGTTTCGTCCATTTTTTCCATACTACGGGTTTCCATAAATCAAATTACGATTTTAACTGCACTTAATCCTTTACTTCTGATCACCAGATTGGTTATATAGTTCGTGGGTTCAATTTAAAATTATAAAACTAATATTCACTTTCACTTTTGTAGAACTTTATTTACATCAAATTATACAGAACAGCTGATTCACAATAATATTACGATATACGCTCGTCCTCGCTGCTAACTAACTCGCGATTGTGGGCTGCTTCCTTTATAAAACCAGCATAGAAAATTCTGCTGCCGAGTCATTTCGAGAACCATTTTTTATCTCAAAGCGATCGTTGTTGTACTGAAATGAAACAGGGTTGGCTTTGGTAAATTTTGTAACAATATGATTTTTAGAAGTTTTCGTGCTACGCTATATATATCAAATAAAATTGTCTTCGTTACGTCAGAAGTCAAATAATATATATTCTCAAACATTTTAATTTTACATTTTAGAATTCATGCCCTTTTTATTCATAGTTTCTTAACCATTTACAATGGTGTCTGACCTAGACCCCGAAACGTTTGGAATATACAGCAATCTTGGTGACTTGTGGTGTTATTTCCCAAAAAGTACTTAAACATTGAATAACATGCCAAAAATATCATTCAGAAAACAAATATATAGGGAGAGTTCTGAATATGTTCAGGACGATAGCACAAAAGTTTTCTACTTAGGAAAGCTTAGCTACAAAATTTTTCCAAAACCCGTAAACTAACTGAGACAGTGTGGACGATGCATGGAAAAAGTGAATATAAAAGCCAGAGAAGCAGCAGACGAAGTTAAGAGAATCACCAGAAAGAAAAAAGCTTTTTGCGCTACTAAATAACTAAAAGGCCACAAGATTGGAAATCCTATTAACGAGAACGAAATCTAGTGAATCAAGCAAGTTTCTAGTTTACTAAGGCGATGGAGCCCGATTTCAACGGGTCCCAGAAAAAAGTCTGGAGTATGCTACGAAAACGCAAAGCAGAAGTAAACGACCCTGTAAAGTTAAATGCAATAGATAACCCCCAGTGGAAGGAGTTCTTTGAAACGCTTTATAGAGAGAAGGGAGAATATAGTAATAACTAGGATAATATATAAAGAAAAGCATTATTCAAAAAAGGAACTAAAAAAAATCATAAAAATTACTCTGTGATCTCCTTGCTAAACACATGTCAAAAACATCCAAAATTATACTAAATAAGCTTGATATAGAAATAAACGAAGAACAACAAGGTTTTCGCATTAGCAGGTACCTGTTTTTCTGTGTTTTGTAGACCCGAAGAAGGCATTCGATCGGGTGAAACTATCTATTAGAAGAAAGAAGATTGATCAAAATCATAGAGGATATGTATGAAAACCCAACAACCCCAATACAAACAGGAAATCAACTCACACAAGTCGTCATGTGTACTCTGGTATATGACAGGACGATTCGCCTTATTATAGATAAAATAATAACTAGGGAAATAAGAATTTATCAATGCTTTGTTATACGGACAAGGCCGTACTTCTACCAGACACAGAAGACAACCTTTCAAAGCTACTATATAATTTTACATAAGACCAAATCGTTTAACATGGCTCTAGCAACTGAAAATTCAAGTATATGGTTGAATCCAAGATACTGGTGAGATGCGAACTAGAAACCGAGGGTAAAATAATAAAAGGATTCATGGCATAGGTGTATCTAGCGCTCGTCACTCATATAAAGAGATACAATTTTAAACCGTCAAAGATTCAAGCCGAAAAAAGTGGAACAAAACCACTACTTCCTATAGTTGACGTCACGAAGTTTATAAAACAAGGAAGAAGGTACTGGAATGGACATATGACAAGAGCAGATGATACCAGACTGATGAAAATATCAAGAGACTACAAACCTCAAAAAACAGCGTAGGAAGACCACAGTAAAATGATTTTAAGTTGGTTGTTTTCGGAAGAGTGTACACCAAAATAAAAGTTCGAAGCGTGAAGAAAAACAAGGTACTATCGTACAATAAAAGAAAAAGAAGAAGGATTATCTAAAACATAAAATCTCCCAGTATATTTTATTTAAAAAAAAATGTATACAACTACATTTTGTTTTTGTACCGTACCAGGAGATAATAATGTGCTGTTACAAAAAATAAAACAAATTTTCATGCTTTCTTATATTCATGAATCTTTATCAGAAACTTTCTGACAATACAAATTCGCGAAAAGATATTTTCGTAATATTCATACACTCAGTTAACAAGAATATAATAGCACTCCCAGAATAACAATAACAATAAACCCCAATTTCAACACCAAGTAAAGGAACTGGCACCCTAATTTCGAATGTAATCCAGTTCTGAAGTATATTCGAAGAATGTCTTTGTGGTACAAAATAAAATGATCTACTCAATAACAAGTTTCCAACCCTCATCCACTTTCATATCGCCATAAAATTTATCGAAAGCTTGGGTTATTTCGAAGTTTATGTAAATAAGTTTATAAACCGAACACTTCACGAACTTTAGTAATTGAATGGCTCATAGGTTGTCAGACAGACCATTCTTTGATTGTCTTCGATTGTTTTGTGAGTTTATAAATTGATGGGGAGGATGGATATTGGAATTTGATAGAGTTAACCCAGAACTTTGTCATGGCGAATTCGCAAATCCAAGGTGACCATCTGCTTACTGAATGTGTTTGATGAACAAGACGGGATTTAAATTGGAAATACGTATGTGGAATTAATTGGATATTAATAACGTTAGCAGAGATCTTAATTTCCAATTTGGAGAGTTTACCGTAAACAGCTGTGTTATTTATAAGATTTCCTAAATTAATGTAAAAATGCTTAACATTAGTTGAACGTTTTGTTATTGGTTTTGTTAATTGTTCATATTATATTTCAACATATTTTAATACATAAGCTTACTTAGATACTACCTAATATGCTAATAATAGTTTGTCGATTTAATATTGCATTAAATTCGATAAAGGTCTTTGTGATAGAGTCGATCATAGTATGCAAATTATAAAAATAGCATCGTTATACGAAATGTTCAAAAATTCAATTAGTGCATTATTTGTAAATTATAATTTTGGCACACAAGTAAAAGTTATCTAATAATCAAAGTGTTTTAATTAATTTATTTCTTTGGGGATTTGGAATAATATTCGGTTATTTATTTTCTGGAATTAAAGAAATTTTATTAGTTTTTCGAGTTATATTTGCTTTTAACAAAAATAAATTTTAATCAATCAACCTCTCATTCTAGCGTTGCCACGATTTTGTGCATGACAGGCTACATCTAGAAGGTACATGATCTAGGGTTATACATGACTAACAGTATGGGTCCTGTTGTCTTCGAGTAATCAACTTTGATTTGTGGTGATAAACAATTTATGATCTATGTAGGGATTTAATTCATTTAAGGTAGATGTGTGATTCTCAGATAATTGTGTTATTTTATGTCTAGTGCTTTATTTATTATTCAACATGATTTTTTTGGATCAGAAAATTATAAATATGATAAATTTTATTGTATTTTACTGACGACATTGTATATTAAAGCATAAGTATTCATGGATCATGAATAAATATATTCAAAATGTCAGTACCCTTGCAAGTCTGATTTTCGTTTTTCAAACTAAATGTAAAAATGTATATACAGTCGTCTTATAATCTAAAGTTTAACTTTCATAACTAAAATCTATTGTATAATTTTTAAAATTATGCTGCAATTATACCCCAATATTCATTGATAGAAAGAAATTATAGATTTACTTAACTAATGTTTTATTCTAAGGCTATTAAAAAAATATTTACTTTAATTCTGCTCTTAATAAATTTTAAAGATTGTTAAAATCAAGAAAGAAATCACCGTAAATAGCTCTGTATGATAATCAAAATCCTATAATTTATCATTTGTTTAACTATTTTAAGAATTTAAAGAGATTTATTAGGCAAGAATTTTGAATATTTTATTTTGGTGTCAGTACCATGGCCGTGAAATTTCTAATTATTGTTCTAGTTACTTTTCTATTGAAGTTGTAGGAGAACTACATTACTGGCTTAATTTTGAGCATAATAAAAGACTAATAGCACCCAGAAAACAAGTTTTAAAGCATTTTGGATTTAAAAAAATGTTTTTTGTAAAAATGACAGGTATCTGAGATTCACCTAGATATCCAAAACTGAATCACTTTAGTGTAAACAGAAATGAAATGAACCTACTAATTTCTTGGAATATATACAAACTATTTTTCTGAAAATTTTGCAGAATTGGTTGTGCAATGGCACTAAACATCGTTTATAAACCATTATACCCTTAAATAAACTTTAAAATACAGGTGGGGAATTCTTTTTCAAATCAGCCAAATTTTTGAACAATGTCAACCAAATTACCCAGAAAAGAGTATTGGGGGTTGGGGGTCGCTGAATAAGAATCCGTTGTCAGATTCAGTTTTCAACTGGGCGGTCACAATATAGCGGACGAATTTTTGAAAATAATCCCGATATACACCAGAATTGGTTTAGGGTGGTTTTTGGGATCTCTGATCACGAATCCTAGGTCAGGTTAGCAAAATTCGAAATTGCGGATCCAAGATGATAGATAAAGATTTTGAAAATCAACCTATTTACTCCAAAATTGGTATAGAGGAGATTTTGGGCTCTCTGATCAAGATCATTTTCTAATTATACGGAAAAAATGCAGATCACTGGTCCCCAAATAAATACAGTGATTAATTGTAAAGATTTACTAAAAGTTAGATAACTATGTATTTCGGGTATTAACCTCTGATTCGTGATCAGAGACCCAAAAAACCCTCATATACCAATTTTGGCGTAAATCGGTTGATTTTCAAAATTGTCTTCCGACATCTTGGATCCGCCATTTTGAATTTTGCTAACCTGACCTAACCTCAAAAATAGTATTTCTCAGCGAGGTGCTTCACTTTAAATATTTTTCCTGAGACTACAATGTTTTTTTTTAAACACCAAACGGCTTTAAAAACTAGACTTTCTAACATACTTTTTGGTGTGCTCAAGCAACTTTTATCCCAAAATTGTAATGGACTGGAGGGAGGGGGGGTGTCTGATTTGAAAAAGAATTCCCCAGGTATAAATCTAACAGATATATGACTGAATCACAGTACAAATACAGTGGTGCATAGAAGTAATACCTAAAGATAGAATGAGCGAGATATGGGCCCTTGTACAGTGGAATTGGAACACTGGCTGAAAGAAAATGAAAACCGAGTGAAGGTATCTGTCTCCGTTTAGAAGCGAACTTAGGCAGGATTAGATACGTCCACTTAGTTTTTCGTTTATCTCACAGTGCGTAACTTATTTCTCTGAGCCTGTCGTACTTATTATAGTTATATCTCTATGAAGTCGGCAAACTCGTCACAGAACAATACAATGATAAATGATCGAATTCAAGGCCATGTTGGTTGCGTCACAAATAAACAATGATGCGTTTAAGAGGCTTCATTTTTAGTTGAATTTAATTCCCAATTTTGTTAGAAAATATTAACAATTATATAAATGTACTATTGTGTCATTTATTATTAAATGTAGTACAATATGATATTTATAAGTAGCTTTCGGGAAATATGAAAATGTAGTTATGGGATGAATTGTCTCATTCCCCCAAATCAGTACATAAAGCACGTTAATCCCATTTTATAGCTCATATAATATCGATAGTGTTTGTATGTGTGTACTTGTGCCAGCTGGTGTAATAATTGAAAGCAATGATTCGACCGTGAATTATTTTATATGGGGAAATTTTTTAAAGTTATACGATTTTATTAGTTAGTTAGGTTTAGAAAACATCTCTTTCTGAACGTTTGAGAGATATTAAAATATTTACAATAATCTTTTATGCCTTATTTTCTATTCACCCTTTACATATGGCACAGTGAAACGGGTGCTATACGACGTTCCCTCTCACTCTCGTTGCTTCTGATTATTATGAGCAACGACCAAAACTTTTACAAAACCTGAAAAATATTCAATAGTAAAAGATTATAACAAATAAAATAGATTATGAAAAAAAATTATTTTGTGTCAACACTAAAAATTAAAAAATTTAAAATAATTTAAACAATAGAAAAACACGCTTTTATAGACAATTGAACTAAAAAGTGAGAATTAATTTTTAATTATTCATAGCGATAACGAAATAACTAACTATATAACAGTGAGATCCTATAGTAACGAACTAGCCGTTACCCGCGGTTTCACTCGCGTACGGAATGTTCAAGCTTTCGCAAAAAGAAATATATGGATTATTCTAAATAAAAAAATATTTTAAATTGTTCAAACCACTATACTTAACTATAAATTCACCAATCCCGAATATCACCCAAACTGCGAGTATTTATGGGCGGCCCTACATAACAATTTTATTCAACATTTTTTTAATCACCTGGAATAACTGTAACCCCACTTCACCCTATATTGCAACCATCCTGTATATGCTGCTGTTTATTTGTCAACCAATATAACTATTTGAACACCTGACTATAACTCTTCTCTACCCTTGTTACGTTATATTTTTGCCGTAGTGACTCGGTAGAGATGAACGCGTTTAAAACCGGTCAAAATATTGCTTTTATTCGTCCGTCCCGTTAGCGATCGATAACCTACCGTTTGCGTGCTGATTTTGCCCTATTATTGTGTTTCGTTGTGATTTATTTTTGAAGGATGTTTGAATTCGACCTGTTGAGATGAATTGATTTATCGAATATTTTTGGTTGGCATTGTGTGTTTCTTGACAGTTGTCATTGTCGTCGACAAGGCGGGAAGGATGTGCGTGTAGAAAAAATTGTGTGATTGTGTGAGATTAACTGGAGAAATCGTGCAGTTGTTTTTAAGGGATTTTCCACTAGTATACTGGCTTTTGATAAGCCATCCGAGTTCGGGAGTTATATGGAAATCCCTACATTGTGTTCCATCATATTGTAGTACTGTTGTTAGTTGCTGGGATACTTCTCTCATTGAGGATTTGAAAACTTCTGTTGTTGCGTCATTCTTCGGAGTGGTCATGATATTTGGGGCCACCCTCACAATGGAACCTTTGGTATAAGAATCCCTTTGGTTGATAGGGTAAGTGATTTTTGTTTGTTCACTAGCCGATTTCTCGTATTGTCAGATTATTGATAGACATTTTCTTCTTCTTTTTTAGGGTTCTTTCTTCTTGTCTTCCTTTTTTTGTTTCTACGTGCGGCGTTCCTGTTTTTGTTCTCCATCCAGTGAGAGTGGGGTTATATTTTGCTGGTCTATCTATTACGACACTAGAACACAGACCTGGTTTGGCATTATGGTATCATGCAGATGAACTAGTTGATGGTGCATACACGAACACTGTATTTCTGGTATTTCTATCATCAGAGTTCCAGTGGTGGAGCGAGCGCAAGGGACTCCTAACTTCAGCTTCAGCTGTGGTTTCAGATAAGTGACAATTTGTGTATCTGGTTATTGTTTCATTATCAGTTATTTTTACAATAAAATAAACCTTAGTATTTGATTTGAAATTGATAAAATAGAATTTGTTAACCGAAAGTAAAGACCATTGGCTAATGGGTTTATTATTATTATTCTGATCGATTGCACTTCCCTCGAGCTCGAGTGTAGTATAGAAGAGACTCCAACGTCGAAATTTTGAATTTTATTGAATGATAAACATCAGGTAATTATGATCGGTTCCCATTAATCTAGTGTTTGATATTGACGATTTATTTAAGTATTCTATTGATTAGAATTATTGTATTAGAGGAATATTTAAATATTTGTATCCAGGTTATTCAGGATCTTACATGTTTATATGTACAGTTTGAATCTCTGTCCATAAGTGTATATTTGTTTCATTTCATTTTTTTCTTTAGGTATATTTAGCTTAAACATTCTAAGACTGTTTTGCATTAATAGCGTGCCCTATGGCATATTTTAGCGCCTTGTAGTCTGTTCGCGCAAATTAAACTTATATTTTGGAACTGTTGTATGCTTATTATTCCTTTTGATTACAACATGTATTTATTTATATTTAGAAATCTAGCGCCCCCAAATTAGCAAAAATTACTACAGCAGATATTTTAGGACGGGTAGGTGTCCTGATTATGTGTATTTACAAGGTATAGGGGAATCTACCTGGCGCCCTTATTTTCTCTTTATTTATATTTATCCGCCAAGTAAAATCTGGCATATACGTTCAAATAAAAGGAACCCCGGCGTCTTCACTGAGACTACCGGACATACCTTCTTCTGCCCTTAGCATAACTAGGTAGGGTAGAAATTTGTAGTCACGTAACATTTTGGTGTGTCATTTTAGCACCAGCGTGTGGCGTGGCACCCTATATTTCAGCTATGCAACTGGTTTACGCTGTATAACAATTATTTCTGATATTTTTTGAACCACCTTTTAAACTACAATTTCTCTTTACCCTATATTTTAATCACCCTTTATATGCAGCTTTTTCTATCATAGTGTTAAACACACTCTAATACTTGCTTATCCCCACATTTCAGATATTCCATATAGTATAATACAACTGTTCATGGTCTACCCTATATAACACTTATTTTTTAACTTTTTTAGATGTACCCTGATGGAAATACCGGTGGAACCCTTGGTTTGTCACAAATTCAAAAACACAGTTTTGCACCCTAACACTCACCCAAACTGCAACTGCTTATTGGTCACCATATAACCATTTTATTCAACATTTTTTAACTGCTTTGTATAACTAAGTCTACTTCCATCTACATACACTGCTGCCAAATTGTCAAACATTACAACTTATTTTTGAACCACCCTTATAACCATAATTTTAATTTACAAAATATTTCAACCACCCTGTTGTGCATCTGCTTAGGGGTCACCAAATACAACTTTTTTTAAACACTTAACTATAACTCTGATCTACTCACTATCTTATATATGCAACTGCTTATGGACTATCCTATATAATTATTTTTGAGCCACCCTTAAAAGTATAATTCGTCTCCATCCAGTATTTCAACCACCCCTTAAATACAGCTTTTGCTAACATTGTTTTAATCACACTGTATGAACGATAATTTTACTTCAATCCATATTTCAGATATTACATATATGCAACAGATCAGGTCCTACAAAAAAAATTATACAACCTGTTTAACTATGATCCACCCGCTATTTCAACCACCTTGTATATGCAACTACTTATCGGCCACCCAATATAACATTTTTTGTACCACCCTGTCTAACTATTTATAAATCCATCAACGCCCAATATATTTCACCAAAACCGCAACTTCTATGTATTATAACTACCCTTTATACGCTACTGCTTATTGGTCAACCAATATAGCATTTTTAACATAATTTACTATAACACTTCTCCACCCTATATTTCAACTATCCTATGTTTGAAACTTATTTTTCCTCATATTTTTTCAACGACATTATAAAGTATAATTTCTTTCCACACTTCATTTAAACCACCCTTCATTTACAAGTTTTTCTAATCTTGTTTGAATCACTTTTTATAACTATAACCGTACTGCTCCCCACGTTTCAGGTACTCCATATATGCAGTTGCTATATAACAAATTTTTTCTACCCTGTATAATTATAACTCTACACCACCCTATATTTCAACAACCTTTTACATGCAACTACTTATATCCTCTACTTATATCCTTAGAATCCTACCCACCCTATATTTCAACCATCCGGTAAATGGAACAGCTTGTAGATTACTTATTTTTTAAAACCCACCGGTATAGCTGTAATTATATTCCGCGCCATATTTCACCCATCCTATATATGTAACTGCATGAGAATATAAAAAAAGTTTTAACCACAACATAAACTATAATTCCACTCCATTTTAGATTTCAACCACCCTGTATAAACAACTGCTTCTAACATTTCTTCAACCCATTTCATAACCATAATATCTTATGAACATAATTCAAAGATCCTAACTCTTTACATAACACATATTTTTCTAAGGTTTTTTATCCAAACTGTATAAATATTCTACCTTTTTTCAACCGCTTGGTATATGGAACTGTTTATGGCCCACTCAGAATAACTTTTTTAGGCCACCCCGTGTAACTAATTCCATTCTCCCTTATTTCAACCACATTGTATATATGCACCTGCTTATAGGACACCAAATATATATATTTTTATTTTTTTAAATCCATTTAATTCTTTTTCCTACATACACAACACTTGCACTCGTTATATCACTTGATATTTGTTAAATCGAAACATGTTGCATTGGCACATTCCGAATTTTGAATAAAAGCTAAGCTAATGCCAGTATCTAATATTTTGTGCGTGCGGTGGAACCAATTGAGTAATTGTACTACCCAACATGGTAGAAGTTTTTTCGCTATAGATATAGCTACCGTTCCTTTCAATTTAGGGAGATAAAATGTCTACCAGATTTTAAGTGAAACTATAGGCTTTGCAACAAAAAAAGATTCAGGAAAATCAGTTCAGTGGTTCTTACGTGATGCCCGCACAAACAAACAAACAAACAAACAGACAAACTTACAATTTTATAATAGTATAGATTAAGTCATTTTCTACGTAATTATGAATGCAAATAAAAAATAAAGAAACAGTTCAATTTTTATATATGAAACTACATTTTCCAAATAAAAAGAGGTAGTGTGTGATACCGCGTTTGAAAAGATTTTCAATTCTCCATTTAGCAATATGATTCTTGGGAGTTTGTAATAGGAAATATCATTTTTCAATTGTTTAATTTGAAAAATAATTAAGGATGCCAGTAGAAGAGATATGAGAGTTTTGGCTCACTTGGGTCCGTAGGCAAGTATATCAGTATTTGAGCCCCCGTAGGCCGCCGGCACTGGTTGTGTGGGTTGTTGGGTATGTTAGGTGTCTATTGAGTAGTTGTGTGAGTTTCATAAATTTGGTGGCAGTGTTAAGGGAGAAAAATGCGAAAACGTTAATTTTCTTTGAATAAAATTTAATAGTGTGTGAAATTTCCATCCGTCCGCCACTGGTAATGCGAAATAATTAAAATAGCTTAGTGGCGTGAGTCGCGTTTCGCGATTTTTACGAGTACAGACTTGTTTCCCGACATTAAGGCGACGGTATGAAGTTCAACCATACTGCGATTATTTTGAAGGTTAACTAGTACCGCTGCCGATATGATGTAGAAAAATTCGCATTAATTTGAGGTTCAGATAGGGATATGTAAAGTAAAATCACATCCGCGATTTTTTTTATGGACTTGTTTCTATATATCAAGGTGACTTAGACGGTTCATCCATACGGACTTTTCGTGGAGGTCAGCTAGTAAAGCGCAAACAACCTGATGTGGAAAAATACGCTGGATATCCTGGTAGGTGGGTTGTGACGCAGTCTTGAAATTGAAAATACAGGGTAGATTAATATGCTGAAATAGGTTTCAAATAATCTTGCACATAGTTTTATGGTAACTAGGTAAATTGCTGAATAGAATAAAAGAGGGTTTAAATTATAAATTTGAAGCACTGAAAATTCAGTTTTATTTAATCATTCAAAGAGAACAGAAGCAAAAATAATGTTACTGGGAATTTATATAGCCTGCTATTTTTCGCTGGTAACGGGTGAAGTGAATGTTGAGGACTATTTAAAGCGATATGGATTTTTAACGGAACCTAATGGAACATCTATATCAGACGTAAAAGAGGGATTGATTAATTTTCAAGAACTATATAATTTGAAAGTAGATGGTACTGCAAATGAAGAAACTTTAAATTTAATGAATAAACCACGTTGCGGTTTACCTGATTTCCCTTTGAGTTTTCGTACAACCTCCCAAAAATGGCAAAAGACTAAATTAAAGTGGTACTTTGTGTTTGCTGATTCGGAAAGGAAATTAGTGGCAGAAAAAGCTTTTGAAGTATGGCAAAATGTGTCAAACTTACAATTCACTTATTCACCTACTGCACCGGACATAGTTATTTCCTATGCCGACGGACAGTTCCGACACTCAAACAACAGAAGGTGTCAAGATGCGGGAAATTGTTATTATCTATTTGACGGACCTTCTGGTGCTTTGGGGCATGCATATCTCCCAAATAATGATACATGTCGTGAGATTCATTTAGACCGAAGTGAGATGTGGTATTTAGGGTTGGATAAAATAGAAGATATTCCAGCAAACCAGACAAGTTTGCTTTCTGTTTTGATTCACGAAATAGGTCACAGCGTTGGAATGGAGCATTCCCCTTTTTGGAGCTCAATAATGTATCCATATTATGGTCGTTTACAACTCGATGAAGATGATATCCGAGCAATTCAATTTTTATATGGAGCGAAAAAAAATTCTGAAAGTACGACCGTAAAAAGCATTCCAAAGACGACGAAAAAAATCCCCGAAAGTGTGACGGTAAAAAGCACCCCAAAGACAACACAGAAATATATTCATGAGATTCCTTCAAGTACACAAAAAATTATTATTTCCACAACTACCACTAATACCACTGTAAAAGGTACACAAGAGAAAGCAATAGACTTATGTCAAGTAGATGTTTCGGGATTACAGTTTTTAGTATTAAGAAGCAATCTGTATATTATATATAAAGACAGGCTATGGATCATGGATATGGAGAGTAGAAACATAACATCAAAAAACGTTAATCTACGGAAAGTCCTACATTTTCTACCATCGGATGTCGCTGAAATAACTTCAATATATCAGAGACCGTCTGGTGAAATAGTTATGATTGGAGATAAGAAAAGATTATTCTACATCTCAGATGAGAACTTTAAACTACTGAAAACTTTAAGCATTAGCGATTTCAAGCTCTCAATACCGGCAGATGAAATCATTGCTACGGTTACCAGTTATACAGGACAAACTATTTTTTTCTTCTCAAATAATATGTACGCCGAGATCAACGAGTGTTCCTATGAAGGGAAAAATTACGGTTATATAAGCAGAGACTTTAGCGGTATACCTGAAAATATTAGAAGTGCTTTTCGGTATACTAACGGAAGAATTTATTTTTTTGAAAATAATAGGTATTTCGAATATAATGAATTCGCAAATATTCTTGTAGACACTAATAAGTTAACATTAAGTTTGTTTAATATCCCTTGTCCAAATCTGACGCTTTACGAACAACTGAAAGAATTGTTGACTAGGATTTTAGCTATAGAAAATAAAAATTAATGTCAAATTACTATGTGTATTATTTTCACAGCATTTGTTTGAGACGAGTATTTTCTTGAAATACAAATTACTAAGTAATATCACCCTGTAAATTCTCGAGAACTACTCCCAAGAAGCGGATCTTGCTGGAATGTGGTCATCACGGTCGGCGGGAGAGTGAGAGAGGACTTGTTTTTGCGTACATTCGTACCGTGCAAAACGGTTTAAATACGACGTCCTGATTGCGTTGAAATCAATTGCAAACAGTCTTGCATAGTGAGAGTAAGTGTTTGTGCAGTGAAAACTATTTCTGGTAAGTTATCTTTTTCTATTATTTTTATTATAATTTTTTAATTTGAAAATATGTTTTGCTGTCTTGAAAGAAATTTCTAGTCATTAGGCATTATTTTGTGTGTATTTTTGAGTTGATTTTTGTGTCGTGAACGGTAAATATGTTCTGAGTATTTCTTTATAAATGTTTTTCTCTTGATGTGACTTCATTGAGAGAAAATGTCTGGTTAGAATACAGTATTTTATAACATTTTTGAGCTGAAGATTCTCTGTGTGAGAAAAAGGCTTGTTTTCTTGTTAGCTTTATCTGAATATTTCTTTATAAATGTTTTTTCTCTTGATGTTGTTGCATTGAGAGAAAATGTCTAGCCAGAAGACAATATTTTCTAAAAAATGTTGTGGTCTTGGAATATATAGTTTGTGTAGCGAAAAAAAATTTTCTTAGTTAAATAGTTATAGTAGAAAATTATTCAGGTACACTACTAAGCAATATATTATATTATAACATTTTTGGGGTAAATGTTTTCTGTGTAAGATGCTGTATGAATGTTAGTCAGAAGACATTATGTTATAAAAATTGTCTTGAATTGAATAGTTTCTGTAGGAAGAAAGTTTCTTAGTTAAATATTTATTTTAGAAAAGTAATCTGATCGACACACGCAAGTCAACAAAAGCAACAGCAGAAGCCACTCAAAAGCTAGCAAAAAAAAAAAACCAAACAAAAGTAAGTTCAAAATTAGTTTTTCATAAATTTATTATAGAAGGTTATTTTTATTGTTACAGATGAGTTTTATAAAGGAGATAAATAAAATTTCAGATCCACAGTGGGGTCTCAAACCTTCCAAAAAATTAGTTGATTTATTGCTGTGGAAACAATATCCAATCCTCAGCGCTAAACTTGTGAAAACGAAGTACGGGGAAACTGTGTTGCTGGAATTAGAGGACGTGGTGGTGTTCTTACCGAACAGAGTGCTACCAGTTTTTAAGGACCACCTGAAGGAATTTGCCACTGGAAACTACAGATTGATATTCAAAGGCCAGCAGAACGTCGGGACCAAAAACTTAAAAACGCTGTTTGCTATAGAAGAAGCAAACACAGAAACAGCAGCAGCACCACCACCTAGTCAGTAACAACAACAACAACAACAACAACGACAACAACAACAACAACATCAGCGAAGAGGCAACCACAAAAACAGCAGCAGCAGCAGCTAGCCAGTAACAACAACAACAACAACAACAACATCAGCGAAGAGGCAACCACAGAAACAGCAGCAGCAGCTAGCCAGGAACAACAACAACAACAACAACAACAACACCAGCAGCCACAACAGAATAATTGTAAGTGTTTAATTTTTGTAACTTTCTGGTGTTGGTAATCTTGTAAAGAGAGAGAGAACGAAAAATGAATTCAGATCAAATTGCTTGTCTTAGCGATGAAATTATCGTGAAACTGAGGGAAGTAGAAAGTATTTTGAGTAAAAAGTCAAGACCATTGTCGCAAAGGGATGTGGAAACTTGGTTACAACATACCAAAAAACACATTCTTCTATGCAACAAGGCTATTCGGAAAGCGGATTTATCGGTGGGAACGTTACGGAAATTGCAAACCAATATTGGACATCTGAAAAGATTCAAAATTATATTAGAAAATTTTGATAAATTGGGAATGGGTATTTCAGCACGTCACACTAACAGAAATCGTCGCGTTAAATGGGAAGAGGTAGCTTCCGCTTTCAAAAGTCGCGTTAGAACGGGCGTCATAATCAATAAAAGTCATAAAGATGTTTTAGAGTTTTTGGGGGATGCTAGCAAAGTTTTTCAGGTTCGCATAAAAAATGTTTTGAAGAAAAATCCTATGTTAAAGGTAAATTGTAGTTTGTGTGGAGAATTTGTTAAACTATCAGGAGATATAGAGATTTCAGACAAAAAGTATTTTACAACAAAAAATGAAGTCATTGATTTAGGGACCGATTTGAAATATTGGTTTGACTTGTACGTAAAAGATCGCATTTTAAATGCGCTTTCTGAATTTGCAACCATCGGATCGGGTTGGTCGATAAATCAAGTTATTTCCTTGGAAGTTAATATAAATAAGTTCGAGCTTAGTAAGGGCGCCTCATCCTACATTGAGCTACCAGAAAAAATTAAGTCCACTAAAGCTTGCATCAATGTTAAGAATCGCGGTCAGGACTGCTTTTTCTGGAGTATTGTTTCCGCTTTATTTCCTGCCGCCAGAAATTCTGATAGGCCTTCTTCATATCCACATTACAGCACAGTTTTGAATTTAACCGGTTTAAGTGCCCCAGTCAAAATTAATGAAATTTCAGTTTTTGAGAAGCATAATCAGTCAATCTCTGTAAATGCCTTCGGTTTGGAAATGGATGCACGTTCCAAGTTCACCGTCGTTCCAGTACGTTTGTGTAAAGAAAAGCGAGAGCAACATGTCAATTTGTTACTTGTTCAAGACAAGTATTTTCCGAAAAAAAGTGATATGGATGTAGAGGGTGTTGATGATGATGATGAGAGTGATAATGATGCTTATGAAATCCAATATCATTATTGTTTTATAAAAAATCTGTCACGCCTTATATCGAGTCAAGTTTCCAAGCATTTAGGAAAAAAATATATTTGCGATAGATGTCTAAATTATTTTTATTCAGAGGGAAAGTTAAAGGAGCATTCTGAATACTGTGAAAAGTTGAATGAATGTAAAATTGAATTTCCAAAGTTTTCTCACGTTCAATTTAAAAACCACATGTATAAAGAAAAAGTTCCGTTCATCGTTTACGCTGATTTTGAATCTCTTTTGGAACCGGTTACTGGTGACAAGAAACCATCAACTAATAGTTTGCCATATCAAAAACATACCGCTTACAGTGCTGGGTACTATTTTCAATGTAGTTATAATAATGATTATTCATTCTACAAAAGTTATAGAGGGGTTGATTGTATGTCTTGGTTCGCTGAAGATATGGCTAATGTGGCAAAATTTGTGCAGTCTAAACTGATTAACGTAGAGCCTATGAACACCGTGGTAGACTTGAAGGATGCTACGGGGGTGTGCCATATTTGCGAAAAACCTTTTAGCCCTCAGGATAGGGTAGTTCGCGACCATGACCACCTGTCTGGGAAATTTAGAGGCTTTTCACACAATAAGTGCAACCTTTTATATCGGAAATCCTTTGTTGTACCCATTGTTTTTCACAATTTGAGTGGGTACGACTCACATTTTATTATTCGCGACTTGGCTAAACGAAATCACATAACTTTGCTGCCGGTTAATAAGGAAAAATATATTAGTTTCACCGTCCACGATAACGATACCAAAATTAAATTTCGCTACATAGATTCCTTCAGGTTTATGGGGTGTTCGTTAGACACTTTGGTGTCCACGTTAAAAGATACCGACTTTGAGATTCTAAATAATCAGTTTAGACATGTACCAAATGAGAGCCTACGATTGCTCTATAGAAAAGGTGTATTTTTCTATGATTATCTTGACAAAATTGAGAGATTGCAAGAAACCGAATTACCTGCTAAAAAGAAATTTTATAATCGCTTGAACGATGAACACATACAAGATGAGGATTATATACATGCACAGGTAATTTGGGAGAAATTTGGATTGAAAACACTCGGTGAGTACAGCGATCTGTATATGAAAACTGATATCTTGTTGTTAGCTTGCGTATTTGAGACATTTAGAAACACCTGCCACAAGACATACGGCTTAGACGCAGCAAGCTATTATACAATCCCTGGATTCACATGGGATTGCATGTTGAAATACACGCAATGTAGACTCGAAACGATTCAAGATGTTGACATGTTGCTATTTATGGAACGCGGAATACGAGGAGGTATCTCGATGTGCTGCAACAGGTACGGCGAAGCAAACAATAAGTATGTAGAGGGTTATGATTCCTCTAAACCCTCAAAATACCTTTTTTATTGTGATGTTAATAACATGTACGGATGGGGGATGATGCAACCCCTACCTTATGGTGGGTTCAATTGGGTTGACCCGAACATCGACATAACATCCATCCCCGATGATTCGCCAAAGGGATACATTTTAGAAGTAGACTTGGAGTACCCTGAGAGCTTACACGATCTTCACAGGGACCTACCGTTCTGTGCCGAACACAAAACACCCCCAAATTCTAAAAATAAAAAGTTATTGACCACCCTCGATGATAAAGAAAAATACATAATTCATTACAGGAATCTAAAGCAAGCTTTGGCGCATGGTTTAGTCTTGAAAAAAATTCACCGAGTATTGCAGTTTGATCAGTCCGCCTGGCTGAAACCCTACATCGACTTTAACACTCAACTGCGAAGTCAGGCGAAACATGAATTTGAGAAAAACCTCTACAAATTGATGGTAAACGCAGTGTTTGGGAAAACAATGCAAAACGTGAGAAAACATCGAATTGTGAAGTTGGTTAGAAAATGGAACGGTAGGATGGGAGCGAAAAACTTAATTGCCAGCCCTAATTTTCAAAGTAGAACTATTTTCGATGAAGATCTGATGGCTGTTGAATTAAAAAAGCACAGTATTCTATTCGATAAACCTCTATACATTGGGATGTGCATTCTTGATATTTCCAAACTTTGCATTTATGAGTTTCACTATGATTACATGCTCAAAAAGTTTCCGGTGGAGCGGTGCAAACTTTTGTATTCGGACACTGATAGCCTGGTCTATGAGATACAGTGTGAGGACCTCTATGAAGAGGTAATAAAGGCGGATATTCAACGTTTTGACACGAGCGATTATCCTTCAGATAATCGCTGGAATATTCCCTTAGTTAATAGTAAAATACCGGGTCTAATGAAGGATGAGGTGAAAGGTAAAATTATGTTATTTTTTATTGGATTGCGTTCGAAGCAATACACATTTAAGATTCAAGGAGGTAGCAACATTAAGAAAGCCAAGGGGGTAAAGAAGAGTGTGGTGAAGCGCAAAATAAAGTATGAAGATTACTTGGAATGTCTGCAGCAATTTACAGACCATTCAAATAAATCCTTCGTACTACATCAAACTCAATGCACTATACAATCGAAACATCACGATGTATATAGCATTGAGCAAACGAAAATTGCGCTTAATCCCTTTGACGACAAACGCTTTCTTATTCCTCACAGTTACAATACTTTGCCCTGGGGCCATTACAAGATCAGGCAATTCTAATTTGAATTCTTTTCCTTTCTCTTTTGCAGATACCACAACAGAAACCGCAAAAAAATGTCTTTCACATCATCATCATCATCAGCAACACTACTACAAGTCATCTACAACATTCCATCTGGATCATCAATCACATTGAAACAACTTGCAATTGAAGCGATCTGTCGCAGTGTTTCAAATCTTGCGGATTTCATCACCACGACACCGCTTCCTTGGTCCGTATTTGATGATTTGGTGGAACAATTTCCTATCATCAAATACCGACAGTTTGATGAAATATATTCAAACATGCAGGTAGATCACAAGACTCTCGTAGATGGCTTTGATGATGAAGCAGACCAAAAATTGTCACTCGACAAGAGAATCAGTCTGCTATTTTATGGGGGGTTAGAATCTCACGCCAGATATAAAAAGTATTCTGCAACTTTTAAAATCAATAGAATTGTCGCTGAGTCTCGAGACCGTGTGAAATTTGATAATTTGCCCTTGTGCAACGAATGTTGCGAGAAACTTAAAATTTGTTTCGAAACAAGGAAACAATTTCATACGTATCGAGACTACGTGAGAACATACAGATATCGGTCATATCAACTGTTCATTTTATACGGATATCGAGGAAACTGGTGTGGTTCATGTTGGATGCCTTTGTTCACGATACATAAGCATGAACCAGAAGTTCCAAGATATTGGTATCAAGAGCTGTTAGATATGCCTGATATTGTGTCAGAAACTTTCAACCCCTCCGACTGAAACTAAATAGTAGTTGATGCTGATGATGATGTGAAAAGCAATAACATTACAAATTAGATTAGCTCTTGCATATTTTTTTTCTTTTACAGACACACACAACAACAACAACAAAAACAACGGCAACAACGACAAACAACACGAATTCCAGATCTCAATTTAAAAAGAAAAGTCAGCATTCTCAGTAGCAAATTTTTTATTCTACACAATGGCGACCCCAAACACTCTTAAAGAGCATTGCATCAAGACCATCTGTCACAGTATTTCAAACTTAGCCAATTTCGTTGTCTGGGCACCTCTCCCCTGGTCAGTAATCGATGATGTGATGCACAGTTTTCCGAAACACAAATATGGACAACTTGTTCAGCTTTCTTCAAATACCCATCTAGACACTGATGCCATTTTAGATGGGTTTAAATATGAAACAAATTTGTCACTACATCAGAGGCTTATTTTCTTGAATTTCGCCTACGATCTTGAAAAATTCTGTTCATATGAAAGATATCAGGCATCATTCCAATATTTTACAATTTTTGCTATTGAATTTGGTGACTTTCGGTTATGCAACTCATGTGGGGAGACACTGAAAAGTGTTTTCCAACAGAGAGTAAGATTTTATAAGTTTAGGCCGCACTTTGATACATTTAAATACTGTAGTAGAGATCTATACATTGTGTATCAATACAAAAAACATTGGTGTAGTTCTTGTTGGATGCCGCTGTTTAAGATATGTAATGCAGATGAGTACCTTTTGCATGATATGGAAAGGTATTTTTCTGCAGCAAAAAAAACAAAACATTATTGATTTTTTGTTGTTGTTGTGTATTTATTGTTGTATTGTATAATTAATTTTATTTGGTGTTGTTGTTGTTTACTTTAGTGTATAATTATATAGTTTTACTAATTAGGTATTGTATTTTTATTAAAAAATATATATAGAGTAGTAAGTTCATGTAAGATTCGGTGCTGGTTGTGGTGGTGGTGGTATATTGTATACGGTATTTAATGATAAATTAAATAAAAAAAATATTCTGAAAACTTTTTTTTATTTTAAGAAATAAAGACCTTTAAATACCCAACTGTCTCACATCTGCAGATACAACATTTATCAATATCTATAAAACAACTTGAGCAGCAGGCTAAATGTCTACATGGAAGAAGTACAACAGATATTTCATTAGTTAAACAAATTTTGCAAGATAAGCTAGTGGCTTTTGAATCTTCTATTGTTTTTTGAATCATTAAGCAGTTGTTGGATATCATCAAGTGCCGTTCAGTAACGTCATCGTTTGGCAGCAAGTTTGAAATCTGTATGCCACAACAATAACATATGATTCTATCTCCTGAACCACTATAAAAGAATCCAAGTTTTGCTAAATCATTAGGTCTCTGCGTTAGAGCTATAGGCCAATTGCCAAACGTAGAAAATCTGCTGGCAACACTTATTTTATCTTTATGAACAACAGGTTTTTTTCTATTTATTAAGTATACGCTATCTGTATCGAAGAAGGAACAATTTGGATTCCAATCTAAATGGTCAGCTACAGGATCGTCTGTCATTTGCCAGTTGAATCCTTCAGTCCCACAAAATGCACATCTTACTACATCATTTTGACCGAAATAAATAAAGCCAGCCCTTGCTAGTCTGGAAGCTGGGAATTCTGATGGCCAGTTTTCAAAGGTACGTAATCTGTGTTCGTATACTTGATACCAATCTCTACACTCCATGATTGTGATATATCAACTGAGGGAAAATTAAAAAAACGGGATGATTTTATACATTTTATTGAGGTTTTCTCGCTACAATGTCGGCTACAATTTTTTCTCTGTAATAATAAAGATACTCTCTTAAAGCAATACTCAGTTGAGATGTATTATCAAAACAAAAAGATGATAGTAGTCGTTCAACTGGTTGCGAACAAATTAAATGTTTCCATGAACAAACTTCATTTAAAACTTTGAAATAATATTTACAAAAGTTCATTTCTAAATATGCTTCTACTCGACTAGAAATTATATGTTCAATTCTAAAAAGTTCCACTACATCACTATGAGAGAAATATAACGCAATAATATTTTGCATCAACAAGATTAGTTTCTCGTCATCCTCAGATCTTGTTTGGGTTATATGTAGAAATTCTCCACAGGAAATTGGTGCTGCAACCTCGTGACTGCTAATATTTGGGTTTTCTAAATAATTCTGATTCATCAAATTCAGAACGCACAAAACATCCGCCCATTCGAAGCTGTTCAAGACAATTTTCACATTATTTTTTTGCAGAATAACTACTGGTGCAAACGTTCGAGCTGGACTTAATGCACATTGGATTTCCAACTCAGAATTGATGAGAGGAAATTTGGTGTGTAACAGGTAAAACGCTTCTGTTTTAACTGCTTCTTCGTACATGTTTAAGATTCTATCTAGGTCGGCGTTGTAGTCAATTTCTTCAAAACTAGTATCACTCATACTGCTGCTCACCAAATTGAACTGCTCTTACTGAAGGTAATGGGAAACTCAAAAGGTTTTTATAACGTCTCCGTCGTCATCTTCCCTCCTACTCCTGTTTTACAAGTTATAGCCTGTTGCTGGAATCAATCCAGCTGTCGTGACTTTTATCAAAACCCAACCATCGAACTTTGACTTTATTGCCTTTTTTCTGCAACACTTTTTCCACGAGATAAACGTCAGGGTTTGCGGTTTTTTGCAATTCTTCCTCATAAAATCCCCCTTGAATTGGTCTGCCACTCATGTCTTCCAACAGGTAGGTTATGGGATTCGTTAGCTGATATTGACGTACCTTGAATAGCTCTGTAGTCCAATTCCTGGTATGTCCTTTTTCAAAGACGTGTTTCACTTTACTTATTCGCACCACATCACCCACCTTGAGTTTCCTAGGTCCGGTGATTTTCAATCTATTGAATACTTTAATGTCCTTAGCATTAGCAGCAGTTACGTCGCTAGGGCGCATTTTCGTCGTCTGATGTTTTTGATTGTTGTAAGACTGAACGATATCAGGTAAAATGTCAATCCACTTGTAACTGCCATTTAAACTGAAATACTTGAATAATTTCTCCTTTAGCGTCCTTATCACGCGCTCACATATGGCTGCTTTCATCCCACTAAATGTACTATAGTGGTTAATCGAATATTTTTGCATTAGTTTCGTGAAGTGACTATTGTAGTATTCCTTTCCGTGGTCTGTTTGCAAGTTTTTCGGACGGCGCCCACCATTAGCAGTGAGAATACTCTCGAAAGCCTTTGTCACCTCCTCTCCTGATTTTGATTTCAGCGGCCTCGTCCACACATACTTGGAAAAACAATCAATAACCACTAAGATATACTTAAAATTTCTATTAGTTCCCGCATAAAGATCTAATTGTCCTAAATCAGACTGCCATAAATCATCGAAACCCTTAATGACGGTGTGACGTCGTGGAAATTTTTTTCTCACAGGTCGATGCAGCTCCTTTACAACTTGAACTTTTTCCTTGGAATAATTCATGATGACTACTATAATTTAACATGGCTGATGCCTTTTTATTTAGTCTTTAGAGCAGATTGCTGTTGCTGCTGCTGTTGTTGAATGGCTACAATTTTTGGATTAATCATCTTTAATTGATTGTTGATTTGCGAAGAGACTTCGTTTTTGTGAGATCGCAATTCGCTCTTGATGCCATCTGATAATTTTTTCATCTCTAAGTTCATCTTATTAACTTTATCACTCATTTCATCGTGTAATTTTTGCATATCCACATATAGTTCGGGTACAACTTTTAGCATTTTCTCTTTGATGGCCTTCACTTCATCAATATCGTTTTTCAATTGCGAAATTTCATCACTTATAGTCTGTTTTAGATTCTCTTCAATTTGCTGTGGCAATATCGTAAGCTGGTTAAGCTGGACGTTGGTATTCGACTGAAATTCCAGAAAGGTCTGTTGATTAACCCTTAAGCTGCTATCAATAGTATGTTGATTTTTCTCAAGTTTTCGCATACTGCTGTAAACCTTATCGCTGAAATCATTGAATGCCACTTGAAAGTCCTTTTTAATTTGAGACAACTTGTCGCGTACTCTGTCATCAACATAGAGTTTATTGGCGGCATCCATATCCGCTTTAGGATCTGCAACATTTGAAATTATCACTTTCTCTACATCGATATTTCCATCGGCTGTGAAGGAAAATGGTATTTTTGCGCGCTCATAATCACTCGGTTGCTGTTGTTGAACAGCACTTCGACCAAATTTATCGAGAGACATTTTACTAATGACTACTTTGGTTATTTGTCGCGTATAATATTGGCTTCTTTGAGCTCATTTATTATCGCTACAATTTCGTTGTCGTGGGATGTGTTGCCGGCCTCTTTCGATGCAACAAGTAACCTTAAACGATCTACCAATTCATTGGGATCGTCCCAGTAGACGTATTCCATAGGCTTTGTATTATATTTCAACTTCATACCTCTTCCTTCGCTGCTGCTGCTTGGTTTAATTGGTTTTATAAACATAGGTTTAATGACATCCTTGTATTTGGATATTCCTGAGGGTTTCAGATGTCCTTTTACATTCCGGTGTACTAATGCCCGCTCCAGAACTTTTTGGTACACGATTTTGTCATCTGGAGTGTATGCGGGGTCCTTGTAGAATATCAGTTGGTAAAGACCAGGTGATCCTCGAAACACAGCGTCTCCAACAGTAAGACGTCCTATCCTCGTATCGAAGTTGATTTCTTTGTTACCGAGATACCACTTGGAGGTTTTCAAATTGTATGAGGGTCCATAAATGTTGTCAATTTTATCACTCTTGTGGAAATATTCGGTTATATACTTTTGCACCATTGCTGGATACTGCTCCATATAGGACTCAAAGGTTTTGTCAGAGTAATTAGTCGGATCATCTTCCTCTTGTTCCGTTTCCTCGGCTTCAGCATCGGTATAAAAACTAGTCTCTGCGACTGGTTCTTCTTCGAGGAATAGACTGGATTTTGGTGTTAACGGTTCTAGTTTTTCTTTTTTCACAATTGTTTCTCGTTTTATAGATGGCAACACCGGAGGTGAATGTGTTGACGCTGGTGGTATCTTGGTGAGAACTTTGGATGTAGTCGAAACTATTTGTTTCAAAGGTCCGACTACCGGTTCAAAGAGCTTATTGAGGGTCTCATCGTTTTCCGATTTACCCAGTTTCAGACTGAGGTACTTTTTGCGAATGGACCGTGCTAGTTGTTTGATTTTTTTCTTGCGAAAAGCTTCTGCAATGCTGTTGCTGCTCACTGAAGACATTTTTGTTGACTGACTGATTATTTTTCGCTTTGTAGTCTTATATATTTATCGAAACCTTGTCGATATCGCCCTTCGTTTAAATTGAATTCTGTAACAATAACCACGAACCCGTAGCGATCCTGCCAACACCTTGAACACAAGTCTTTAAACTGTTCGAATGACATATCCGGAGATACGTGTTCATCATAGGCATGCTTTAAATTGATTTCATCTTGTTTGAATAGCACAATCACATTACAATTGTCTCGTATTAGTTGCTTGGGCATCTTACTATACGTCTGTAACAAATAAATTGAATCGATGTGTCGGTGTCGTCCCATGGAAAAGAAATTCTGAATCTTTTTCTGTTTATCACCAGCAACATCATCAAAAATAAACACTGAATACTCACAGGCGTCTGATGGATCAATTACATTTTCGTTTTCGCTGAAAGGGAAATATGACACACCTTTAACGCTCTTGAGAACCTCTTGTAGTAGTTGGTATTTTGGTTGGTACAAAGATTTCGAGTACACGTAGACATTTTTAAATCGCAATCCGTTTTCGTTGAACAAAAGCGAGAGCAGCGCATTGGTTTTCCCGCAGCCGCTGGGGCCGCAGAACGCCGCCCGGACGGAATTTGGCCATAGTTTCCCATTTTTCGATGGCACACTATCATTGTCACCCCCTTCCGCCACAAAATCTAGATTTTCTATAGGCAATTGAATATCTTGCTGCTTTATGTGCATCTCAAAGTAAACTGATGTACATGTGTTTCGGGTGGACGTTTAAATATAAAATTTACTTTCTGAACGTCAGTCAGTCAGTATTATGTTAACCGCTGAAGGTAGTGGAAGTGTAGTGAACACTCTAATCAACAAGTTACCCTTTGAAATTCACCTTCCTGGCTATCAATTTTGTGGACCGGGTACGAAACTCGAAAAACGCTTAGCTCTAGGACAGCGAGGTATAAACAAAACTGACGCAGCTTGTCGGGATCACGATATTGCTTACAGTAAAAGCACTTCTCTAGCAGACCGTCATAAGGCAGATTTTGAGTTGGAGAATAGGGCTTGGGAGAGATTCAAATCTAAGGACGCTTCACTCGGTGAAAAAGCAGCTGCTTGGCTCATAACAACGACTATGAAAACCAAACAGAAACTCGGTCTTGGCATGAAATCTCAAAAGCGAAAGAGGAGTAGAGGTGTGAAAAAATCTTCCCGTAAGCGAAAATCTTCAACACGCAAAACCCTTTTACCATTTCGAAAGCATGTCATGCTACCTACGACTAAAGCTATCGCTAACTCTCCTGCAGGACAAAGTCTACGACAGTCATCGCTGATGGCTTTGAGAGCGGCTAGGATGGCAATTAAGAAAGCTAGCGGTCGTAAGAAAATTCGAGTTCCTCGTGTTATACCATTCGAGTCAAAAGTCGGTGGAATTCTCCCATTACTCCCGCTATTTGCAGGACTCTCAGCTCTTGGAACCCTTACTGGAGGAGCTGCAACTTTAGGTAAAACACTAATAGACGCAAAAAATGCTAAAAAGAAACTCGAAGAGGACAGACGACACAATCAAGCTATGGAGGAGATTGGAAAGAAAGGGTCCGGGCTCTACCTGAAAAAGTCTCGCAAAGGAGGCTTCGGTCTCTATTTGAAGAAACAACAAAAAAACTCCCGATAAAGCTACCCAGTCGGGCACTTTACACCAGTGAGCTTGTTGAATACGCCAAAAAATTGAAAATACCAAATTTTAAAGGTGTATTTATGCGTGATGCCTTACCTAAAAACAAACAACCATCAAGAACCGAGTCGGCAATCATCAACTTGGATTCTAGTCGCAACAAAGGCACACACTGGGTAGCTTTTATTAAAAATGGAAACGTTGCGCAATATTTCGATAGTTTTGGTAATTTGAAACCGCCTCGTGAATTGGCTGAGTATTTAGGAAGTAATGTATCGATACTCTACAACAACGACTCCTACCAAAATTATAATTAATCTAATTGCGGTCATTTGTGTCTGCAATTTCTCTATAATAACACCTAACATTGAGGGAAATCTTCAGTCATGTCTTTGATATTAACGCTGAAAGGACGCAGTTCAATACTGTCCATTGATTTTCAACCACCTATTCAACTACATCCTGACTACAATTACGGTCTAGCCTTGCTGAGTTTCCACTCCTACAACAGCATCCCGAACATTGAGAAGGGTAGCAAAGTGCATTTAATCGACTCGAAAAAGAAACCAACCACCATCGAATTACCTGAAGGCAGCTACGAAATTGGTGATATTGAAGCGCACATTAGAAAAGTCTTGGGTGTGCAGCATTCGAAGGATGTAGATGAGATTTTCTCATTGAAACCCAACAATAATACACTCAAGTGTGAAATATACAGCAGTAAATACGCAATAGACTTTCAAAAGGAAAACAGCATCGGTGCCATACTGGGTTTTTCCAAGAGACTGCTCACACCTCTTCAAGTGCACAGCTCTGATTTACCAGTGAATATTATAAAAGTGCGAACAATCCATCTCGATAGTAACATCACATCGGGAGCATTCTACAACGACAGACCGTCACATACCATATACGAGTTTGCCATTGGAGTTGATCCTGGTTTCGCTATTGACGAAACACCTCAACATCTTATCTACCTACCTATCAACCGAAGAGAAATACACAACATAACTTTGAGAATTCTTAATCAGGAATCTGAACTCGTCAATTTCCGAGGGGAGGAAATCATTGTGAGACTGGAACTGAAACAGCTATTGCAGCAATAATGGGACGCTTACTCATATTTGAGCATCCTCATAAAAGTACAAACATACCACAGCCAAAGTCAGTATCAACGAAACCTTTGAAGAGATCACTTACGTTCTCCAATAAACTATTTCTACAATCGCTAGGCTATCATGTCAACTCAAGCATTCGATATCTTCCGAAAGCCCAGTTTCGATGACAGCATTCGCAGAATGGAAGTCAGAACCTACTATCCCTATGTAAAGTCATTTGGGAACAACGACATAGTGGAGATTACTGTGAACCAAGCCGATTCCTGGTTATCCATGGCGGACTCGTATATCGCCGTTAAGGGTCAAATTAATGTAACGGCAGGTGCAGGTGAAGTTTCCCTATCCCCTAATGCAGGAGCATTTTTCTTCGATAATATGGTTTACGAACAGTGTGGTAAAGAAATGGAATCGGTTCGCGATCCCGGTCGCGTCAGTGCCATACGAGGTTATCTGTGCTATGATCCTACCAGTTCAAGAGAATTAGCTATTGCTGGCTGGAATTTTCCCGGTAAACCAATTGTGAATGCAGCAGACAGATCTTTCCGAATGTACATCCCGCTCAAGCATTTGTTTTCCCTCTTCAACGACTACCAGCGAGTAACCTGTGGAAAGCAAACAATACGTTTAGTGCGAGCAAGAAATGATGATGATTTTCTTATTATTACTGATAAATCTACAAAAGCAAGCGTGACGATTGACAGCATTGAACTCAAAGTCCAGCATATATTCCCCAACGATGATATGAAACTTGAACTGCTGCAAGCCGTTAAGCAGGATACCGGCATTATTATCCCCTTTCGTAAATGGGAGCTTCATGAGTTGCCTGCTCTGAAGACAGGCGCCACACGAGAAATTTGGGCTGTGAAAACTTGTGCTGCTGTAGAGAGTCCTCGATACGTCATCGTTGCCTTCCAGACCAATAAGCACAGCAACATAGCGGCTGATCCCACGGAATTTGATCATATCCACATATCTAATATTCGTCTAACTCTTAATGGAGAATTTTGGCCGAACGAGAGATGGCTATTGGATTTCCCCAGGAACGAATACGGAGAAGCCTACAAACGCTACACGGACTTTTATCCCAGTTTTGCTGACAAAAGACACCCGCTCCTAGACTATCTCACCTTCAAGAATCACACTCTCTTCGTAATCGATTGTTCCCGACGTGAAGACAGCATGAAATCCTCCACTGTGGATGTACGCCTGGATATTGAATCTCAAACAGGTTTTCCTGACAGAACACGTGCCTTCTGTATAATCATCCACGATTGTTTGATGGAGTTTCTCCCACTCAGCGAAATTGTTCGTAACCTATCATAAAAGAGCATATTTTCACATTACAACTTCAGTTCACAATGGAAATCGCAATCGTTGACATTCAAGGCTTCATTCTTAACGGGGAATTTGTTCCCAAAGAATTGGCTATCAAGACACATGCAACGGGTGTCATACATTACCTGTTTAAGCCTCCTCGGCCATTTGAATTGCTGTGCAAGGAAGATCGACGAACCGTCAGATATTGTGAGAATTTTCTTCATGGACTCAGCTACAATGGTGGAATCTGGGATGTAAGCCAGTTGAATATGATTTTGAATTTTCTTCTCTCCAGATGTTCTCATGTCTACGTTAGAGGTCACCAAAAATATGACTTATTAGTTAAAAAGTGTAAAAATGAGCTTGGGCTCAATCATGTAAAGTTCATAAATTTGGAGCATACCATCAACGCCATAAAGTTGAGAGATGTGACTAAGAAGGACCGTGAGACAAGTAAATATCCCATAGTCTGTGGCTATCATTATGAAGATTCTAATGAAGAATACGCAGAATACAAATGTGCTATAAAAAATTGTAATGATATATATGATTGGTTAATCAATAACATTTTACCTCAATAAATGAATGAAACATAACATGCATTTTTATTTCTCAAAATTATTTTATTAACGAGTGTATAGATCTTGTACATTTCAACATAAGTTTTACCAACAATAATATCAAAGATATAACAGCAAAACATAATAATATTAATAAGTTATTGAGTTCTCTCTGAAGCGAATTTGGTAGCTGTTGTCTACTAGTCGTTGCTGTTGCTTCGGCTTCCTGCTGGCAATCATAATTTGCTGTTAATCCATCAAAATCCTCCACAGTGCCATTGTAAAAGAAAATTTTAAGTTTGTAGCGTAATGGGGTGCTATCTTTAGGAAATTTTGCAAAATATGCTGGTAGTAGCCCATCATTTAGCAATGTCCGCCTCATTAGCGAAAAATCAGATCTATTTGAGCAATTCCTAGAAAAGCATACCGCCACATTTTCCACTCCCTGTGGTATATTTGTGTATAGCATGTTTTGTGATATAAAAGTCAATATCACAAAACCAGTAGTAATACTAGCTTTCACTAATATCATTATTGAAAATGACGTATACGTCTTTATTCTTCAGTTAACAATTTTATAATGCAACACTTATTCCTTTACACCCTGTTTTGTATTAACCCAGAAATGGCCGAGTAGAAAGAGCGCTGAGTTAATTACAAAGGTAAGTATATTCCCCATTACAGACCCCCCGGTTCGATCCCATTTCTCGGCTAACATTTCTGGGCAAATTTTTTTTATTCTTATTTAATTTATCTCTGGTGGGAGAGTCAACCGCATTCGCGGTAGTGAATAACATACATTTGAACGCAAACACGTTTCCCGCAGTATCTCTTGAAGTGAGTAAGATGTCTTACAGTGACGTTATGTCCAACAACCATCGCTTTAATTTTACCAACCGAACAACTACCAAGAGAATTACACCCAACTACTTAGTAGCTCACTACAAATTTGCAAATTTTCTGCAAATAGTATTTACCGCTGAGAAAGTAGTTTTGCGTTCAAATAATCATGAAGCCCTTCTTCAAGATGAGTCTAATCAACCGAATCCATTTCCAAAAGAAGAAACATCATCTGTGACTTTTACGCCAGCTGGGTTTGAAAAATTTCTAAATTTTATCAGTGAGTACCGAGATGACAACAACGTACTGGTTTCCGAAGATTACGACAACAATTTACGGGCCACCATATGGGCAGAGGATGGGGAAAACCACTTATTTATTGAAAAAAATAAAAGAAATAATTATGAAATTATAATTCCTCTTAATGTAGTTGCTCGATTAGATTTAAAAAAATTGTATGATATTTTGTATAATTTTAATAAAACATATTCCTTCTAATAATCTCGCGTTTATTTGTTCCCTCTAATTTCAACAATCCACCTGAAATTGCAATAATCAAATGGCTGGCCGGAATCCGACTAGTTGACCTTCAAATGATCGCAGTTTCTTGACCCCATACCCAGCACCTTGATCTTTGGAAAAACAAGTCTGTACTCGTAAAAATCGCGAAACGCGACTCAAGCCACTAAGCTATTTTAATTATTTCGCATTACCAGTGGCGGACGGATGGAAATTTCACACACTATTAAATTTTATTCAAAGAAAATTAACGTTTTCGCATTTTTCTCCCTTAACAATGCCACCAAATTTATGAAACTCACACAACTACTCAATAGACACCTAACATACCCAACAACCCACACAACCAGTGCCGGCGGCCTAAGGGGGCTCAAATACTGATATACTTGCCTACGGACCCAAGTGAGCCAAAACTCTCATATCTCTTCTACTGATGCCATAGAAAAATAAAAGTTTGAAGTAATTAACAATATTTACAATAATTCTAATTAAATCGTTCACTTCTTGAAAGAAAATGAGGGTGTTGAAATTCTTCGATTACGTTATACAATATCATAATAATCATAATAATTTGATAATGTTTTTGCCTCCAACTTGTTGGAATCATATACTTCTATTAATGTTTGGAGGGATAATAGTTGTCTTAATTCAGTTATTAAAAAAATCCAAGTAACTCCCCTGAATTATTGTCTTCTCAAAAAAATATGTTCCAATCATTCTGTTATTTATAATGCCAGCACACGTTCATTTTAAGAGGATACGGAGTGTGACCTTCCTTTATCCAGTGAGGATTTTGTAAATTTTGCGTACTCCAATACCGACCATTTTGGTTGTTGACCATTCCTTGTAGGGTAAACCTTGCCTCATCGGAGAAAAGATTATTTCTCTATTCATAACCATTTCAAAAAATTCTAATCTAAGATAATGATCATTTTCACTTAGTTTCTGAAGCAGTTTAATTTTATATGGATGGTATTTCACTATTGTCAAAATGTCCAATACGATGTGTTACTTACATCATTATCATCAGCTATTTCTCTTGTAGGTTTCGTTCAACATTTAACAATATTTCCAATTTCTCTGTGTCTTTCAAATGTGATCTTCCCGGTTTTAGAAGATATTTACCAATTCTAAATTAAATGAATTTTTATTCTATTCTTCTCACCGTATACTGGTAAATGCTTGTGAAGTTACTTCTCATTAAATATGCTGTATACCTCAGAATATTAATATACCAATTCTTTAGAACTCAGAAAGGCTCATTAAAAAATAATTAATATTTAGATATTCCTAAATAAACGATTAGTAATTAAAAAATATTAACGGCGTCTAGCGAACTAAAATAGATTTTAATACATTTTAATACATCTTAAAGGCCACAAAAAGATCTTATATTACTTTTTAGAAAAAAAAAGATAACCAAAAGACAAGCAAATCCTGACATTTATTTGACTCGAGGGCCACTTGCTTGTATACAATAAAAGCACTTTTCTCCATGTCTAATTATCAATAAGTCCTATTATGATGTTGAATAGAGAATTGTAAACTCTTTTAAAGGCGATATTACAGGCTACCCCACTTTCATTCAAAATATTATAGGGGTAGTTATTACCCCTACGGTGTTGAAGAGTAAGGTGAATAATTTGATGACTTATTATTTATGACTTACTACATGTTAATAATTACAATTTATTCTCTTTTAGTTGGCTTTTCTATTGAACCCTGGTTTTTAGTTTTTGAAACTGTTATTTATGTTATTTCTAAGTTACTGGACGACCGAGCCTCGCTCGTGATTTCGATATTTCACCATGTTTGCTATATACACATATTGTTTCGGGTTACTATTTAAAACTCCTCACTTACCTAACGAATAATTTAATTTATATGATTTTATTATTTTAATTATCTTAATAAGTGTCAAAAATCTTTATTGGGTCTGTTAAGCAGTGAGTGGTGCCCCCTATTGTGTTCGCTACTTTGACGTTTTTAAATACCTTTACAGGTTATTTAAAACAGATTTTGCAAACAATATTAAATAAATCTTCTAAAATGCTGGGACTTAAAAAAATATTAATTTGTCAGTTTGTCTGATAACACCTCACTCATGAAAAATATTTTGCTACATGCTTTCCCCTCAAATCCAAGCATTTGTCATCAAATCTTACTATGATGGTTTAAACCTAACAAAAACGCTTTTTAAAAATCTGATTACATCTCAAATGAAGTTAGTCAAAGTATAAAATCTAATTATTGCAGTATTTATTTCATAAGGAAGGCCTTGTAAGAAATCAGAATTTTGTAAACACAAAAATAGTATTTCAGTTAAATTATTTTCTCATTAATTGTTGCACAATACGATTTAGCACTGTTATTATATATGCTTTGCACAAAAGTATCGTCACCCTTTAAATGTTTAAATATTTGTTTTAAAGATATGAGGCTTTGAAAACTCGTTAATTATTCATTTATATATTATAATGAACCACATCAAACTTGGTAAACTTAAAAAACTAACTGTATGTATGCATAATGTATATTTGAATATTGGCTACTTTTTTAAAACTACATGTAAGGATATTAAAAATAGTATGATTATAAGTGACTAAGCCATCACTCACTGCTTAACAAGACAAATATGTAACTATTGAAATCTAAATATATATTATTTAAAACTCATTTCAAATATCCACACCGTACTTGAAATTTTGGTAACGAATTTGCTTCACTATCACATTCGAGATTAGATAACAGATCAACTTAAGCTACATGATAACTGTTAAACATATAGTTTATTAAAAAATCCATTTATATTTGAAATTTTTGTATCACTTATCATTATCACATTTGACATTATTTGACCAACTTATTTCCTCATTAAAGAAACCTATTTTCTTTTTTCTTCTTACTTCAAAATTATATTTCAATTTTGATATTATGTAGTTTGTCATTTTTCATCTGAAGTTGAATAAAATAAATTTTGTGTTGCTTTACATTATACATCTGAAATTATATTTATTCCATATAAGTTATATCAGCAAAATTGTAAATATGTTTTACCGTTGGATTTTCTTTTCTGTATTGATTAGACTATATTTAAAAAAGTACTTCCCATAGATGCAAGCTTCTCCTTATTGTTTTCATTACTTGAATATATGTATGACTTAACAAAAATTGTGCAATTAAGTTGACTTTTTCTGTTTATATACAATATACGGATACACTTATAATATCACTCAGGATTTCTGCCTCTGTCACATCACAGCCATTTTCTCCTAAACTACTGGACTGAAGAGGTTGAAATTTAGTATCAATGTATAGTTTGGTGACCCGATCAGGAGTACATATCGTAAAAGAAAAAATTTGGATTTTAGGGGTACTTCTGGGGGGGGGGGAACTAAAAAAATCGACTGTTCCCCCCCTTATTTCCGAAACTACTAAGCCTAAAATTTTGAAAAAAATAGGAAATATAGAGCGTTGCCCGAACTTTACAGGAAAATTATAAGGAGAAACCATTAATATTAATTTTGGGGGGCAAATTATAGAATTAAATAAAAATTTAAAAATAAAAAAATTTTCAAACGCATCATGTAGTATATCAAATGAAAGGTCTCATTCTGAGGAACACAAATATATTTTTTTCATATTTAAAAAAATATATTTAAAAAGATATTAATGAAAATATACCAAAATTTACCCATTTCCCCCCCTTATCACCAAAACTATAAAACGTACAGTTTTGAAAAAAAATAGATTTATAGGTTCTGACCTGTAGTTTACTGGAAAAATAAGGAGAAACCTCTACTTATAATTTTGGGGGGCCAATTACAGAATTAAATGGAAAATATAAAATTAAAATTGTTTCTAACCCATCATGTTATATATCAAATGAGAGGGCTCATTACGAAGAAAACAAATATATTTTTTTCAAATTTTTAAAATAAATTTATTAAAAGATATTAACAAAAATATAAAAAAAATTACCCATCCCCCCCTTAACTCCGAAACCATAAGCTGGATCAAAAATGGAGGTATAGCCCCTCACCTGAACTGGAAAATTAAGGAGTAACCCCTAATATTTATTTTGGGGGGCAAATTATAGAATTAAATAGAAAATTAAAATTGTTTCTAACCCATCATGTTATATATCAAATGAAAGGGCTCATTATGACGAAAACAAATATATTTTTTTCATATTTTTAAAATAAATTAATTAAAAGATATTAACAAAAATATTAAAAAAAATTACCCATTCTCCCGCCCTTATCTCCGAAACCATCAGCTGGAAAATTTTGAAAAAAAAATGGAGGTATAGCCCCTCACCTGAACTTTACTGAAAAATGAAGGAGAAACCCCTAATATTTATTTTGGGGGGACAAATTATAGAATTAAATTGAAAATTAAAATTGTTTCTAACCCATCATGTTATATATCAAATGAAAGGGCTCATTATGACGAAAACAAATATATTTTTTTCATATTTTTAAAATAAATTAATTAAAAGATATTAACAAAAATATAAAAATTTTACCCATCCCCCCCCTATCTCCGAAACCATAAGCTGGAAAATTTTGAAAAATAATGGAGGTATAGCGCCTCATCTGAACTTTACTGGAAAAATAAGGAAAAACCCCTAATATTTTTTTGAAGGGCAAATTATAGAATTAAATGGAAAATATAAAATTAAAATTGTTTCTAACCCAGCATGTTATATATCAAATAAAAGGGCTCATGGTGAAGAAAACAAATACATTTTTTCCATATTTATAAAATAAATTAATTAAAAGATATTAACAAAAATATAAAAAATTTTACCCATTCTCCCGCCCTTATCTTCGAAACCATAAGCTGAAAAATTTTGAAAAACTGGAAGTATAGCTCCTCACCTGAACTTTACTGGAAAAATAAGAAGAAACCCCTAATATTCATTTTGGGGGGCAAATTATAGAATTAAATGGAAAATAAAAAATTATAATTGTTTCTAACGGGTCATGTAATATATCAAATCCCAGGGCTCATTATGACGAATAGGTACAAATATATTTTTTTAATTTTTTTAAAATGAATATTTTAAAATATATTAAAAAAATTACCTTTCTCCCCGTTATTCCCGAAACTCTAAGACCTCATTTTTTTGTTTATAGGAAAAATATGAAAAAAAATCCCTAATTCTATTATTTGGCCTCCAAATAATAGAACTAAACGGAAAATAAACTACTAGAAAACCCCCATAGTAATTTTAGGGACAAATTATACAATTAAATGGAAAATAAAGATTCAATTTTCAAACGCATCAGATATCAGATAAAAGGCTTATTATGTGAATTACAAATATAACATATTTTTAAATCATTTGTATAAAAAATATTAAACATCGACTTAATTCCCACTTTAGAAACTACACTATTTAAAATTTGAAAAATATATTTTATTTATATTTTTAAATAATTTGAATAACAGATTAAATAATTTATAATTTAAACTTTGACCTATTTTGCCGTTTTTCTTCCAATCTACAGAGCCTCAAAACTCAGACAGTAGATTATAAAAGGCATTTCTGAAAGTTTATTAGTAAAATAAAACTCTAATGTTACTTTTTGGGGGCCAAATTAGAAAATTAAATGCATATGTATTGTGATAAAAATCAAGCGAATCCTAAAGCAGATAAAATAAAAAGTCTATGTGTGGAAAATCAAAGTGTATATTTTTTATAAATTTAAAACGCTTCCTTTAAAAGATATAAGGGTAAGTATAAGAAAATGCACCCATTCCCTGCTTGTCTGAAACTGGAGTATTTGCTACTGCCCAGTCTAACCATTTTTATGTGTTATTGTTTTGATTTTCATACAAAAACTTCTCTTTTCCAACAAATGTTTCATTCTAGCGAGGCGAGGTTATGTCCGGTTAGGTTCTTGTCGTTTATTGGAAACGTCCGAGTGAATTATTCCGAAGCGATGTCGATACTAGGCAATGTAATGTATAACAAAATGTACCTTATTGCGTAGAGAACAATTTTCCGATTGTTTTTAAATTTCATTAAACAGATGACATCCTATATCGCTCGCTTAATGACACGCGTTATATAATCAAGCGGGCAGGATATTTGGATGTAACAAACTCAAGCAAACCGATCGGGGTATTGTGCGGTTCGGCACGCGGTAGCTTTTAGTTACAGAAGATCGTATCCACCTTTGAAATAACAATTGAACCTTTGAAGTAACATTTTTAATATTCAAATTTCTGAATAAAACGATTTTTCCCAAAGATGAGACCCTCACCAATCGATTTCTATCCATCGAAACTTCCAAATGGGAAAATTTAATCAAAATCGTTAGAGCCGTTTTCCAGAACTCAATTACATATATATATATATATATATATATATATATATATATATATATATAACACAAGCATTCGAATACTAGTATTCGAGTAACTAGAAGCGAAAGCAGAAGGCTACGAGAATTATGCGAACCGACCTGAAGAGGGCAGATGTGACTCTGCCGAAACGTCGGCATTTTACCATCGATCCCGGCAGGGATCAGTTATCAACTACGCGGATGAATTCCCAGAAACCACTTAACATATATATATATATATATATATATATATATATATATATATATATATATTGTAATGGATTTAAACAAACATGAAATCATATAAAAACTGTAGCAAATTGAATAGTTAAATAATTGGGATAATGTAAATAAAATGCATACATATATAACAAAAAAGGAAATTGCAGGAATCAAAATTGTAAAAAAAATAAAGTGACAAGTATTTGTAAATAAATAAGGAATCATCTTATAAGATAGAGATAACCTAAAAATACAAACAATGTAAAAATGTTTCAAAAGCAACCTGTTGAAACGATAAAAGCTGGCATATAAAGTTAGATATTATATCATGCAAATTTTAATAAAAGATTAATACTTACACAAAGAAATATATGAAAAAAACTCAAAATAAGGTCAAACATCAAAAAGTTTAAATTCACTTAAAAAATCATAATAGAGTTTGTAGAACATGTATAGATTACATATCAGGCCATGAGAACACCAAATAAAACATATTTTAGATCGAAATCAAGTTTTAAATACATAAATTCTTTTGTAAATAGAGGATCGAAATGTCAAAATTATAAAAACCGTTATAAGTCTTCAGAATGGATGGAACAGTAAAGAAATTTATCATAATATATGGGGCGTAGAGCATAGTTTATAAAAAGTAAATAGTTCAAACGATATAAAGTCTAAATTTTAATAAAATCCATTTTTTTAAAGTACCTGTTAACTGACTGGTGGCTACAGGTGACAAATGTCAACTCAATGTTTTTGAAAATATGAATTAAATGATTTGGGTAAAATTTATGAGAGTAAAAGGTATTGAAATTTAAGTTGAAGTTTGTTTAGATTTTTGGATATGATTTAAAAGGATAACAGTTGGAAATTAATAAAATAATTAGAAGCGGAAATAGCAGGTGTCAAAATAAATCACATAAATAGGAAATCTGACACTGACAAATTCTCTTTGGTCGTCAAGCGTCGAGCAGATAGGTTCAAAAAATTTTTGTTCTCATAAATTCAGTTTCCATGACAACGAAGTTAATGTCCTATGATATAAAACAAATTTAGTGTTCCATGTCAGAAAGAGAAGAGTAACCTGAAAATTTTAATTTGAATTTATTTGGATAAACAAGTTGAAAATAATTTACAAATATTCGATAAAAGGAAGATGATGGGAATTATTGGTATGAAAATTCAAAATCTAAATTATTGGGAGAAAATAAATTTGCAAAACAGTACGAGATATTCAATTGAATGGCAGAATTTTACCAGTAAAGTAATTTGAGATTTGGAAGTATTGTTAAAGACCAACCATCAGAAGAAGGAATTTCGAGAACCAACAACAGTGAGTTTTTGAAACATTGTTTAAAGAAAATTAAGATTTTGAAAAAGTATAATTTATAAAATAAGCAAATCATAAAAAAGGTAGTCACTCAGTGCTAATAATGAAAGTTTTACAATTTCAGAATAATAAATATCTGTGACTGAATGATCAAATATTTTGTAACACAATTTGATAGAAATTTAAGAATATTTAAGTGACAGGAAATTTATTTAGTTTTGAAAGAAAACTTGTATCAATACTGTATTGTGGAAAATTTTAAATAAATTGTAACCTAATTGAAACTTTGTGAACCTGAAAAGAAATAGATAATTGTAAGATAAACAAGATAAGTATAAAATTTATTTATTTATTTAACATTTGAAGATTTGAACCCAAGCGAAAAAGACCCTGAGAAATAAAAATTGTAAATATATTATAAAATTTTAAAATTTAAAATAACATTCTATAATATATATATATATATATATATATATATATATATATATATATATATATGTGATTTTCTTTGTTGTATCCGATGTACATCCGGTTTGTGCTCTGAAATGAAGTTGGCTTTTTGGCGAACGGAATCAAACAGAAAACTTAAAATGGAGAAGCTTTCCAAGAAATACACGAAGCTATCACAAAAATCGATAAACGAACAAAATTCAATCATTGATACAGACAGAGTAGTGTATAATTTCTCAGACTACAATCTCAACGAAACAGAAAAAATGGTTCTAAGCAAAGGTTTCAACTTCGCCATAGCTCAAAAACAATTCCAACCAAAGAAATTATTACAGCAGTTGAAGCCTCCCTACACTCGCCGACGGAAGAAAATCCTGAAGAAATCCGACAAGAAGTGTCCAGAATATTACAAACAAGCAAACCACCAAATTCCAACCTCAGTCCATCTGAACGGAAAGCACCGTCTCAACTTCGTAGAAATAAAGACATTTTAATTCTACTAGCTGATAATGGAAAGCTACTGTGGTGATGAACAATGAAGAATACAATCAAAAATGACTGGCATCGTGCAAGACACTTGCTACAAACCAACAACCCGGAACGCAACAAAATATCTAGAAAAAGTTACAAAAACCAAAATACAGGAATCACCTATAGACAGCGAAATCAAGAAACAGTTGATACCACGCGAGAAGTGATCCAAGTGCCCAAGACTCTACGGACTTCCAAAGGTAAATAAAGAAGGAGTTCCCATAAGGTTCCCATCGTAAGTGCTGTAAACTCAACAACCCAAAAACTGGAAAAATACATAGCCAAGTTTATGCAGCCTAAAGTGGAGGAAGCGGATTCCTATCTGAGAAACTCTGAACATTTCATTAGAAAAATACAACATCTAAATACGAACAACACCGACTTCATTGCTAGCCTAAATGTAAAGTCATTATACCCAAGCATTCCAGTCAACGAAGCTATAGAGAAGATATCCAAGAAAGAAAATTTCCCAACCCACATCATTGAACTCGCCAGACACTGCCTAAACAACACATATTTTATATTCAATGGACAAATATACAAACAATCCGAATTGGAAAATTTTCTGAGATAAATCAACACCTTACATCCTGAAATACACTTCACCTTAGAATTAGAACAAGATAGCCGTCTCTCATTTCTAGAGGTACTCCCAGCGCAGATCCAAGCAGTCGCCAACACCCTTATTTCCAGATCATTTAGATCATTTAGATTAACAGACCCTAACACCAAAAACGAAGAAATTGAAATTATAACAGAAGAACTAAAGAAAAACGGATACAAAAAACATACAATAAAACAAGCAATTAACCGCAAGACACGAGAAGAAAACCACAAAGACATAGAGGAATACAAACATACTGCTATTCTACCTTATATTAGAGGTACTACTGACAGAATAGGACGGGTACTGAGAAAATACAACAAAAAGCCAATTTTCAAGCCTCACACAACATAGGCAAAGTCCTCGGTAACCCAAAAGATAAAATCGAGTTAGGGAAGCACGGAATCTACAGTATATCTTGCTGAGACTGTCAAAAGTCATACGTAGGAAGTAGTAACCGACGCATTTCCTTAAGAGCAGAGGAGCACAAATTAAGCATCAGGAATAAGCAGACGACATCGACCTTATTCCAACACGAACTCCAAACAGGACACAAAACAGACTTCAAAACGTGCAACAAGGAATACGGGAAGCAATCGAAATTAAAAAAATCGGAGAATTAAATAAACCAGACGACCCTCTAAATTTGCCAAAAACGTGGAATACACTTCTACAAAAATCCCATCATAAAAATCTTAGTAATAAATCTAATCCTAATGAAAAACAATCGCAAGGGACAATAAAGCAATAAAGAATAAATAGAAAACCAGTCTCTGGATTTCTTCATTCTGTTTTCAAATTCAACTTTTGAAAATGACAAATGAGATTTTGTCGAAACGTCAGGTAAAATGTTCTTTTCGGAGCACAAACCGAGAAACGGATGTATACCCCATACAACAAAGAAAATCATATTGTTCCATCCGTGAAGGACAATAAACAGCGCGACGGGTGGTCACAACCCAAGAGGATTACCAGGTAAAGCAATAAAGACCACTAACGGCACCGCACCTGAACAGTCATCATACAGTTTGCGATCTCCAACGAAAGTATAAATAGAAAGCCAGTCTCTGGATTCCTTCATTCTGTTTTCACATTTCAACTTTTGAAAATGCTAAATGAGATTTTGGCGAAACGTCAGGTAAAATGTTCTTTTCAGAGCACAAACCGAGAAACGGATGTACACCTGATACAACAAAGAAAATCATATGTATAGTATTAGATTTGCAACATCATCACTTTATATATTGAACCAAATGAAATTCGATTTATTTTCAATTGTTTAAAATTTTGAAAAACCTATTTATAAATATTTTTATGTTTCCATATTCTTAAACTACAAATGTAAAGCGATTAAATACATTTGTTTTGTAGTTTGTTTTGAAATGCTATGCAAATTATAAATCCTACATAAATTTTACAATTACATTGTAAGCTGCTAAACGTATTAGTAATATTATATGTTGTTTTGAAACCTCATCCGTTTATCTATTTAAACGGCATACATCAAAATTATAATTCAACAAGCAAGAGGCTAATTTGAGTCACACAGAGCAAGTCAAATCAACCAATACGACATAACCGCACATTCGTGCTCACATATGTGCTATACATCAATACCAAATAGTTATTCAAATTCAATGGCACAGCGCACAGAATACCTTTAGGGAAATTCATAATTCGGCAAAGGGAAATATTTCGAGCGGCCAATTTATAAATGTGACAAGATAAATTATTACGCACCATTTTGTGCAATTCACTTGCAGAAATTATATCAATATTTGCCGTCGTAATCGGCTGTTTGTTTTCCTCGAATCAATTAGCAATGGTTTTCAATATTACATGAACTATCATTAATTATTTGGGTTTCAATTACCAGTGCTCCGAGAATAATTCACTTAAAATATGTATTGTTTATATTATAGGGCATTCTGATTTATTGCAGAAAAATCGTTAATGGTGTTATCATCAATTTATGAGCGCGCGTCATTTTCAAAGTCGATGTAGACCGTAGAAGAAAATATGATTAAGTTTGGGAATTGAGTTAACGGCTTATTGGGAAATGTTTCTAACTCTACAGTTGTACAGTGTACAGTTTTATCTGTTAAATACCGTCATATTTAAAAAACCTTTTAAGAGATAAATGGCTTTAAAAAAAATCACTGACTTCAATGCATAGTAACAATAATGACACTAAAAAGTAATAAATAATTCAATTAGATATTTAAAACGAAAGATATGATATGTTCTATAAAACTGCGTTTGAAGTTGATGTTCAGGCTTAAAACACAGTCTTAATAGTTTTTTTAGGGTCATTATTACTGTGCATTAAAGTTGGTAATTATTTTTAAAAAAGGTATTTAGTGATATAACGGCGTAACTGGATGCATGTTTCAACTGTTACTAACTTTTTTTTGTAATATTTTTTTTATAGATAAAAAAGGGCTACTCTAGTATTAGACAAAACTCAATTTTTTTATCGAATTTCCTATAAATCTGAAAAACTGGTATGTGACGATTTTATTATAGGCTCCGAATCACGCAGATCTTTCTATGAATACTGAAAGAATATGTATTTTTAAATATTAATATGTTAATATTTAAAATTATAATTCTCTAATTCAACGAATTTATAAAAGCACATAAAACTGCTTATTGGCTTCATATAACATTTTTTAACCATCTTGTATAATGGATAACCATAAACTTGTATAACGACAGTAATGTCAGGAAATGAGAGCAACGATAAAGTTTATTTACGTTAATTCATAACCAGTTTTGATATTATTCACAGAAATCTTTCACTATTAAGGAAAATGCATCTTTTTGATAAAAAAATATTGATAAAAGTAAAATGTGATGATTTCGTTTTATCTTTCAAGACAATGCAATTTTTTTATGGAGACTAACTTAATATTTTCTAAATATTATTAATAAGAAAATTTTCGATACTGTTCTAACTTAAGTGCACCCTATATATATGTAGACAAATTGAAAACATTCATCTGGATATATTTTGAAGAAATTCCAATCTATTTCCATTTAATTGCATCCTAGATTTGGAATAACAATAACTAAAATGTTTTAATCCAGCGCATTCACCATATATTATGATACATTATGTAGTCGGATACAAGATGGATCCAGCCGATTTTTGCAAAATATCATGTCATGCCATTGAAAAAAATATGGGACCAATCTGGAAGTATATTCTGTCAAATGAAAAAGAATGATCGAAATCAGTTCATAGTTGTCGGAGTTCTGAGGTAAAAGTCTAAAAAAAATACAACCGAAATGAGAAATGAGTCGGTTAATATAAATAGTATAAATAAGTGCAAATAGAGGTTCATGCCAAGATATGTTTTTTGTTCTTCTTTGTAGAAATTAATACAAAATTTGTGACATTTGTGCGTAGACATAACTGTACTTATTAGTAATTTTTGCTGAAATTTTGAAACAACAAGGAACTTCACATCTTGTAGGCAAATATTAATAAATCACGAAGCTACTGTAGGTATATTGATTCACATAGAAAAATGTTGTTGTACAAGATAAAACCAATAAGAGGTTAAAGCTATCAAAAGCTTTTGAGATATCTATTTGCGTACGATTAAACTAATACATGTAAATGAAAGAAAAGTGTCTGACGGTCTGTAGCTATGTGATTTCGAAATCTAAACTCATATAGCTATTTGCATATTTATTTAAGCGAACGTTATATGAAATTTAAGCCGTCTTGTTGATTGAGCCCTGAAGAGGGCAGATGTGACTCTGCCGAAACGTCGTCATTTTACCATCGATCCCGGCAGGGATCCATTATCAACTACGCGGATGAATTCCCGGAAACCACGTAAAACATTTAGTGCCCGCGAAAACTTAAAAACATATACATATATATATATATATATATATATATATATATATATATATATATATAGATATATGTCTAGTCGTAGGCTTTCATGGATGGAACAAAATAAAGAAATATTTATCCGGGACTACATCCGTTCGTTATATTGATTCATGTATTCCCGGATAAATATTTCTTCATATATTCATATAAATATATATATATATATATATATATATATATATATATATATATATATGTTTTAGGTGGTTTCCGGGAATTCATCCGCGTAGTTGATAACTGATCCCTGCCGGGATCGATGGTAAAATGACGACGTTTCGGCAGAGTCACATCTGCCCTATTCAGGTCTCTTCGCATAATTCTCGTAGCCTTCTGCTTTCGCTTCTAGTTACTCGAATCCTAAGATTTTCTGAAGCGGGCGCGCTGTTATATAGTCGCGGCTCGGCGCCTATCGGTTGACACCGTGAACGGCTGTGTGTGATTGGCCCATGGCGCTCAGTGGGTGTTTCATAGGATTTTCCAACAATTCGATAAGTTCTGAATTTCATTGCGTGCGTTTAGACTGTAAGGTCTCTTCGCTATTTCAATTGCCTCTCTTACGAGTCTTGATTTCGGGTGTTCTATATTTGCCAGTACTCTGGTGTTCTCAAAGTCTATTCGGTGTGACATCGTGGTGGCGTGTTCCGCAATGGATGTTGTTTTTTCCTGCTTTCTTACAGCGTTCTGGTGTTCATCACGTCTAGCTTGAATTCTTCTATTAGTTTGCCCCACATAGGCATAGAATTCAAGCTAGACGTGATGAACACCAGAACGCTGTAAGAAAGCAGGAAAAAACAACATCCATTGCGGAACACGCCACCACGATGTCACACCGAATAGACTTTGAGAACATCAGAGTACTGGCAAATATAGAACACCCGAAGTCAAGACTCGTAAGAGAGGCAATTGAAATAGCGAAGAGACCTCACAGTCTAAACGCACGCAATGAAATTCAGAACTTATCGAATTGTTGGAAAATCCTATTAAACACCGTACCGGCTCGGGCCCGTCCAATAACAACTCAACCGGAAATAACAAATCAGCAGGATGGAGCCGTGCCCACTGAGCGCCAAGGGCCAATCACACGCAGCCGTTCACGGTGTCAACCGATAGGCGCCGAGCCGCGACTATATAACAGCGCGCTCGCTTCAGAAAATCTTAGTATTCGAGTAACTAGAAGCGAAAGCAGAAGGCTACGAGAATTATGCGAACCGACCTGAAGAGGGCAGATGTGACTCTGCCGAAACGTCGTCATTTTACCATCGATCCCGGCAGGGATCAGTTATCAACTACGCGGATGAATTTCCGGAAACCACCTAAAACATTTAGTGCCCGCGAAAACATATATATATATATATATATATATATATATATATATATATATATATGTTTGTGTATACTGTTTCACGGATGGAAATATGTGGTTGATGATTTATTCCGGTGTTCATCCGTTCGTCTGTATTCGTTTGAAAAATCACTTGACGTTTCGCCAAAATCATATTTGGCTTTCTCAAAAGATACTAAGTAACTGAAGAATTTCTTGTTCTTGATCTCAATTTATACCTGCCCTGTGAGCCCTCATTAGTACTTAATCTCTCAGGTACTTTATCTTGTTTATTAGGTTGGGTTAACTGATGGTCAATTAAAGTGCAATTACGGTGTTTATGGGTTTTGTCGGTGATTTGGGTAATCCGATTATTTGGGTTTATTGCTGGTTTTGTTGTATTGTTATTTTGATATGGGATTACTGCTTTCCAAAATGGTGATAATTTTAAAGCTTCGTCTCTCGTCTTGTTTATGGTATCTCGGGTTTCAATTTCAATCGCTTCTCGTATTGTTCTGATTTTGTAGTTTTCGACATTTGCGATTTCTTTACAAGTATTAAACTCTATTTTATGCCCTGTTTCTTGTTCGTTTCTGAATAAAGTAGAGGTTGTCTGTTTGTTCTTTATGTATAGTTTGTGTTCGTCTCGACGGGCGGATATTCGCCTGTTTGTTTGGCCGACGTATAACTTGGAACAGTCTCCACATGAAATGCTGTAAACTCCATGGTTCTCTAAAGGCATTTTATCCTTTGGGTTCCCTAGCAATTTTCCGATTGTTGTTTGGGGTTTGTATGTAGTTCGAATTTTGTGTTTACTCAGAAACCTCCCTATTCTGTCCGTTGTACCTCTAATGTATGGTAAACTTACATGGGCTACGTAGTCTTGGTCATCATTTTATTTCTTTTTCTCATCCTGTTGTTTGTTTATTGCTTTTCTGATGGTGTGGTTATTGTAGCCATTTTTTCTGAGGATAGTTTTCATGAAAGCTAGTTCTTCTTTTCTAGTTTGCTGGTCTGTGAGACGTACCGATCGTGCTATAAGGGTGTTTGCTACTCCTTGGATCTGTGCTGGATGATGGTGTGAATTGCCGTGTAAATATCTATTGGTGTGTGTTGCTTTTCTGAAGACGGTGTGCTGGAAACTTAGGTTGTTTCTTGTTAGGACATCTAGGAAAGGAAGTTGTTAGTTGTGTTCTGTTTCTAGGGTAAATTGTATCTTGTTATGAATGGAATTCATATAGGCAAGAAAATTATTGAGTTCTAATTTCCCGTGAGGCCATATAATGAAGATGTCATCAACGTAGCGAACCCACAGTTTTGGTTTTAATGCTGCGTTAGCTATGGCCTTTTCTTCCAGATATACCATAAACAAGTTGGCAACAACTGGTGATAGAGCCGATCCCATAGAAGCACCCTGTATTTGTCTATAAAAGTGGCCGTCGAAGGAGAAGTACGTATTTTTGAGGCAGTGGTCGGCTAATTCTATTATGTGGTGAGGTAGGTTTTCGTTCATAGCTATACTGTCCAGTGCTTCGTTGAGTGGTATGCTGGGGTAGAGAGATATGACGTCGAGGCTTGCTATTAAGTCGTTTTCTTCTAAGTTTATGTCTTTAATTATTTCTATGAAGTGATGTGAGTCTTTGATGTAAGATTTTGCTGTTTCCACTATTGGTTGCATGAATCGGGCCAGGTATTTCTCTAGTTTTTGCGTTGGTGAGTTTATCGCGCTTACTATAGGTCTGATGGGCACTCCTTCTTTGTGGATTTTTGGTAATCCGTAAAGTTTAGGACATCTACTTGATTTTTCCCGTGGGATGATACTTTGTTGAATTCCTGGTTTTATCACTGATGCCTTGATTTTGTTTTTCGTTGTTTTCTCGAGGTAAGTAGTGGGGTCCCGTGAGACCTGTTTGTAGTCTGCCCCTTTCAATATTTCTTCCATCTTTTTCCTGTATTCTTTTGTGTCCATCACAACGGTAGCGTTTCCTTTGTCGGCTGGTAATATTGTTAGTTCTTTTTAAGGTTTGTTATTGCTATGTGTTCCGATTTCGTCAAATTGGCCTTCGGTGGTTTGGCGTTTTTTAAGATTTTTGAAACTTCAAAACGAATCTCATCCGCCTTTTGTTCGTCTACCTGGTCTAATGCAGCTTCAACATGTGAGATTATTTCTTCCGTGGGTGTTGTTCTTGGAGCAATTGCGAAGTTAAACCCTTTGCTCAATGCGGCTTTTTCATGTTCAGTCAATGTCTGGGACGAGATGTTGTGAACTATTCCTTTGGCGTTAGCTTCCCTGTACTGTTTAGTTAGTTAGAGGCACGCCAAGAACGCTCACCTAAACAGTACAGGGAAGCTAACGCCAAAGGAATAGTTCACAACATCTCGTCCCAGACATTGACTGAACATGAGCAAAGGGTTTAACTTCGCAATTGCTCCAAGAACAACACCCACGGAAGAAATAATCTCACATGTTGAAGCTGCATTTAGACCAGGTAGACGAACAAAAGGCGGATGAGATTCGTTTTGAAGTTACAAAAATCTTAAAAAACGCCAAACCACCGAAGGCCAATTTGACGAAATCGGAACACATAGCAATAACAAACCTTAAAAAGAACAAAGAACTAACAATATTACCAGCCGACAAAGGAAACGCTACCGTTGTGATGGACACAAAAGAATACAGGAAAAAGATGGAAGAAATATTGAAAGGGGCAGACTACAAACAGGTCTCACGGGACCCCGCTACTTACCTCGAGAAAACAACGAAAAACAAAATCAAGGCATCAGCGATAAAACCAGGAATTCAACAAAGTATCATCCCACGGGAAAAATCAAGTAGATGTCCTAAACTTTACGGATTACCAAAAATCCACAAAGAAGGAGTGCCCATCAGACCTATAGTAAGCGCGATAAACTCACCAACGCAAAAACTAGAGAAATACCTGGCCCGATTCATGCAACCAATAGTGGAAACAGCAAAATCTTACATCAAAGACTCACATCACTTCATAGAAATAATTAAAGACATAAACTTAGAAGAAAACGACTTAATAGCAAGCCTCGACGTCATATCTCTCTACCCCAGCATACCACTCGACGAAGCACTGGACAGTATAGCTATGAACGAAAACCTACCTCACCACATAATAGAATTAGCCGACCACTGCCTCAAAAATACGTACTTCTCCTTCGACAGCCACTTTTATAGACAAATACAGGGTGCTCCTATGGGATCGGCTCTATCACCAGTTGTTGCCAACTTGTTTATGGTATATCTGGAAGAAAAGGCCATAGCTAACGCAGCATTAAAATCAAAACTGTGGGTTCGCTACGTTGATGACATCTTCATTATATGGCCTCACGGGAAATTAGAACTCAATCATTTTCTTGCCTATATGAATTCCATTCATAACAAGATACAATTTACCCTAGAAACAGAACACAACGAACAACTTCCTTTCCTAGATGTCCTCCTAACAAGAAACAACCTAAGTTTCCAGCACACCGTCTTCAGAAAAGCAACACACACCAATAGATATTTACACGGCAATTCACACCATCATCCAGCACAGATCCAAGGAGTAGCAAACACCCTTATAGCACGATCGGTACGTCTCACAGACCAGCAAACTAGAAAAGAAGAACTAGCTTTCATGAAAACTATCCTCAGAAAAAATGGCTACAATAACCACACCATCAGAAAAGCAATAAACAAACAACAGGATGAGAAAAAGAAACAAAATGATGACCAAGACTACGTAGCCCATGTAAGTTTACCATACATTAGAGGTACAACGGACAGAATAGGGAGGTTTCTGAGTAAACACAAAATTCGAAATACATACAAACCCCAAACAACAATCGGAAAATTGCTAGGGAACCCAAAGGATAAAATGCCTTTAGAGAACCATGGAGTTTACAGCATTTCATGTGGAGACTGTTCCAAGTTATACGTCGGCCAAACAAACAGGCGAATATCCGCCCGTCGAGACGAACACAAACTATACATAAAGAACAAACAGACAACCTCTACTTTATTCAGACACGAACAAGAAACAGGGCATAAAATAGAGTTTAATACTTGTAAAGAAATCGCAAATGTCGAAAACTACAAAATCAGAACAATACGAGAAGAGATTGAAATTGAAACCCGAGATACCATAAACAAGACGAGAGACGAAGCTTTAAAATTATCACCATTTTGGAAAGCAGTAATCCCATATCAAAATAACAATACAACAAAACCAGCAATAAACCCAAATAATCGGATTACCCAAATCACCGACAAAACCCATAAACACCGTAATTGCACTTTAATTGACCATCTGTTAACCCAACCTAATAAACAAGATAAAGTACCTGAGAGATTAAGTACTAATGAGGGCTCACAGGGCAGGTATAAATTGAGATCAAGAACAAGAAATTCTTCAGTTACTTAGTATCTTTTGAGAAAGCCAAATATGATTTTGGCGAAACGTCAAGTGATTTTTCAAACGAATACAGACGAACGGATGAACACCGGAATAAATCATCAACCATATATATATATATATATATATATATATATATATATATATATATATATATATATACATATACCCATTATACATGACTATTAGGATATAAAAATAATATAAATATAAATATAAAAATAATAAATAATGATCCACAATCCAGGAATATCCCAAATAGCGATCTATTAATTCTTGAATTTATTCCAAATTATAACTAATTACGATTGAATATTATAAGCCAGCTATGTGAACTCATATGGACAATGCTTACTGATTTATTGGAGTGTGTGCGCATACATCCCGTGTATTCCGAATATGCCAAACTAAATTAAAAATTAAATAATGAGACAACACTTTGTTCACTTTGTATAAGCTGATACACGTATTAGATTTAAAATTTTACGAGGAATATATGGCGAGGTTATTATTTAAAATTTATTGTGGTTTTTGAGTAAAATCAAAAAAACCTTTTTGGTGGGTTTTTATGGAGATTTCTCCCTTATTGCACGTTTGCGGTAAAAACTAATTGCAGATTCGTAATCAGCACAGCCAAACACATAAATGTTCTGTGTTAGTTTGTTGCCATCTTATTTTGCAGATTCAGACAAAATTTCAATAGTAAAGCAAGCTGCAGCATAGTCATCACTGCTGATGGTGTAAAAATAAAGAGATGGAAATCGGCCTAACAGAGCGTGATAAACCAGTTTTGGTAAAGAAGAACGAGGACATTTTAGACCTAGAAGATTCGATGATCACCCTGCGAACCGTCCAGACATAACAGGGTTCGAAAGGCATTTGCTTAGACTCTAGATAACGACCAATTAAATTACAAATGAAAAAATCGCAATGAATTGGGAGCTTCTAAGATAGGCTTACAGCATGTGTAAATGTAGTTGAATACTAAATAGTCAATAGCTAACTAGCTGGTTTGTGATGATTGGTATTTTATCCAATGTTAAGAGGTTTAGAAGTTGAATGAAAATGTAATTTAAAGTGAACTAATTGAACTCAAATTTTTATCAAAATTTCCAATTATAACTAAAATAAATGCTTATAATTATTTATGTATTTTGAGTTATACACATTATTTGCTATGCCACCTATTTCTCATATTTTATACCAAAATTGTACAATGAATTTTAACTTAAATTTACTGCAGAATAAAAGTGCACTTGCCAAGTAGGCGGCGCGATCTACGTGAAATTTCCATTTCAGCTCTAGATATCCAGCCTAAGGGTAATATCGTTGCTACTTCAGAGATGAATTCAATAATTCCATAAAATATTCTGGACAAGTTTCGAGGCGAGCGGAAATGAAAATTTCTCACATTTATCAGTGGAGTTAAAAGTTGTGCTTCTAAGACGTATTTTATCATTCTAACGTTTTGATCTGTCAACAAAGTTCGAATAAATTACCTGAAAGAAATTTATTCATTTTATGGTATCAATTTTCTTGATTGATTTTGCAGTGAAACGAAGAATTGGGTGAAAAATCACACAATTTCTGTTCAGATTATTAGGCTTTTTGTTATCGAAATTGAAACGTATAAATTACTTTTACATTCGGATTATGAATGAACGAAACAAACTTTTTCATTTCCTCTGAAGTAATACAACAAGATAATTAACGTTATCATTTCTGGAAAACTGTTGGTGTGACTGCAGTTAAAATAGGGTACAATACACAAAAAGTAAGCTAGAACAGATAATTTTGTTGTAGTAGTTACAAAACATAAAAACTTTATTTTACAACAACAAATTGAAATTATTTCAAAAAATTTCTTCAACAAATTTGAACTTGATAATTTTGATGACCCATATTTTGTTCGTGGACCTTTTACAATTCTCGTGCTATTGTTATTGCTTGTTTCTACATTGTATATGATTGATACAAAGGTACATTTCAGTACATTATATATGTAACTATATTAAATAAATATAACTGCAAGTTGTTAATGAATGTATAGAGGAAACTACAGTACAATACAAGAATATGAACAAGGGAGTAACTAGAGCAATAAGAAAAAAGAGACGAGGAATCAACAAAGTAAATAAATATAGGAAAGTTCCAAGAAGAAAACAAACAGAAATAAAATAATATACAACTGTTCAAGCTTTCTATAAATAATTTTAATATTTAGCAAAAGACCTACACCAATATGCCAAAATAAAGAGGGGATCAGAAAATATTCCTAATTTAAATGATCAAATTTTTGAGAGATTTCTGTTTCTGTTATATGATTATAATCCTAATAAGATTCTTAAATATTACCATAATAAAAAGGGTTCGGAACGCCATTTAATTCATTGCATTATTTATTAATATATTTTCGCATTCGACTATTTATTTGTTTCCTTTCTCTTTTTAATTCGCAGTGTTAAACATCTTTTTAACCGTTTTCCAAAATGGATGAGGTTATCAATTCGTAAGCATTTTTTTTTATGTATGACCAGTGATCATTCAAAAACGGCTTGGGCGATTTTCATAATTTAAATTGCATTATATTAAGGAACATTACAGAAAGATACCATATAAAAAACTGTAAACATCATTGTAAATGTCAAATTTTCATCATGAATATCTAGTTTAAATGTGCCGTGAATATATATCGCATAGGGTGTTTGTAAGGGTTTTCATTTGAATTCATTTAAAGTCAGTTTGTTTTACAGACGAAGTTAAGTTAAGGGGATTATAGTCGCGTGAAATGGCAGAAATATTCCATTAGTTTATCAAAATGAAAATTTCTGTATGGTATATGGTTATATATGTTCTCGTGCTTGCATGTGATATTAGGTGGTACATGAGCACTTGCATACATAGGTTGAAATATAATGTGAAATTGTTATATAGGGTGGTTAAAAAAATATTGTATTGAGTGGCATGTAAGTAGTTGCGTATACAAGGTGGTTGAAATAAGAGTGGAGCAGAACTGTAGTTATACAGGGTTGATATTTGCATTATTGGACGGAGTATAATTACAGTTATACAGAAGAAGATGGTTGAAATATAAGGTGAAGTAGAATTACAGTTATAAAGGACGGTTAAAAAAGTTATATAGTGAAGAACATAAGTAGTTCCTTATACAAAGATGTTTGAAGTAAGGGTGGAGTAAAATTATTGTTATTCAGAGTGTATTAAAAATGTGTTATATTGTTATATAAGCATAAGCAGTTAGAAAATTTGAATTATAGGGCGGGGTATAATATAATTATAGACATGGGTTCAAAAATATTTAGAAGCAGTTGTATATACCGGGTGGTTGAAATAAATGGTAGAGTAAAATTATAGCGATAAAATGTGGTTAAAAAATGTGAATTTTATTATATAGGGTAGATCATGACCAGTTGCATAAATAGAATACTAGACATATGGTGCGAAGTAAAATCATCGGTATAAATGAATAATGTAAACAATAGAAAAATGGAAACAGTTAATAATGTGGAGAGGATTTATACTTATACAGAGTGGTTTTAAAGATATCAGGAACGTTGCAATATTGTCTGGAGTTGAACAATAGTTACACAGAGTGGTTCAGAAAATGATAGACAAATAAGTTATTTAGGGGTGACCAATGCATAGAGGCATATACCGTGTGGATGCAATATGTAGTGAATTAGAGTTACACTTATAGGAAGGTGTCTAAATAATCAAACAAATAAAAAAAGAAAAAAAAAGAAAATATAGAAAAAGAATAAAAATCACAGAGGGAGAAAGAGAGAGAAAGAGAGAGAGGGAGAAATAGAGATAAGCATACACTAAAATATTCAATAGAATATATACCTTAAATAAAGTAAAAAAAGAAGATATGTCTGAAAATAGTGATTGATTGCACATTCTTTCTAAACGGTTTTTATCTTAAGTCAGCTGGAGTCGGTTCTTTCTTAAATATAAATTATAAAGTTCAATTTTTTTTAATCAGTGTTTGACGCTCTTGGTACACAAAACTTTTCTTTTAAAGTGACATTCTAGTCACATTGAGCCACTTAACGGGCATTTTACTTGTTTTAAGTATGAAAACCGTCCCTCACTCCGGGTCCCAGTAAACCACTACCAGGGCGAGCTCTATTGAATCTGCTGTAATATTTATAAGAAATTTGAGAACGATTGAACAAGTTTTGCAAGTTTAGATAGTTTTCATTGCCAGTTATATTGGACTGTTCTGTTACATGTCCCTAAATAAATTTCATTTTGCTGGACTCATGCTGCATGTTGAGATAGCTTATGTAGTATGATTTTTTTTTCAATTTTACCAAATTAGACCAGACAAATATATTTACCAAAATCATATGTAACTTCTAATATCCGCTCTCGTTCAATAAATTAATATTAATGATACTTCCTTGCGTCTACATTCAAAATTGTTAATTCCAAGCATAATACAAGGTACAAACAAACTATGCGTATATATGCAAATCAAAACTTATACTTCTGACGATAATGTTACTATAATTTAATAGTTTTCAATTACAGGGTTCCACAAAATAAAAAAATATTTGTACTTTTGGCGCGACACATATATTCTTATGTATTTTTCGTCGCTGAACAAGAATTTGCAGTAAAAATACGCCCTCCAGCAGTGTTTTTTATAAATAAAACCCTCTTTTTATGTTTTTTTTTAACTAAAATAAAAACCAAGGAATAAACTATTTTATGTATTACAATTTTTTTTTAAACTTTAGACCCCTGTTCGGCCACATTAAAATAAGAAAAGTCATTCCTATAGCAAGCAAGCTGCTGGCATATCCCAAATCTTTCATTTAAAAGACTAACAAACTTTCTTATGTTTACTCAATTGAAAGTTTGTTCCAAAGTATGCATCTGCCTCATAATATACGATAGAAAAATATTTTCTGTTTTTTTATATTTAAAGTTACTTTTAAAAGTAATATAAACGTTCAGTAGACCGTGACAAACATGCTACTTTATCATTTTCCACTCCAACAAGAAAGTGTATATTCCATTTTCTTTTTATTTACCAACTGACTCTCTCTGTTTATATCCATTTATCTGTTCGGGAATATTTATCTAAAAAGTTTTCGGCTGGAAGATTTCGAAGCAGAATAATATTTAATCCTGTTCAAGTAGTGGAGCATTGTTAACAATGGTTTCTTTTCTATTTTTATTGAGCTTCACGCAAACTGATTTTTGGAGATATTACTACTTATTTATTTCTGTGTACAGAAAGAGCAATACCAAACTTTGGTTTTATTTGAGATGAAAAAGGAAATTTCCTCAGCGAACTCATCTAAGATAGAAAAGTGCTTGCTTTTTGAGAATTGTTTTGTTGAACATAAACATAAAAATAGTCTGGTAATCATGTAGTATTCTATATTTGGGTATTTGAATGTTTTTATAAACCATTACAAATTGTCAATAATGTAGTAATCTTTTCGCAGTAAGTTTTTTTCATTAAAATTTTAAAAATTTTCTAAAAAAATTTAAATGAATTCAAACAATAATAAAGACTCGTAAACGCTTAATTTTTTTGTGACGTAACGAAAGGGCTTGAACTCGAACATTTATTTCACTGTATTGTATCTTTAGTGTGTTTAAATCATATATCTGTCAGATTTATAACATTTTTTTAAATTTAGTTTACGGTATAATGATTTATAAATGATGTTTAGTGCCACTGTGCACAAAAAAATCTGCAAAAACTTCAGAATTTCAAAAAATTCTAATGATGCCAGTCAGTGAAGACCACTTGGTTACCAGGAAAAATAATAGTTATAGATATCTACTTAATTAAATTACCTCCCAATAAATTGTTTACCACTACAAAACAAAGTGTTAATCACTCGAAGATAACAGCTTACTTACTTTAGGTCATTTTTTCTATGCACAGGCTATTTAAATTACATTTTCTATGCCAGGACGAATTTCAGCGCCCTTTTGATTACGTAACTTTACTGTTTAAATGTTTGCGTTTATTACAAAATTAATTGACCTTTCTTGAGAAAATTTTATTAAAATGATCATAAAAAATAATTATATTTTAGGATTTATCAGCCTCAATCATATTTTAATTACGGTCAAATACCCAAATCTATTCCAATCAGATTTCGTTTCTCTTAAATTAGCTATATATATAGGACATGGCTCAAGAGTTTGCCAATTATGATTCAATACAGTTTATTCTTAAATTCTATTTCCAAAATGAAATGAAATTCAAGGATATAACAAGCGATCCAAAATTAGAAAATAAGTTAGACCTTTCTTGCGTTATTATACAAAATCTCGCAGTTTAAAGTGTAATAAGATTAAATTGTGACAGTATCTTGCAAATGCATAACTTTTCCGAATGCCATTTTGCCAAATCTTTACACCCATGTATACGAACTGCTTCAGATAAGGTTAACGTCAATTATGAGAATCAGCCAAGAGCGGTTAATAACTTACAAATTGATTTTAAGTGTACTTACCTAAATGAATTAAAATCAAACTTATCATTAACTTCGCACGTGCATTATGAGAAGTTAAGTTATTTACAAATTTAAATAATCATTCCTATTTAAGCGTTGTGGCATAATGTGAGATCCATTAAATCGACCAATAACTACTCCATTCCAAATATTAATGGAAAATTATCTTTAGTAGCTATCACGAATGAGAGGAAGTGGTGTAATCCCTAATCTAGCCTCCAAATTGGCCAAAACATTCTTTTAAATGTTTTCTACCGTATTGGTAGTCCAGTCATTATCAAGTTATTTATAAATCGAAAAGTGTCCTATTCACAATAATCTGTTACTTTAGAGCAAAAAAAAATCACAAAATATGACCCCTGTAAGTAACTCTTTCGTCGAATTTTGTATACATAATGTATAAAATGGTTGGATCCTTTGTTAGTGATCATCTAAACACCCGACTCATGTCATATTGCCGAGAGAACGGTTCGTAGAAATTCTAGAATCCGTTAAGTGATACCATGACACCAATTTTCTCATGTATTGATTTTTGACATGTGAAAAGCATTTCTAGAACAAGAACACTTACTAAAATTATTAGTTGATAAAAGACAAAAAGAACTGGTCTGGAGGTCACTTGAGCGTGAATAAAACCCTTCATAAGGCAGGAGAACGTTTTTATTGGGTAAACTAGTACGATAATGGCCAAATAGTGGCGTAAATGCGAACTATGTACAACCAATAAGGTGCCCAAAAATCGATCAGTTGTGAAAATGAAGCAACACAACCTAACCATTTCTTTTGAAGAATTGACATAACTGGATCATTCCCAGTTACCAAGAGAGGTAACTGATTTATCCTTATTGCGGATGAGTACTTCAACAAGAGACCAAAATATTAGCCATTCCCAAATAAGAAGCAAGTTTTAGTAGAGCACCTGTTCAGTCGATTTGGGGTACCAATAAAACCTCATTCTGACCAAGGCAGAAATTATGAATAAAATGTATTCCGGAAAGGCTCCGATTTGATGGCCATTAACAGAAACAAAATGACGCCATTACACCCACAATCAGATGGTATCGTAGGGGGATTAAAAGGGATGTTTTCTGAAAGATACTTGTGGCATCTCTGGACTCTAGAATCTCATCTTTCCAAAGTGGTCGACCGTAACCAACGGGATTGGGATGAGCACATACTTCTATTCCTGCTGGCATAGAGGTCCGCTCTATATGAGAGCATTGAGTTAACACCAGCTAATGTTCGTAAAGAAAATAAAATTTCCATGTGACTTGTTGACTTGTTATCAAGAGATTAAAGGATGTTATGTACCGCATTCAACACAACCCAAATACAGAAATTAAAGTTATTTATCTAGATGGTTGGGCCACTCATCGAGGTGTCACCGAAAGTTACAACTGTGCCCAAAGAAAGACCCTGTATATATAAACTAGATCTTACAGTCAGAAAATGGTAATGGACATTTCGGAAAAATTTACTTTCAACGTTAGTGACATGGAGGAATCTGGGCCACTTTTAAACATCAAATAGTATATGAAGAGGTATACTGAAACGAAGTAGTCCGGTTTTGTAGGGCGTTCAGTTCAGTTTTAGTTTGATAGTAAACATCAGATTGTAATTTGAATTCATAAGTTGTTTTGTATTTTGAATTTCTAAGTTCTTTGTAAGTAATGTGTTATTAAAACCCACAGTAATTCGTAATAATACAATAACGGTGATTTACCCGTTATCCACTATAGTTGCATATCTATCTGGTGAATGTAAAGATGCGTCCAGGCATGTAACGTAACTACGTATCAATACACCGTCGAGTAACTCTTTTTGTTACGGTTCCAGTTAGATGTGCGACAATTGACGAGTGTTTAGAACATTGTTGCTTTTCATACTAGCTTATCATTGTACCGTTCCACAGTTCAAATAAAATACTGAACTGGGTGCTTTGATACACTAGTCCAAACATACAACTAAATAGTATAACGTCAATGCGAAACACGTGTTTGATCACTATGAAATACGGACAACTGATTTGGTGTTACACTACTACCTTGTTAGGAAATGCCATTAAGAGTTATTTCTCGACGATGGAGCTACGCTTAACCTTTGAGTTGCCTTTATTTAGCCTCTACGCAATGTTTAAGTTTGCAAATTGTTTGCTAAAACTATAATGTGCTCAAAATCCTTGACGAGAGGAAAGATAATCAAATGAAAAAAATATAAACAAAGAATTAAAGACGGAAAGCATATTTAATCCAAAAAGCTGAAGACCGTCCTGAAAGTGGCGTCACAGGAGTTGGTTAACACGATCTGACATAAAGAAGTTTGACTTTACAGTCTACTGTGTAGTTTGGGTAAAGATGCATCACAAGCATTTCTCCAAAGCAAAAAAGAAAATATTTGACAATAAATGTGAAAATCTTCATGGTGTCAAACCCACAAAATTTAGAACCAGAAAATTTAGAAATACAGTCCTAAAATTTACACTAACCAGGTGTTATAAGGGTAGTAATCATGTTACTTTTCGAGTTGAATACCTGGCCGTCCTCAAAATGAACAGAAATGTCGATATTTCTTTAAACACATATTCTGGTAAATTGGAACGTCTATTCCAAGCGAAAAGACATTAAAAAGTTTTCAAGATAAATATGACCATGACGCCAAAAATAATAGAGTAGCAATAACCTGCTTTGGCAATGTAGGTTAAATGTTTTTTTTTTCATGTAAGCAGCATACATTACGTGAAAAATTCAAATGATATGGTAGTTATTGTTCTTGACTCGGCTTCTTTCGAAAAAATAATATAATTACTAGTAAAATGGCAACAAAGGTAAATTTAGAAAGAAAATTCTTTTGGATGCCAAGGATATAACTGCAGTTCTTTCTTATTAGTAGTGGTGTTTTTCTTACAAAAATTAGCGGTCAAAATTTCTTATAAATATACCTTGATATTTTGCAATAATAATGAAGACGAGAGATTTTAGAGCTGTCTTGCCTAATGCTTAAGTGCAGCTAGTTTATACACATTGATGTGTATAACATCCCATCAACATTTTTTAGGGTTCCGTATTTACAATATACGGATACCTTTATAATATCATTCTGGATTTCTGCCGCTGTCACATCACAGCAATTTTCTCCTAAACTACTGGACGGAAGAGGTTAAAATTTGGTATGAATGTATAATTTGATTTTATGGGTACTTCTGGGGGAAACACTAAAAAAAATGACCGTTTCCTCCCCCTGATCTCCGAAAATACTGAGCCTAAAGTTTTGAAAAAAATAGGAAATATAAATCGTTGCGCGAACATTACAGGAAAAATAAGGAGAAACCATTATTATTAATTTTGGGGGGCAAATTATAGAATTAATAATCATGTAATATATCAAATGAAATGTCCCATTGTGAGGAACACAAATATATATTTTTTTCATATTAAAAAAAAAAATAGTTAAAAAGATATTAACAAAAATATACCAAAATTTCCCATCCCCCCCCCTTATCACCGAAACTATAAAACGTAAAGTTTTGTAAAAAATTAGGGGTATAGGGTCGGACCTGAAGTTTACTGGAAAAATAAGGAGAAACCTCCAATTTTAATTTTGGGGAGCAAATTATAGAATTAAATGGAAAATATAAAATTACAATTGTTTCTAACTCATCATGTTATATATCAAATGAAAAGGCTCTATATGACGAAAACAAATATATTTTTTTCCATATTTTTAAAATAAATTAATTAAAAGATATTAACAAAAATATTAAAAAATTTACCCATTCCCCCACCCTTATCTCAGAAACCATAAGCTGAAAAATTTTGAAAAGAAAAATAGAGGTATAGCGCCTCACCTGAGCTTTAGTGGAAAAATAAGGAGAAATCACTAATATTCATTTGGGGGCAAATCATAGAATTAAATGGAAAATACAAAATTTCTAACGGATCAAGTAATATATCAAATCAAAGGGCTCATTATGACGCATACTAATATATTTTTATTTTTATTCCCCCCTTTATTCCCCAAACTATAAGACCTACTTTTTTCTGTTTACAGGAAAAATACAAAGAAATACCTAATATTAATATTGGGAGCCAAATTATACAATTAAACGGAAAAAAAATTTTTAACGCATCATGCAATACATCAAATGAAAGGGCTCATTATGAGGAATGCAAATATATATTTTTCATATTTTTTAAATTAATTGTTTACAAGATATTAACATAAAGAACTTGAAATTTATAAGAAAAATTATTAGAAAACCCCCATTGTAATTTTAGAGACAAATTATACAATTAACTGGAAAATAAAAATTCAATTTTCAAACGCATCATGTAATATGTCAGATAAAAGGCTTATTATGTGAATGACAAATATAACATATTTTTAAATCATTTGTTTAAAAGATATTACCAAATATATTAAACATCGACTTATTTCCCACTTTAGAAACTAGACTATTTATATTTTGAAAAATATATTATATTTGTATTTTTAAATAATTTGAATAACAGATTTCATAATTTATAATTTAAAACTTGACCTATTTTGCCCTATATCTCCCAATCTACAGAGCCTCAGACAGTAGATTATAAAAAGCTTCCCTGAAAGTTTATTAATAAAATAAAACTCTAATGTTAATTTTTGGGGACCAAATTAGAAAATTAAATACATATGTATTCTTATAAAAATCAAGCGAATCCTGAAGCAGATAAAATAAAAACTCTATGTGTTGAAAATGAAAGTGTATATTTTTTATAAATTTAAAACTCTTCTTTTAAAAGATATTAGAATAAATATAAGAAAATGCATTCAATCCCTGCTTACTGAAACTGGAATGTTAGAATCTTGAAGGTGGTACATAACCCTTAGTATGCGAGTCCAACTCGCACTTGAGCAAATTATTTATATTTTAATTTCAATCATAGTTAAAGTATTCACATGATGTTTTCTCTATAAATTAGTTGCAAGGTGGACTGGAAAATAGATAAGTTCTTGCACAAAAGCGCTTGTATAGCAATCTTAGCAAAACTATGTAATAGATTTGCTAGCTCTAAATGTTTACAGAAGATCTTAATTCGGAAAACACATACTTTGCAGCTCTAGAGGATTTGTATCGACAAGGTTCTTGATAGCGTTCGTTGTTTATAAGATATTTCAATTTAAAAAAACGTGTTTTCCGGTTATAATTATAATTCTGTAGGCAACGGTTTTACTCGCCTACTATGACGTAAACTGAAGAGATATAAACAATTTGCACTTTTTCCCCGAATTTAACTCCTATCACAGTGCTATATATGAACCTGTAATAGAACGAAATTAATTAAAAAATGGATAACAATTATCTTACTAAAAAGCGAAAAATTGCGAAAATAGTTTTTAGCCGGACTGATATTAACAAAAATGCGAGGTCGTAGAGAAATAAAACGGTAAGAGCGAAAGGAAGATATTAGAAGACATTGCGCAAAATAAGAAACAAAAATAGGAACAACTCGTGCAGAGAAAGGAACCATCAAAAATTTATTGTAAGGAGTATCAGAATGTGAGTGACAACAGAAAAACAGGAACATTTCTAATCATTTGAATGAAATAAATCGGCGAGGACAAACTTTTTTATGAAAGTTGTATAATTGTCGATATACATTATCATTGCAATTAGTATATCGTTGAAGTTAGAGTATGCAAAAAGCTCGTGAATAAAAATGAAATGTAAATAAATTTTCGCAGTCATTGTAAATTAGCAAAATTTATTACGGACTTTTTATCTTATGTGGGAAGACAGAATCACACTACAGAAAAATATAATTATTCTAGTTTCTTTTTCGTTTTACCAAAAAAAAAACAACCTTTTATCTGAATACGAAATTGCTGTTCAACATTAAAAGCGCCGTAATTTGCACAAAGGCATATTTACATTTTCACAAACATGAATAAGTTATGTATCGGGAGCGGTTTTTAAAAACCATGAGAAAGTTACTTATTTCATTGTTATGTATATGGAATTAGTAAATATCACCATCGGCAATTTGAAAATGAATGAATGAAAATTTCTCCAATCGTGGTATTGCGTGACTGTTTTGTCAAGTTTTTCATTTGAATCTCGCCATTAATCAACATGAGCCGTTCAATGTATGGAAATTATATCACGAAATTCACCTGCAAATTGCTCAAATAATTTAAGGTGAAAAACTGCATTTCATCAATATTACGACAAAACAAATGAGTTTAAGTACAGACTTGTTTTTTATTAAGCATTTAGCTTTTCGAATTAGCTTATTTATATACGTAAACTGGGATATAAACAAAGTTTTCGGACGTTTCGACCACACATATAAGGGGCTTTTTCAAGGATGAGATAATAAACAAAACAAATGTTACTTACCTTGCGGCGGCTCCATTCATTTCATCTTTCTGTTGTCGCCGCAAGGTAAGTAACATTTGTTTTGTTTTTTTTTTCGCATCCTTGAAAAAGCCCCTTATAAGTGTGGGCGAAACGTCGGAAAACTCTGTTCATATCCCGGTTTAGGTATTAAACAAATTAATTCGAAAAAATGACTTGGTCCAAATTCGGAAAAAGCAGAATCAGCTATGACTCTGGCCGCGAAAATTTCCGTTCTCATTTAACTTGTGTGTTGACAATTATTATTTTACGTAATACTCTTCAAAAAACATTCACATTAAATGATTTTTAGGCTTGTTCTAGTCTAGATGGAGATTTCCAGTATTTTTAATTTATCGTTCTAGTCTTTACTATGATACTTCGTTACTGGAGACGCAGAGATCATAAAGTAACGAATAAATTCTTTTGCTACATAATTATGAATGTAAACGAAAACTTCTGAAGCAAGTCAATTTTTATATATAAAACCACTTTTTGAATAAAATTATTCATGAATCCCTTTAACTCCATCGGGCTAATAACAAGGCCTAATTTGTTTAGTGGAAAAGTATAACCTGGTTCTCTATTTATCAATATAGGACTGTTGTATTTTTGACATAGATACACAAGAAAAAAGTAAATTTATTTTATTCGAATGGTAGATTAGCGTACAATGAAAATTTGGAAGTGTCAAAGATCTTCCCTAAATATAGGAGATCAAAATTTAATGACGAAAAGAAATTAGATATATTGTTAAATCTTGAGAAAAACTCTACAAAAGATGTACCTAGTAATAATACAATTTAAACATCCGTTTTCAGCATTGTCTTCTAAATATTATTTGTGGCATATTCTTGATTATTTCTATGTGTTATTGGGAAATAACACCACAATCGAAACAAAAATCTGTATATTCATGGAAAAAACAAACGTTTCCAGGTCTATTCTGACCTCGGTTTCAATGGCTTAAAACATGTATTGAAAATATAAAATGCAAAATGAAAGTTTGACATATGGCATTTAAGTTGATATAAGAAAATTTGTTGTTTCTAGATATACAGGTAGCACAAAAAATTCTAAAGATAATGTATTACAGTTAAACAACTTTCAAGTTGGAAGAACTTGAAAGAGTTATCTTTAGAGTTTATAAGTAACGTTCTAAGGTACGACTTAATATAAAATATCGCATTCCCCAAAATTTTTTATGAAATACTTCTTTTATTTCAGTGATCCCATTAACGTCATAAGTGAAAACCTAGGAAAAACCTTATGAACTATCCCGATACTACGTTGTTCAAAATGAGATGGTCATAAGATTGAATTCTACAGAAGTGAAGCAATACAATCGTCTTCATTTAAAAGAATTGAAGCAGACTCTTTTATTTTTCGTTTTGTGTTATGTTGTTCTTTGTGAAGTATAGTTCAATTTTCAGATTGTATTTTATGGTTTGGCCCAGGTTCCAAGCATGTTCACAAATTTTCGATTTTTCAAATTGTTGTTTCTTTATGTAATTCTTGTCTTCATTAATTCGTCCGTTTAATTGTCTCGATGTTCCTCCAATACAAAACTTATTGCACTTTCAAGGAATGTTGTAAATGAAGTTTTCTGAGTTCTGAGTTTTGTTGGTTAGTTTTGTTTTCGATATTAGTGATTTCAATGTATTTCTGTTCAATTCAATCGTCTCTGGTTACCGACAACTAAGGAAGAAATTAGTTATGACCATCTCCTTTTGAACAACCCAGTATCGGGATAGTTCATAAGGTTTTACCTAGGTTGTCTATTTTGAGGTTAATGGGTTCACTGAAATTAAAGAATTATTTGATCACATTTTTGGAGAATGCGCTATCTTATATCAAAGTCGTACCTAGGAACGAGACTTGTAAATTCTAAAGACAATTCTTTCAAGATCTTCCAATTTGAAAGCTGTTTAACTGTAATACATGATCTTTAGAATTTTTGTGTATCTAAAACAACAAATTTTTCTTATGTCAACTTAAATGTCATAGATCAAACTTTCATTTTGCATTTTATATTTTCAATACTTGTTTAAAGCCATTGAAAACGAGGTCGGAATAGACCTGGAAGCGTTTGGTTTTTCCTTGAATATACAGATCTTTGTTTCGATGATGCTGTTATTTCCCAAGAACACATAAAAATAATGTATTCAGCATTTTGAAAAAAGGGAAATACTATCTATTTAAAATTAAACTGGTACAGAAACAAAAAATGAAGAAAATCCTGATCGTTGATTAGAATTTCGTGAAATGGTTACCTTTCACGGAACGGTCAACAAACAAAATTGTCGGTACTGTAGTAAGCAAAAACCTTACTGCTTGAAGGAAGGTCACACTCAGTATTCTATTTAAGTCAACGTATGGGCTGGCACAATAATTAATAGAATAATTGGGCAATATATTTTTAGAAGGCTTAAACTGGGCCGAATTACTCGAATTTGTTACAAAATGTTTAAATACTTGACCTAAGACAAGTTATTCCTGATACTGTTAACCCCACAGACATTAATAGAAACATCTGGTTTCAACAAGAAAGCTACAAGATATAATACAGCCGCAATACCAAGTTTTTCCGCATCGATAGATCATTAGATGTGGCGAAATTAAATTGCTTTCTGACTCCACTGGATTATTTTTTGTGGGGCTATTTAAAATAAAAAATCTACAAGAGTGAACCTGCTAAAATTATTGATTTAAAAAACGGAATAAACCAAGAAATTAATCAAATCATAAGGTCAGATATTTGTATGAACTGATCAGTTTTATGGGTGCATTAGGTTTCTTCACTCACCACTAGGTTTGACAAAATACCTATCAGTATCATTCATGTTAGTGTTTCAACCCACGATTAGCTTCGTCGTAATGATCAACATGTATAGGTGTAATAAGAGATTCATAGGCGTTGTATCGCTAATAAAGCAAGCGTTGAAAAGCTGGTAAATCAGATTTTGGAGAGTGACTTCGATTTTTATTTCGTCTACGCTCGCTTAAGGATTCAAGCAATTCGGCCGATGTAATTTCTGGAGGTTCTTCCGATCTCTAGTGTTGAATCTTTTGCAGGTTTGTATTCTTTTGACAGTCGCCTGGGTCGCCCGTAGAAACGTTCAGCGTAACTTTTTTTGAATCAGTCTTCATAACTCGTTTCATGCCTACGTTTTTGTTTTTATTTTCCATCAGATTTCGTTGATATTATGTTTCCTACATTTCTGTGCACTGATTTTGATATTTCTTTATTACGTTGTTTTTCTGGTGTGGGTTTGCTGAGTATTCGCCCTGAATTTATCTTCTTTTGGGATGTATTTGATATTGCATCGTTTATACTAATTGGTGTTAATTCACGTCGGTAACCACATTCTTACTGACTTCTTAATAAGTTTTGTGCTCTCTCTGTTTAGATTTACCTCAACAAGCGAAATAACCATTTGATGGTCTCTGCCAATAGAGAAATTGTTCTTGTTGCTAAATATTAATTAATATTTTACCTATATGATTTGGCTTGCTCAAGTCCATTCCTGTTTGCTTTTGTTTCGCAAAAATATGTCTATGACATATAAATTGTTATGTATCAAAAACAATTGATACGTTATTACTTATTTCTTCAATAAGTCTTAGATTGTGTTGCTTATCAAGATCAGTATATCATTTTCTACAGGCTGACCTATGTCGGTCAATAAAATTTCTCATTCAAGTCGTTAGAAGAATCTTCAAGTTTGCTTTAGTCAGTGTTTATCCTAAGTAGAAGGTTTTATTTAAATAGATAATCCTCTTCATAAATCCACGCCTGAACTAGTGCCATCTCTTGTTGCTATTTAGTTGGATTAAATTATTGGAAATCATTGATTTTGTAGCTCTTACCCATTCCGAGAAGCCCTACTGGAATTAATAAGTAACAAATTTACTTAGGTTTTCTTTTAACATTTTTCAGTATTATAGGTCAAGTAGTTTTGAAGTAAAGCGAGGAATGAGTTGATTGGTTTTTATTATTCTTAATATCCTTTTTGATGAGCTTGACCTCTTTTATCTTTCAGTATTCATTTGATTTTCTAATTCTAACCAAAATCAACATTAGGGTTTTAGGTTAGGTTTTGCAGTAAACTTGCAGTAAGGCTCTATGTACTCTATTTTTTCATAATTTTAAGCTCAGTTTCCGTGATAAATAGTGTTTCGTACATCAATCATATTCTATATTTTATAAATATACATTTCTAAATTAGTTATATAAAATATAAATTCCGGTTTTTGAAATGAGCTGTTCTTTGAATGCCCTTGATTTCTAAATTTGTAATTTTCCAAATTGGCCCCCCTCACCCAAATTACACAAGAATTTTCGAGTACGCTCTTCTGTAAACAAGGACTAAAACCTATATTGCCTTTTTTATTTTTTGGTCAGCATCTTCAAACACAAGGAGGAATGGGTCGATTTTCAACAAGAAATATATTTCTATTTGTCATGGCGAATCCATTAAATACCTTACATAAAGCGCTTGAAAAATTATATCTTTTATTTCATATGGTACTATATTTAAAAAAAACATTACATAAATACTAAAAATGATTTTTGTATTCAGCGGTTGAAACATTAATTTTTTTCAGTTAATTTTCTAATTTTATCAAAAGATAAGCAAAACCCGATGGTTTTGCTCTTCTTTTTTCTGTTTATTTGTTTTTTTTTTCAATATCCTCTACAATCATAATCCGTGACTATGTCACCGAAATCTGTGTTGATATTAAGTTTAAATATTTTTACAAGCAGTTTCGGAGAAGAAATGCTGCAACTTGCCGAGAGACAGAACAATGGTTCTATAAGGAACCCTAAAAAAAATTAATAGAGTTGTTTGTAATTAACCTCTGCAAAAAGCTAGTCATCCAAGATGCAATGTTTTCAAGAGTAGAAAATTACATTCAAGGGTGAAAAATGACACAGCTTGTTTAACAAGAGATACTAAGTCCCCTACATCCACTATGCAACGAACTACATTTCCAATAAACGAGTTCGACATTAAACCACCTTATACAAACCAACTGCATTACTTCTAGGGATTCTCTAATTTTATTTACTCTTCGCAGACAGATATTGCGTTTTTTATAAACTGCAATGCATTAAACTTCTCTACTTTGCGACCTCTCTCACCATTGAATCGTAATTTCAAATCCTACTTTAATCCAAAGGTGCAACAGTTAAAACTCTTTATTTTGTATAACGGACTAGATAGAGAAAGTGCACATGTTCGTGCCTGAAATAAAATCAACTCAGTATCTCTATTCGAAAGTAATATTGTATATACGCCAGTGTAGATTTTAGCATGTTGGGTTCAGGGTGTGAATTCCTTGGAGATATTTGGGTGTTATTTAGGTTCGTAATTTTATAATGATATCATGGAGACGTTAGTACGTTAACACAAAAATATCTTTCTCCGCAGGTTTGAACAGTTTCTAGACCAAAAATAATCGATTAAAATTGATTTTCACCAAAATAATTCATAATAAAATCCACTACAAAATATTTGCTTTTTAAAAGGTCGATAATCTCTCACTTCGAAAAAAATTGGGGTGAAATTTTTTCGCTGTGAAAATTTCAAAAAACGATGTCTAAAGGTCACTTCCTAAGTCCTTTGGTGTTAAAGAGAAAACGAACCTGGAGTTTCGACTGCCATCTGAGGCTTACCAGAAAATTTGAGTTCATTCGCATTTGGAGTTCTCGTCCAAAATCTGTATTATTTCTATACTATGAAAAAATTATGAATAAACAACTAGTTCATTTAGCCTGTCGGAATCATAATGAGGGAACTTGTAAATTGGATAACACAATTTATTTATTGATGTAAGAAATAATACTATAGTATATTCCTTATACTTTATCTTTAATAATTAGCAGAAAGAATAATTTTAGAATTTGGATCATAGTAGGGGTCTCAATATGTGTACTCTCCAACTCTCAGTCAGATTCCAAATCGAAGTCAGGTTGTCAGTCTGTCTACTCCCCAAGCCTAACTAAACAATTCACAAATGTTCTATATTGAACTCGGTGCTTCAATCTGCCCACTCCCCAAGTCCCATAAGTTAGATAGTTTAAAAAAATAATTGTCAACCACTTCAAATTTCCAGAGCTCTAACAAATTGTTTCTTTTGTTTGTTTACTGTTAGGGAAATGTGTAATGTCATCATTAATCACATCTCACATTCCTACCGGTCATTTTTGTTGATTCATAAATTTAAGACAATGAAAATTTTCCAAAACCTACTGCAGTTCAACAACATGAGAAACTTTTAGACTAGGGGTTGCTCGATGATGATTGATCACTTATATAAACTTATTGTCAAGGCTAATGAACTGAATATGTAATTATGAACTATATATGGAATATAACACACTCCCGGACAGTAACAACTAGTAAAGTGTATTCCAAAGTGGAATGGAAATTTGTAAAAAAAGGCAACTGCATTCCATTCACAATCCCCAGTAATTTGAGCATGGGTCCGGTTTTGGAAGTCATGCCGTCTTGTATACCAACAGATTTAATCTTCCGTTCTATATATGGCATACCTTTTTTTACTAAAGTGTAATGAGAAAAAGTTTTAGTTTTCTCTGTGGTTGTACAAAGTATGCAAAATTTATTTTTCTTTAATTGTGAAGCGGTAAAAATATATGTTGTATGACACATGACTGTTTTTAAGTAAAATGTTAAGTCTTATCTTACTTAGTGACATGGCTACACACCAGATGGGTTCATAGTTTAGCACTAAACATTCTGTTCCATCTCCGAGTTCGATCTTGAAACTCATTTAATATGATTCTACTGAGGCTTCGGAAATAGGCAGATTGAAGCTCCGAGTTCGAAGTAGACTATATTTTATTTCTAGTTTCTTTTATCTCTTTATAATGACTAACATAAAATAAAAATAATTTAATTTCGAATTTCTATTACAATAAATAAAATTTGAATAAAATAAGGCTATTATTTGAAACTTGTTATCGCCCAGTGGTCGAAATTCTACCCTATTTCATTAAAAAATTGTAAATATTATTGGGGTTCTTTGGCAAAAGTATATTTTTATCAGAAATCAATTTAAGGAGAAATCGGAGAAGTAGGTGTAAGTGACCAAAATTGTTCACTTCATATTGACAAATCTATTAAAATAAAAATAAAGTAAAAATTTAATGAAATATAGGTATTCGAAATAATTTTGACAAATGCGTGAACCTCCAAATGTTTGGATGGAAACCCTCCTGGTAAAATGTTCGATAAAATAACTAGAAGATTGTTCTTTGCAACTTAAAGTTTCCGTCATTTGTGGTTTCAATCGAGTTCATGAATATTAAAGGAAAGAGATGGCCAACAACCCTATGAGAACTTCAATCATTAATATGTTCTCTATTGTTCGCTGACTGACAAGTTTTTTACACAATACCTTCGGAAGATCTGATAAAAATATATTCATAAAATAATTAAATTCACATCAAAAATAAAATATTTAATATGAAAATTACTGCAACTTGTCCGAAAACTCTATACTGGTCTACTACATTGATTATTTCATCACTAAACAATAATGCTTTATGCTAAACTGCTAAAGATAGTCTTCGTCAGATGGTCTGAAAAAATCTAACAGTATCCAACGCTCCCTCCATATATAATTACTCGATGTTTTGATCGTGAGAGCCAGCTATACAATATTTTGAAAGAAAAATATGTTGAATAAAAGTATATTTTATTCTAGAATAGATGTGTAGGTTTAACTTACCATAACAAATCAGTAGATGTATTGAATTTCGTTATATTTTAAATAATACACATCTTAAAATTTCAATGAGATGCTTATTTTACTTAAAAGTCAGTCACCTTATAATAAAGGCCAGGATTTTGCAGGAATGGGGCCATGTAATGTAAAATAAATTATCTATAAGATAAAATACATAGAGAGAAAACAGTAAAAAGATTCGGCATTAATTTTATTTAAATATGTAGTTATAATTTTCTACATAAAAAAATTCAATTCCCTATAACATTATATTATATATTAAATTAATGTTAAATATAATATTTTTAATTACTAGTTAATATATATTTTGGAATTTGGGACTAAAAATGTTAATAGCTTTAAATTGAGTAATAAAACGAATTATAATCTTTATCAACATTTCACAGTTACCCAATTCAACTTGTAAGCAGAAAATGCAAGCAAACAACTGAAAAGTTAATAAAGGTATTACAAAATAACTACAAAAGATAAGAACATATTAATAAACCATATTAATGTTTTTGAGACAAATAAACTATGGCCTCCGTATTTACTTTCATGTGGTTGAAAATGCAATGCTTTTATACATTACCTACTTTCCAAAAATTAAAAAATTCAATATAGCGGCCATTAGAAAAATTAAATTTGTGGCGGTTTGCGAGATAACAAAAGACGATTGAGACATGTGATACATGCCATCTTAATCGTTATACAAAAGTGTTTCATTTATGTCAGATCTTGACAGCTATCAGATTAACAAGTTAGGATTTACTGGCGAAAAACAAAATCCGCCATTTTGGGTTCTTGCCGATTATTTCCAAAACAAAATGACTGATCGTAATTCCGAAGCCAGATATCAAATGCACTAAGTTTTCTCTAAAACTTTCCCCATTCAACCTTTGCTGTAGGTAAAATAAGAACCGAGATCCCTGTATAGAGAAGCGAATTTGGGACACACTGTATATAGATATACAGTTTGTATTCTTAAGTATGGTGTTATTCACCCTAGAAACTATAAAACTACAAATAAAATGGTAGCTAGGACGCTGTTTCTGTAATCCTATTAACTTTTGGACTGAAGTATCTTTGGCTTAATCCACATAGTCTGATTTGTAGTAACTCCAATTTGGAGATTTATTAGCCTATCTAAGACAACCTGGATGTTATATGTGTATTAGTGTTCGGTTTTGATGATTATCTTTACTTTTATTTGAAAATATAATAAACTTCATAGTAATATTAGTGTAAATGATAATTCTATGTTAAATCACTTTATTAATTAAAATAATTTTCTGATTTTATAATACGCAATGGATAGTATTATGTATCTAAAGAACGTTCACATTTAACGAATGCGTAATTCTGGTAAGTTAACATTTACTGTTAAGTCTCGTGACCAAACTACAAATTTGGAGTTTTAAAACCATCTCACTGCACTTTTCATGTTTCGAAATATTTTGAATGCTCAACCGCTATAGTACGCCCCAGTATTAAGAGAGCTGATCAAAAATAAATTGTTAAAAGGAGTTTTAGTGATGTTTATGAAGATTTCTTGTCCACCATGTGTTCTGCACCACATCCCCTTAGAAGAACCTGCGGTATGAGCCCTTCCATTTCTTATAAGTTTATTGTACGTCTCATTTTTATTAATTATTGTGAACTGTCTAACTAATGACTAATAATTTAACAATGAATTTGTCTATTATTCTAGGGCAATATTTGATTTTAATAGAAAGTGATAAATTGCAACTTGCATATTACTTTAATATCTTCTAAACACAAAATATGATCATTTATTTTCCATTTGTACCTCAGAATATTACAGATGAGAACATTAAGATCTAAATAATTCAAAATTTCTGGTAAAGTTTCATATATAACTGAAATACATATGAATATGTGTTTATATAAACCCCCATACACACATTTAATCTTAATAAAAGGCTATACATCTTCTTATATTTTGAATTTGCTGTAATATCTAAGAAGTTTCACATCAAATTTTAATAACAAAAATTTTTCTACTAGAAGGTAGGACGTACAATATTACTTTATTAAATTTTCAATTTCATATATTAGCATAATCCTAATGAAATTGTCCGGAAAACTGATTTTGAACTTTTATAAGTACCTTTGTAAAAGACAGGAATTATTCTTATCTGTTCAAACAGAATATTCGGTAAAATTTATAGCTTGACAGAGTGAATAGACCATAATAGGTTTTAAAAGCCCTTCAGAAGTAAAGGTTCTCTAAACGAATTCATTCAGAAAGTTAAGAAACTATTTCTAACGGAAGTGGTTTTTTGGATTAGTCAGAGAACTCTTTTGTTTCTTAATAAATTAGGTAGATAAAGTGCAAGTGGTATTCAGGCCCGCAACAGAAGATTAAAGTTATTGTTATATTACAGTATAATATTCTAAATAATACAAAACTATAAATTTTAAATTAATAAGTCAAAAATATTAATCTCTCTTTCATACTGAAAGTAAATGTATTGAAAATTGAAAGTTCAGGATATAAAGCACAAAAATAAATCTCACTATCGATTATTTATTTAAGATGGATCGAGATAAGATTTTTTGCATTCAAATTGTGAAACACCTTCAAAGTTTGTGCTTATTTCTGATGAATGAATTTTGAAAACGGCCCCGGTGTAAAAGAAAATGCAGTTTTATAACTCTATGCCAAAGTGGTAGTTGATTAAAAATTATTAATCCGTAATTAACGACGGAAATGTCTCCAATTTTGTTATACGATGTAAGTACAGTACAATATTTAACTCTAAAAATTCTTATAACTGGCGCAGTTAGTAGAATTGGCAAAGTATAGTTGGAAAGAAAATAGCGAATTTTATTTTTCTAAACATGAGTACGGAATATTCTCCAAGCTCCCTGTCTTACGGCAAATATTTCTAAACAGTTTTTGAGCAGTGAATGGAACTTAAATTTACTATTAAAATATTTCGACTACCATTTATATTTAAATAAAATGAAAGTTACTGTAAATAAAATGAAAGTTACTGCTAAACCTTTCAAATTGTTGGTCTGACCTTGTGGTCAATGGAATAAAAAAATTATTTGATATTATTGAAACCTTTGGATTTTTAAATATATATTTCCTAATTTAAAGTGTGGTGTTATTTCCCAAAAAATCTTGAAAAATAAACTGCTACAAACAACTTTCGGACACCACCAACGACATACCTGTTAACTTTAAAGAAAACCTATCTTAAAATTTGATAAAAATTTCAGTTTGTATTGTTACAAACTGATATCTAGGACTTTCGGGGAAACTAGCACACAGAGATTCCAAATCTGAAGCTGTTTCGTGTCATTGCTGTTATCCGTTAATTATTAGAATAGAATTAGACATATTCAAAACTCCCTTTATGGTGGCATTCTTTTGTACGCACGAAAATATATATGATATATATTGTTGATGAACTTGATGAAGATTCGTCATCAAGTTCGCAATTTCTATGTTATGATTTCCCCTAAATTCGAACATAATCTCAGGTGAGATGTATTTGAGACATATTCAGCAATATGTCTCTAATACATAAAGAATTGTTCGAGGGAACATGCACTTGAGAGAAGCGCAACTGGTGTGTCAAGTCAGCAAGTTAAAACGCATACTCAAAACTAATTTTAAGCAAGTAATTTTTGTATCAAATCAGAATTGTTTTAAAACGAATAACTGACTACCGCGAAAAAGAATTGTAATTTGAATTGGAAAATTTGATAACAATAAATTTGGTTGCTATGTTATCGACTTTTAGCCATTTTTTGTTTGGTTCCTTTCACGTATGTCTTTATCGGTTCAATATCAGCAACTTTCCTTGGTAGACTGCGTTTTCAGAACTGCCAGTGACATTTTTTGGTAATATTACCACTTAATCGATTCTGAACTGCTTCTACGAATGAAGATAATCTGTTCATTAGCTCGATTTTCAGAAAAACGGTATGACTCACGTCATTGAAAGAATAAGGGACCACTTGGGGTAACTCATTAATAGAATACAGAGCATATATAAAAAACGTATATATACTGAAGTATTGAGGAATTTCTCCATTTTTTAAAGTCGGATAAGAAGGAGGAGCCTTTAAACTTTAACCATTTTCAAATAAACAATATTCGGCCCTGAGGAAATATATAGACTAGTGATGCAAATTCTTGGACTGTATAATAAATAAATTATTGTTTAGTTCAACGTTAAGTTATGCAATAATTAAGTTTTGTTGCTCGTGAAGTTACTTGAGAAACTTTACTGAAGGGTTGGGTTTAAACGTTGCTAATAATTACTTAAAACATATATCTCCAAGAACATGTTGTTTTCCATGTTTAAAAAACATTGAAATTATTGATTTCACAAATTCTTTCACAGACACAATTGTATCATTATTAACTGCTTAAATGGATTAAAACAATCGACGCTGAAAAAAGTTCTTGTTGATTACATCCGAAGGCACAGAAACATATTTCTCGCGAGTTCATTACTGCATTGTTGAGAATGAATGCTTGTCTTTAATCCTATTGAAAATCGTTCATTCTGAAAGAATCGATCATTAAAAGTTCTAGAAAAATTAATCCCTTCCTTTCAGAAACTTTGAAAACTTCACTGTTATTGAATTTCCTCAACCTTTGTTCCTTCTATATAATGCTGTATTATATACGAACACAATAACGTATAGGTGGATCCATATTTTTGTAGTATGAAAACAGAGACTATAGTAAATTTTATATCAAAGTCTGTTAGTTCTTAATTCTAAAGGTGTTTGGAGTCTCGTCTAAATATTTAAAACTACTTTGAATAGACCTGTTCATTACGATTCAAGGTTGGAAAATTTGTGTTCGCTCTAGGGTCATTAACCTGCCAAATGCACCCTTATTATAAGTGAAAGATAATATATTATATATGTTTTATAAGGGTGGCTAGAAACTGTATATCAAGATGTAAAAGTCATAAAGCTTTGGGAAAAAGTATAGATAAAGTAGTCAAAAGAAATTGCTAAAATAATTTTGAATCTTCTGACTCTGCCATTAGGGAGCTGAGCTTATATGGTAAGTCCTAAGTAGATATAAATTGTGGGAAAAAACCTTAAAACTCCACCTTGATATCTTTAACTGACGTAAATCTTTTCACCCATTCTAAATGTTGAATAAAAACACAAAATAAATATTATAAATTTCATTCTTAACTTGTCATAAAACAAGTTGAAATGGTTCATTAAATAATACTTTGGGAAAAAATGAAAATTTCGAAACTCTTACGTCTAGAACAACTTCACTTCCAGTTGTTGTCTAACTCACAGAGTTCATAAGTTTGTATACGTCTTCCTCTGATTGTTCTGAACCAGATTCGTTGAATATTCCATATCATCATTATTGAGTGGCTCAACATGTGCCCCAGGTTACGGAAGCTCAATATTGTGTTCATCAAACTGCCCTGAGATGGTACTACGGAATTTCACCTCGACATTAAATGGTATTTGAAGACGCGAGATGTAAGACCGACATCTAGGATTTTCAAGAGAATCAGTACACAGAGGTTCCGAATCTAGAGCCGTTCCGTGTAATTGCTGTTCTCTCTCCACTCCTCAAAGAGAGTATTAAATGGTATTTTTATTTCTGTAAGATTTTGATGAGACTCCAACTTACATGTCGTTACTTTGGCTCTCTAAAGGAGTATCCGCAAAAGAGACTGTAACATGGGTTTAGCTTTCTAATTTTCAAAATCCAAATCATTGGCTCCAAACAAAACTTTACGATAATGAATGTTCATAATGGTAACTATTTATAATTAAATCCAGTCTCAAAAGCATTGTACTGGGAAACATGGCCTTCTGCTACAAAGGCCAGAAAATCCCAAGAGTAAGCAGGCACCACCTTATTTGCTGCCTTAAAACATGAATTCATGCTATGACAATTGCATTGAGATTTAACTGTCATGAACGAACTTTTGCTTTTAAGAATAGTTGCTTGGCTGCATTCATTGTATTGTAAAGATTTTCAAAAATTGATTTTACTTTTTGTTTTATAGCATATTGAAGGGTTATTTGATTAGCGTCACCCGCATGTAGCAATAAGATTTTATTAAAGTTTGTACATCTACAGTAAATCACATACGTGTATTGTCACAGAATATTCTGCAGAATATTGAAATTTATCTACATTTTGCATAAAAATATTACATAAATTTAGAGATATTAGGATGTTTTGTCCATTCTTCAGTCTCGTCATTTTTAATTTTCGAGAGGTGGATTGCCGTCTCTTTTTAACATGGTTAGGTAACTTTAGACCACTTCGTATGTATGAGATAATATCCCTTATTTATCCTTGCAGTGAATTAATCGACATATAGACGTTCCCAACAATATTAAACAGGAAAAGTAAATATATTAAATAAAATTCTTTGAGTTAGCGACTGCTCCAATTTAGAACTTCGTCATTTGAGAATCATGATAAAGAGAATCGAAGAATCGCACATGAGGAACAGCGAATTGTGCTGCGGCTTTATTGAGAATCGTCTTAAATTGAGCTGGGGTGAACCTGTAAAGAAAAAAATACAGTGTGGGATTTTATTTTTTAAAAATGTGTGTAAAAACACGAGTTTATGGAATTCAACACAGAAAGTAATTGTGAATATGTTTATTTCTTCATTAAAACACTTTTTTCATTATGCTGCTGCAGTTTGTTAAAACTAAAACAAGCGCATTAATCAACCAGTTATTTATATATGTAGCATTGAAATGTTAACAATTTATGCGAAGTTTCGGGATTAATCGAGCCTCATAAATAAACAAATAATCATGTCACCCATGCGGTTGGTTTATTGTACTAAAATGAGCGAAAAACACTTAATCTGATATTAAAATTTATAAAAACTATTTGTTAAGAGATCTTTGTTTCATATTATTTGTAATAGAAAACTAAAAATCTGCATTTATTTATAAAAGTTGCAAATAATCAGAGATTCTTCTCAAAGAGCTTTTATACGTCCTGATCTTTTTTCACCGATACAAGCCAAAAAAAAAAAAAACTATTAGAGTAGATTTATTTAATCAAAAAAATTCTGGTACCTATACTGGAACATAATCTTCCTCAATATGATAGTTTGTGAAGTTGTCATCAATTTTCACGATAAAATCAAAAAATATTTTTGGAGGCTTTGATTCTCAAATAATTTATTTCTAGGCGTTTGCTGCTTTTATTAATAGTAACTTCTAAACTATTACCTGATGGCGAAAGCGGTTTGCTGTTTAATTTTATGTCACTTTAAAATCTCTATTGTATCAAATCTGGATTTGTAGCTGAGTATAAAGAGTAATAAATACATTTAAAAAAACAAAAACCGACTTAAAAAAATACTAAAAGCACGAAATAATTTTTTGCTACAACAATTAAATAATTTTTATTAAGTCGGTGCCAAGCTAAAGTGAAACTAATTTGGGCAAGTACATTTATATGTTGTACTTTGCAATTTCGTTGTTCAAATTGGCACCTACTTCAGAAAAAAGTATTTAATCGTTGCAGCAAAAAAATATTTCATGCGTTTTAGTTAATTTTTGTGTTTGAAGTCGGTTTTTGATTTTTTTAAATGTATTTATTTTACAATTTTTAGTGATGCAATGACTTAATTGGAGGCAGTTTTCAAATGTAATTAACTTTTTCAATATTGTCTAAAATAAGGTAATTTACTTTCATTTATTAGCTTGACCAACCTCGTTTACTGTTGAATAGAATAACTTGTTCTCTAGATATGTATATGTATTAAGAAAAGTTTGTATATGATTCTAACTTAGGTGGATCCACCATATTGTAGACGAACTGAGTATCATCATTCTTTAGGTCTGTTAATTGTACCTACTCACATTTAATATCGGAATCTTATACTAAATCGTTATACAGTTTTAACTGATATAGCATAATAGGAAGTAATTTTCAATTCTAATTAACTCTGTCTGATAGCAATTCGAGTTATTATTAAAAATAAAGAAACTTAACTTAAACAAAATGTATATTCTTTATCAAACCTAGTACACAATTTGTAAAAGAAACATGAAGGTCTATTATACAATTTTTCGTGATGTGGCATAATTAGATGTATTTAATGATTCTAATAATAATTTTATAATTCTTATCACCCCTGTTTGATAGGAATTTTCTAGATTATGAAAAGCAAAGCTATTTTACATTTAAGTTAAATTCATATTCCTTGACAAACCTCGTATAAAATTGAGAAAGTGACATACAAATGATTACAGTATACATTTCCGAACATGCTAATATGTTTATAAAGATTAACTTTTTCTCTAAATAATATTTATAACAACGTTTTCCGTTTGAACTTATGAAGACACACTGTACATAGAAACCAACTGAGAACCTCCACCTTGAAGCTGATTAACTGACATTTATTTCGATTTATTTCCAATCATCTTTCAATATATTACAATTTTTAATAATACAGCACAATTGGATGCAGTTTTGCATTCTAATAAACTTTCTTTGATTACAATTTGAGATATAAAAAAATAAAACTTATAACAAAATTGATATATTTTTTGAAAGCTAATATATGGTGGGAAAAGTTACAGAAATACTTATACAATTTTTAGTGCAATGGCATAAGTAGATGCAGATTTTAATTCTAATTACTTCTATTTGATAACAATTCTAGATCTTAACAAAAAAGAAGCTACTTAAAAAAGTTACTTGGAATGATTATTGTTTACGTTTTAGACCATGCACATATGTTTATGAAGAATAACTATTAATAAAAAGAAATCGTTTGATTTATGAATACACTCTGTATATACATATTGACTGACATTTATTTTGATTAATTCAATTTATTTACAATTTACCCCAAGTTTCAAACAGTTAATACCAGCAATACCAAAATAATAATACTCTAAAACAACATATAAAAATTTGAGAACTCATTATAGGCTTCTATTTCAAATGAACAACTAAACTCTTGTGGAAATTTGTCTGTAAAATTTAGTTGTAATAGTTTTTCACGATTCCAAAACTATGTTTTCCACTACAACTTCAAACTGTGGTTAGCTTTAGGAGGAACTGTAAATATTTGTTCCTAATACTCTCGATTCCTCTTGACATAATCCTAAAATATGGCAGTTGGTTCGGTTAGAATATTCTGGTAATCCGTAAGGGTTGAGGTTGAGTAAAATCGAGGATCGATATCTATTAAATGTAATTTTTCTTTAATATATTTTAACATGCTTTAACTCGCGGAAAGTAAGCTCAAGAATATTTCCGTTCGGTAAATGCCCAATTAGAATAAAAAACTTTTAACTTTTAGTTAATCTAGTGGACTGTTCATGTAATTTTAATTTAGTAATATAAACAAATTAAGACTCCGGGTTTCAGAAAAGATATAAAATGTGAATTGAAAAGGACAGTACTCATAAAACATAAAACTCAAAAAACATTTGAAACATGCAAAAAATTAGGAATAAAACATGGATCTGGTGGTGAAAACTTTATCTAAGAGACTTAACACTCAACACTACTGTTTGTGTTTAAATGTGTTTAACTAAAGGTTTGGCGTTAGGGTGAAAACACTGTATTTTTACAACCGAGCTTGAAAGCAATAAAAATATCCAGCAGAAATTGTCTGTTAAACAAACAAATAAAGTAAGAAAAGCTAGCAGTCGCTCAACAGAAACAGCCTTAGAGAATATGTTCATAACAACCGACAGTAAAGTCAAATATACTAAACAACACAAATCCCAATAAATGCCATAGAAGCAAAAGCATAACGAAAGAAAACAACTCGGAATTAAAGAACGAAGAAAAAAAGCGTTAAAATCGGTTAAATGTTTAACGCATGTAGATAAATAGGCAAACGACACAACATTTTTTAATAAATTGATAAAAATGCGGAATAACCATTGGAACGAACATTTGCATAGGAGTTAACCAATAATTGTAACAAAACAAGATCTGCAGCAAATACAAATGAAATAATCACCAACGAGATATCTATGTAGTGCACAGTCATGAATATGTGTTTAATAGATAAAGAAACAGGAATAATTTCTCATCGTGACAAAAAAAAGAGATAGACTTAATATATCTCAACCAATATATTTGAAACTAATATATTTTTTTTAAATAACGAAATTATGTTTCTTTTACATCCACCGAATTATTTGTCTAGAATTTCCAGCTAGACGAAGTCGTTCTCTTAACTTAAAACGTGATTTTCATCGAATAGGAAGTAACTTCCCCTATTTAAAAATGTACGAAGTTTACTGTCCAAGTGTTAAACTTAAAACAGTACACGGACTTGTTCATGTACGTGTACTGTTTTAGCTAAACATACTATTGATTTTTCAAAAAAAAATTAATTGCAAGTGTGTGTTTTTAATTAGTTTGATAGTAAAACATTGTAAAATGTCTTTATATGCAGTATTATAGAGGCCTTTTTCTCATATGCAATCGGATCATCTATACCCTTTATCAATCATTGTCATCTAATCGAAGGATGCATGATGACTATTAATAATGGAATATAGGCAGCAATTAATAATTAGTAAAATACCAATTTGATTTTGCACTGTTGTTATTTTTATCAATAGAAAGTTTGGTAAGCATGAGCAGCCTATATAAATCCACTGCTGGATGTAGGCTTTCCTTTCTCCTTGCAAGTTGTTTGCATCTCTCAAAGAAGAAACAATTTTCGCAAAACAGATTAAACCTTTGGTTGGGCGGCGCTATGGTGATGACATATTTGTTATTTGGGAACATAATCTTGAAGTCTTACATGAATTACTTAACGACACAAACAACAAAGAACAAACTATTCAGATTAAACTAGAACTTGAACAAAATAACAAATTACCTTTCCTAGGCATTTTAATAACTAAAACACGATCGACACTTGAAATAGAAGTTTACAGAAAACCGACTCACACTAAAAGGTATCTCAATGTAACTCTAACCATCCAAATTCAGAAAAAAGAGGTTTTCTCAAAACTCTATATAATAGAGCAAAACCCAACTGTTCTAACATCAATAAACTCAATGAAGCAAAAACGTTTATTGTACTTAATGTACTTTTGCCAATAATTACCCAGAAAAAAATATTAATAAGGAGTTAAACGAAATACGAAAGTATCGCTAACAACCAACACCAAACTTCACCAAGCAACACTGACTCAGAAGATAATCATATCACTACAATATCTATACCATGCTTACAAGGTCTCTCAGAAAGACTGAAAAGAGTGGGAAACTGATATAATATTAAAATATCATTTAAAACAAGAAGAACACTAAAATCAATTATATCATTTAGTGTGCAAGGCAGCCTCTTATCCTTCATTAAATCATACTTGCAAGGTAGGGTACAATACGTGCAGGTCGGGAATGTACAATCAAATTGCACTAAAGTTAGGTGTGGTGTTCCCCAAGGGACCCACCTCGGACCACTACTTTTCTCCATCTTCATTAATGATATAGGCCAATGTTTTATGTACTCTAAATATAGACTATATGCCGATGATCTTAAGGTATATCATACTGTAGTAAGTGTAGATGATTGTCATAACTTGCAAGTTGATTTAACTAGACTTGAACATTACTGTGTCTGTAATAGATTAGTATTAAATCTGGAAAAATGTAAACATATCACATTTTCAAGATTAAGATATAATATTCCCTTTGATTACGCACTTGGCACTCATATTGTACAGCATATTAACAAACATCAAAGATCTTGGTATAATATTGGATTCCAAACTTTTATTTGATTTGCATATTGAGAACATTGGTAACGGCTTTTCGCAACCTAGGATTTATTTTAAGAATCACCAAAGATTTTTCATCTGAAGAAAGCCTTATCATTCCTTATAATTCTTTCCTTAGAAATACACTAGAATATGCCTCCTTGGTCTGGAATCCACAATATGTAAAATATGTGGAAAGGATAGAAAGAATACAAATTAAATTCATTAATAATTTGAATTATCGGTTTCACAGAGAATATTGTTATAACACATATGAATGTAATTTGCCAAAATACAAATTGTCTAAACTTTCCGCTCGTCGTGATATATTTTATGTAATATTTCTATATAAATTAGTGCAAAATAAAATAGACTCTATTGATATCATAAATAACTTCAATTTTAACTGTGGCATTAGCCATACTTTAAGAACTAAATATTTATTTTACAGTCATAGATGTGATACTAATTCCTCCTACAACTCCTGTTTATACAGGATGCTGAGAACGTACAACTTACATTTCTTGCATATTGACATTTTCAGGATTTCCTTAAATGCATTAAAAAAAGTGTACTATCTAGTTTTCAAAAAAGCTTATTAGTAGTAGTTTTTCGTATCTTTATTATTCTCTTTCTTTTTTATTGTAATTGCGCTAAATATATATGACAAATTGTGAAACATGTGGTTTCCTATAATTGGGTAGTCCAGGCTACCTGTTGGAAACACAAATTGTAAATAAATAAATAAATAAATATCAAAAACAAAACAAAACCAAAAAAAAACAACACAAAATACAAAAAAAATGCATTTATAAAATCTCTTGTGAATGTAATAAATTATATATAGGAGAAACCTCTAGACCTCTAAATGTTCTAATAAACGAACACAAAAATTTGTGAACATACATAATATACAATTTCAAAATTCAGTTATATTACACAAAGGATAACACAACTCGAAACGAAAATAAAAGAGTCTGCTGTAATTTTGTTTATCGTAAACGATTGTATCGCTACTACCTCCGTAGAATTCAGTCGTTCCTGGTTGCCGATCATTAAGGAAGAAATTGCTAATGGTCATGTCCTTGTAAACAACCCAATATTGAGATAGTTCATAAGGTTTTTCCTAGGTTTTCCCTTATGACTTTAATGGGATCACTGATTATTTGACCGCATTGGCGAATGCACTATCTTATAATAAAGTCGGACCTAGAAGGGCCACATAAAATCCTGAAGATCACCACTCTCAAAATCTTCAAATTTGTAAGGAACTAACTTTATTATTATATGACCTCTACAAGTTTCTGTGCTACCTTTTTTCGTAGTTTCTTTGGCATTGACAACGGAGTCTGACCTAGACTCCGAAACGTTTGAAAATATACATAAATTTCGTGACTTGTTGTGTTATTTCCCAGAAATGCTTAAATTAGGTAGCTAGGTTTGATAATTTGTTTTAAAGTATGTATAAATTCCTAATGATGCTGGTGGAACTCTCTTTAATAGAGGGTGTCACAAAATTAAAGCAAGATTTGAATTAAATAGAAAACATAGTTTTTAATCTTTAAATTGCTACTTTTTAATTGAATCATTAAGTACATAGGATGGGGTTATTTATGGAATAAGACATCGGGCAAATGGCCTCCACGGCTTTGCTGGCACATACGCATCCTTTTTATCAACATTTTCTATGACCATTCTGCATAATTGTGGCTTAATTTCGTTGATGCAGCGATTAATTTCCTCCTGTAATGCACGGGTTGTTGTGAGCTTGTTGCCGTATGCCTTTGACTTCCAATAACCTCATAAAAAGACCAATTTTGATCACGGAAACCAGAGAGTACTCGACCAGGAAATGTCTCAGGCAGTAATTTGATTGTTTCACGGGCTGTATCGCTAGTGGCATCGTCTTGTTGAAATCACATCATTAGCCACATCAATATCAAACAACTATGTTATCATGTCGCAATATCGAGCACCAGGACCAGCCACTGTTTAACCATGGTCCAATAATGCCATCAATGTGAAAATAGGCGATGAAGCTTAGGATGATTTTGTCCGAAAAATCTGCATCCACTTGTTGTTATGCTAATGGCATGTTGTAAGCATGTAGACCCACTCACACACTGCTTCCATATTGACATTTGAACGGCTTGTTTTTCTACGACCAATATGTTTAGAGTCTGCCTGTATTTTTCAAATTGGTTTTTCACTGTTGCCGAAGTTGTAACACTATTTCGCCCATGCTTTGTACTAAAATTGCGAAATGTGCCAAATATTCGTTATTTTTTAAATATTGTTCAATAATGAACGTATTGTGTAACGCTCCATTTTTATTAAACCTATTTACTGCACAAATGGCGGCAAATTCAAATCTTACGTTAAGTTGTAACAAACTTTAAAACAATTTTAAAGTGCACCCTTGGAAATTCATCACAGGTGACATAGTAAGACAACATGTAATTACAGTATATATGAGATTGACGTTCGTAAATAATATTTAATATAAATTTTAATCTTGCATTTTTGGCTAATTAACGAGCACTGCAATGATCCTGTTATACCGTGTGTTTGGAAAGTTCCGGAAGCGGTAGATAACTCAGCAAGAGTGTAATTTAGGAAAAAACGTTGGATACAAAATTTCTAGGATTTTTCGCTAGTTATTTATTGGTAACCTTAGATTTCGCATTTGTTTCAAATTGAACCCCATTTACTTATACCGGATTTGGAGAGAACATAAAGGATTTCGGTCAAGTATAAGCTTGAGCTAAGCATTAAACTTCAAGGTAAAACTCATTTCAAGGTCAAATGTCACACAACATTACGGTATGACAATATGGTAGCAAGCAGACAAATATATTCACAACCGATAAAAATGGAAATGCTGTGGAACCTTTGGTGTGTCACAAATGTAAAACACAGTTTTGCACCCTAACACCAAACCTTTATTTTAAACACTCAACGCCGTTTCAACAATTCTAAGTTGTCATCATCAAGGAGTAAACCAAACTAGTTAGGGTGCAAAACTGTGTTTTTATAACGGATAAAAACATTAATCTGGGTACTTCCTTAAGGTATTTTTGTTTTTGACCATGACGTGATCTTTAACTTTATATCAAAGACAAAAATAAATATTTTATCGTGAAGTGCATGAAAATGTTCTTGACCTTGAGTTGACATTCAAGGTCATGGTCAAAGTCAAACCTAAGGTTATCATTTAATGCCCAGAGAAATCTATCAACATTTGTTTTCAAAATGTTTTCCTAAAATGGATCCAATCGATGTTTAATATTTAATGACTTAATAAGCTTGATAGGCGATATAACATCGATTTTAATTACGGAATTTTATAATGTTCTCAAATATAATTTACCTCAGCGAAAGTAAAATACATGTTATATATTTAACAAAGTAATGAATCTAGCTGATGAACTGATATTTTTGATATTGTTCTAACACCTGCATATTTTGAATTAATTTGAGGAGTTTTAGAAATATAGTTACAAATAAATCTTTTCATCTGTTGTTATAACCGCCATACTAAAGTCACGTTCAATTTTGTGTTTAATTATTGAATAAGTCATTTATTTCGAGTTAGAAGTTTTTTATGGATAAACCTTCACAATTCCCAAAATGTGCGGAATCTTGTGCTTCGTTTGTTTACAACTACCCTCCTGTTCACCGACTCATTGAATAGGTCAAGCAGAATGCGTACCTGGAGGTTATTAAACTCTGCAAATTTAATGTTCAAAATCTGATATGAAGAGAATGTAGACGATTTTTATTTCATGTGCCTTCAGGGAATTCTGTTTTCAACTTCTCGATGTTTTGATTACTGTATTAAAAGAATGCTAAACTCAAACAGCTGATTTGTTAGAAAACACTCCAAAAAATATTATTTCTGAAAAAACATTTACCGAAAATATGTAAACAATACCTCTTATTACTAGATGATGTCCATCATTTCGTAGAGTAAATGATTTAAAAAAGCAAAAACTAAAATAAAATTACGTCCCATTATTAAAAATAAAAATGCTTATCAAAATAATTTGTCATGAGTCTATTTTCTGTGTATTTATAAGACTTATTAAACTGTTGCTGTTTATTTTAAAATCACATTTTTTGTGTTTGTCAAATAAACAAATTTGAGAGTGACAGTTCATCTGGCGGTTTCCAACCAGGAACCACATCTGAATAAGAAGCAGCGATTTCAGTCTTGGAGTTTGCTTCCTCTTTTATACATTTTCTTCTCTGATCAAGATTTTACTATTGTTTCATTCTACTCCATGGCTACTAGCGCTGTTTTAGATGTGTCCACGTGTCTTCGGGAATTGTTATATTTCAGTTACTCTCTCCTTACTTCAATTGGTCTTGAAATCTCACCCGTATTCAGTGTGAAACAGCCAAATGGAATAAATTCGATTTGTATTTTTAAAAGTGCACTTTTTCAACAAAAAATATATAGGGTGTGTCATGTGACAGTGGCCAATACCAACTTTCTTATTTTAAATAATTGTTTAATATTTATGTTTGGGATTCTCCAGAAAATTCTAGACATAATTCATGTGCAATGTCCTACACCCATCTTCAACTCTTTCGGAAATATTTAGTATTTTTAGATTTATTACAAAAATTAATATAAAAAAAAGAAAATTATTTTATTTCACAAATTCGCTACATTACACTAAAAACCTAATAAGTAGTACTTATTATTTCTTAGTAATATAAATAACAATAAAACATTTTTTAAAAAAATTTAACCGACTTCCACCTATAACTAAAAAGCTGAAAATAATTGTAACATAATACAAATGTAGCAAATAAATAACACATTCAATTTTGTTAGGTACCTACCCAGGAAGTAGAAAATGTAAACATTAAAAGGTGCTCATTTTGTAGAAATGAATTACCTACCAATCTAGTATATTTTTGAAGTCGGTGCCAAGCAACAATCAAGTTTGATAAAGCAGTAGATAAGTACGCAACCCAGGATTTTAGATTTGCTTGGCACCGACTGCAAAAATATACTAGACTGGTAGGTAATTAATTTGTACAGAATGAGTACCTTTTAATGTTTACATTTTTTACTTCCTGGGTAGGTACCTAACAAAATTGAATGTGTTATTTATTTGCTACATTTGTATTATGTTATAATTATTTTCAGCTTTTTAGTTCTAGGTGGAGGTCGGTTACATATTTTTTTGAAAATGTTTTATTTTCCACTTTTTAGTTTTTGGAACTCAGGTTGTTTTCATTCTTTATTTTGCATGTATAACCTTAATAGACAGGACCAGGTAACATCCAAAGCCCCAACATTACACAATGATACATTTTCATTTAAATTGACAGGTAAATGTTTACAAACAAAATGTAATAGTACGCGTTGACTTAATAAGCCCAAAATATATTTATGCCTTATGGACCACGCCAGGTAACCTTTTTCCAACTTTTTTTGACAATTTTCATTTTGCAATCACATCAATAAATATAAAGCCATTGACAACGAAGTCAGAATAGACTTTAAAACGTTTGGTATTCCTGCAATATACGTAGTTTTATTTCTATTGTGGTGTTATTCCCCAAAGAAGCATAAAAATAACTGTGTATAACTATAGATAATTCCAGTACACCCTATGTACCAACCATCCTGTACATACGACTGCTCACGGACAAGCATAAATTTGTTAGCTGCCTTTTGTAAATTATAGGAGGGAGTAGAATCCGTCCCATATTTACGGGTTCAAATCCGTCCTATATTTCAACCATCGTATATAACTCGTTGTGGGCTACCCCATAAATTATTTCATTTTTAACATTTTATATTATCGCCCTGTGTAACATTAATTCCTCTCCACACTTTATGCAACTTCTTATGGGCTATAAAATAAATATTTTTTTAATCACACTGCATAAATATAATTCAATTCCAGCATATATTTCAACCATCCTGTATATGATTTGTTTACGTCTACATAATATAACAATTTTCTAGTCACCCTATATAATTTTTATTCCACATTTTTTCCAACATTTTTATACCACCAAACGTCCACTCCATCCTATATTCCAACCATCCTGTATATACGGCTGCCTATGGACCGCTATCATTCTACCTCGTCCTATATTTCAATAATTATATAAATGCAACTCCTTTTATCACTGTACTTTGTGATTTGCAATAACTAAACACCCTGTGTTTAAGTGCACCAAATAGCAGTTTAGAGTTTGACATGTGTTGTCACTGAACTTTCTATTAGGCCGGGAGAATGTGACAACAAAAAGCACCGTCTTCGCAAATTGATAAAATTTTCATTTAAATAGGTATTTGCCTGGTATACAAACAAAACGAGCTTGGTACTCATTAATTTAAGGAGCCGAAAATACTATGCTTTACTACCTATATGCTAGAGATGTAAATAGAAAATTTTCAAATTCGCAATTAAAACTTCCAGTGCCTACAATTCCCGCACTATTACGTTGGAATTAAAATATTTATGAGGAAATGTCCGTTATGTCCTTTCGATAAAATTTTTGATAAGAATTTTGGAATTTTCGGCGATTTTCTGCAAAACTGCAAGTTGCACGTCGCAGAAAGTATATATGATCGCCTAGGGATCTTCCTTAATAGATTAAAAGTTAAAAAAACTATACACATCCATAAGGAGTTTTCGAAAAATCGACCAATATGTTACAGATATTGTTCGATTTCCATACACGCATGTGTTCATTCACAAATTTCATCACTATACCAATAGAATTCTTTTCCCAAATTGGAAGTTTCACCAATCTGGATATATACTTTATTAAACAAGACCATATTCATTCAAAACGGTTCACCACAGGAGTAGAAATCAAGTAACATACATACAGAAAAAAATAATAATAATACGCGTTGAACTGATAACCTCTTCATTTTTGGAAGTCGGTTAAAAACCATTAATGTCAATAAAGAAATATTCAAAATGTCGCCGCAAACATCTTGGCAACATGCTAGTCTGGTATAGAAATGTCTTCTAACGTTACTCAACATCTCAGGGGTGACTGATCTAAGGCAAGCGTAATTCGTCTTTCTAAGTCATCTAAATTGAGGGTTTGAGTTTTGTATATAGTACTTTTGACATATCCCCACAAAAAGTAGTCTAATGGCGTCAAATTAGGAGATTGTGCGGGCCATTCTATCGATTCGCGCCTCCCAATCCAACGATTTGGTTCAGGTACTGCCGGACATTGATTTCGTAATGAGGCGGTGCTCTATCTTACTGAAACCATATTGTATTGGCAGGAACTTGTGGGTTTACTGGATCAGGATATCTTTGTCAAAGTTGGCACGACATTATTTTGGAGCAGTTCCAAATATTTATCTCCATTCAAGTTCCCATCAATGAAAAAGGGACCTACCATATAACTAGCTGTCCCGGTAGCTTTGCAATGTTTTTTGTAGCTATTCCTGGTAGCTTCGCAATGCTGTTCTGTCTGGTGATTTTAATTTGAATATTTATCGGAAAATATATGGTAGTGTATTATTTTTCATAATTCTCTGCAGACATGCATATTATAAGTTGTAGAAAAAATATATGGGATTATCTCGGAAGATCTTCCTTAGTAGTCGTTTTTGAGGTTTTTATGAATTATTCACTGATGTTTTGGAGTTTCCTACAAATTCATATGAAATCAACTCGGGAACTACCTTTGTAAAGCGTATGACAACTCTTTTCAAGTTTTCTAAACATAAAAAAGAGTCTGTTTCTCTTTGTTTGTGTCATTCTTAGTAATGGATATAAATTTCAGGAGAATTAAAATAAAGGCCATTATTTTGTTACGAATCGAGTATTAATACTAGTTTGTGGTCTAGTTATTAATTTAAATATAACTGCAAAGAAAGATATGACGTGTAAGTTAACTTTTAAAATATAAAATTTTTTGAATTGTAATAGTTCCAACATATTTGATATTCTAGCGATGTCTAAGGAAGCATTTTTAATTACAACAGATTTAGTTATGGGAACATTATTAAATAGATATTTTCAAAATATCTGTTTTAATGTTGTTTATTGTGATATATATTTGAAAGAAACCGTCAAAATGCATTAAATTATTCTGTCGCAGAGGTAGCAAGAGCCCATACAGTACATCAAAAGCTTTTAGAATATCTCATAAATATTTCGGAAATCAACATATATTTTCATATATATTGATGTATTAAATTAAAAAAAAAATTAAAACGGGACTTAACATTAATAATATTTCATATTTAGCAATTCCCATCATATCATCTTACCAGCTCCATTCGTTTCACTTCTTGAACTTGCTATTTAGTGATTTCAGCTGGACACTATTTCATTTTAATCCCCACATAAGTATGTCATCCTTGTCTCTACCCTCCATAAACTTGGTAACGTTGCAGTTCTAATTTCTGACGATCGTTAAATCTCTTATTGAAATATCGCAAACAGAAAATAGGAATGTTTATTAGAAAGAAAAGTAAATTTTGTGCTGGCATTGTATATTAGTTAGATGTTATATATATTTGTCTTACACAAATAACTAAGCTGTATAAATATTTCAAAATAATCAAAGTGTTGATCGGAAAACTTTCTCTTCAAAAAGAATGTTTAAATTCATGCTCAGTTTTCACACCAATCAATTAGTAAGGAAATAACCGGTTGGTTAGGAGAGAAACAAAAGCCCAGTATACACGAATATGATAAAAGATTTGCTCTGTAGAAGAACATAAGAAGGAACAGGCGTTGTTGAAAGAATTTCCACAGAGCTTTTGTTTTGAACGTTTATACGATACTCATAAACCGCTAAAACTGTTTCAGTTTCATATATGTTTAGTGGAACTACACAACTGCATTAATACATTATCAAACTTGTCATGCATCCATGTCCTGTACCGTAAGTATAGAAAGTTGTAGCAAATAAACCCCTTTCAAGTAGAGTAAATGAATTTCTGGGTTTAGTTCAAACGACAACGTATCAGAGAAACAATAAACGTAAGTGGATGCAGAAATCGTAGAAAACACAATTGCTGTTTAGCGTTTCACGTATAAATGGTATATAAATTTTCAAAGAACAGAAAAACTCATTTAAACGTTAAACTTTTCGAATGAACTTTACTTCTTTTTAAAACAACTTCTGTTTAATCCGAGAGACAAAAAATGCTTTCACGTTTATAGCTTTATTTTTTCGTATACATAAAGTCTGATAAGTTGTTGTACTTAGCCGTCGAATGAGGGAAAGTGCTGTGTGAATAAAAAAAGCGTATGTTGGACATTTTATTGTGATTTTTGTGGAGATAAAATTTAAGCTCGCGTGTGTTCTGCATTACGATCAATAATTGCCTACAGCAGACCAATTTTAAATATAAATTATGATTTATTCATAATCTAAAATATTGTCATGCTCCTATAATTAATATTTTAATAAAGCAACATTGTGTTTATTTCAGTATTGTCAATTATAATATTGCTTAAAGGATTATTGAAAGTTTCCGCGCATAAAATTTATGTAGTACCGATAAAGTATAATATACTCACTGACAAAGAAATCGCAAAACCCAAAAGAAGATGTTTAAATGTAACATTGTTTTTGGTAAAACATAGATGTTATAGTAAGGAGTAAGTGGTTAAAATTTGAATAAAAAAGACCATGGTTTTTAATTTTTTTTATTATTAAGTTTGTTAATAATGTGTGTCCACCCCTGTAAGCTATGCACTCCTTAATACGTCTTGGCATTGATTCAAGAAGGTGGTCTTTTATTTCTTGAGGAATACTATCCTAAGCTACCTGTATTTTATGTCTTAGAAATTTCCCGAGCATTCTACCCACCATATCCCAAACATGCACAAGTACATGTTTTACAAAAGAATGACACCTACAAGAGAGCATTCAACACCTCTGACAGGTGAAGTAAACCTGAAATCTTTCTTTCTAACCTAGGACTTACGGGATAACAGCAATTACATGGAACGGCTCCACATTCGGAACCTCTGTGTGCCAGTTTCTCCGAAAATCCTAGATGTTCGTTTTTTCATCTCGCGTCTACAAATTTACAGATCAAAAACATAAATAAATGTTCAAGAGGACATTGTCTTGTGGGAAGCGCAACTGATGAAGGTTCCCTGACCATACATATAGTGTATCTCAGAAACACTAAATGTAGTAAGAAAATGATTTGATATTAAAACCTCATGCAAAACAAGAAATACACTAAAATAAATTAAACTAAAAACCTTAGCACAAAATACAAAAAAAAAACATTTATAAATGTCCTTCTGAATGTAGTAAATTCAATATTTAGAAACCTCTAGCCCTGTAAATGTTCAAATGAACACAAAAATTACATGAAAACGCCAGTTTGAAAGGTTCAAAATTTGTGAACATGCCTGAGACCTTCGTCATAAATTACAATTTCAAAATTCACCCATATTTCAAAACGAAAGGTAATAAAGTCTGCTTTAATTATCTTTAATGAAAAGGACTGCATTGCAACTACTTCCGTAGAAGTCAGTCGTTTCTGTTTGCGGACAATTCAAGAAGAAATTACTAACGGCCAAGTCCTTGTAAACTACCACTATCGGAATAGTTCATAAGTTGAACTAAAATCACCTTGAATTGCACTTTCCACTTTATTTGGTTTTTTAAAAAACCAAATAAAGTGGAAAGTGCAATTCAAGGTGATTTTAGTTCAGTGAAATGAATTTCCAACAAGTATCGGCTGAATCAATCCAGTATAGTTATAAGGTTTTCCCTAGTTGTCCCCTATGATTTTAGGGGGATCACTGAACAGAATTCTTATGATAATCTTTAAAAAAAAGTCGCACCAGGAGAGTCTAATAAAAGTTAACTCTTTAAAAATTTTCCAATTTGAAAAAAATGACCTTGTTAATTTGATAATATACACGTAATATTATCAAATTAAATTCTCTAATTTACTTCATTCGTCACATAATATTGTTTAACGTTGGAATTTTTGATTTTACAAGTTGTATAGTTTCTTTATTGCCATTGACATCGGGATCTGACCAATACAGAATTTCTAATATATATATATATATATATATATATATATATATATATATATATGTGGTATCCCAACAAGTACATAAACATCTATACGACAATAAATTGTTGAAACTAAACGGATCCTGAAACCTATTTGACCTAGTCTTAATAAAACAAATATATCTTTCATTAATAGTTAAAAAACAAAAAAAAACTTTAATGGAAGATTAAACTAAAAAATGAAATATATTTTATTTTGATTATTAGGATGTCATCATCCACGATGATAAGAAGTTTATAACATTAAATAATATATTAGTAGAATTAAAAATAAAAATCTTATTATTTGAAACACTGAAAATTATTAAGTTTTGGTGACTACTTCTCTAAATAAATTTTATTTGGATTTTAGATGATGTTCAGTCAATTCTTTTCACAAAAATATTCATTTTATTTGTCACAGTATTTCACTTCATAATATTTTTTAAGGTTTATAAGTTTTAGTAGTTGCTCGATACGTAGCGAATACATTTTTCTGAACCTTGAATATTGCTCTAATTAACTATTCTCAAGTATGCCAATCCTTCAATTGAAATAAATGTCAAAAAACTAATATTTCTACAAATTGCTTCAGAATCGAAGATCAGTATCATACAATATACATACAATCATATTAACATGAAAACTAGTTGAAAAATCCAAAGATCTACTTTTTCTCAGTTAATCCTGTGAGAGAATTTTTATATAAAAAGGCAAGTAATTTTTGACAAATAGCCCTAGGCAGGTAGGTACTACACCTTGATTTTGAATTAGCTAACTTATCTGTATTTTTCAACGACCATTGTGAGAAGTGAAACAAAAATGGACAATAAAAACAGGTATTTAGCTCCTCAATCATTAAGAAACTATCTCAATGAGAATTAGGTAGTTTGGACATCGTAGAGCAGAGCGAAGAGATTTTAGGAAAAGAATATTCGACAATGACCTTGATGAACCTTCCAGAGATAAATACGATTAAGAAAAGATTAGTTTAGAACCTACAGAACGACCAAAGTTGTGATTAGCCTTACATGTCAATGTCATGTATTGGAGGGAGATTGACTAACGAATTGAGGTCGAAATGCCTGTCACCTCGGATTATAGGCTTATAGTCACTTCTTATAATAGTCCCTGCAAGGAACCTTTCTAAGAACCACAAGATTCTGGAATTTTTCCGACCTCTGGTGAAAATAAATTTGGTACACCTTCATTCATTCAGATCTTAAAAACAAATGCCGCAAAGAGCTTTGCATTTTGCACTGTGTTCGTCTCTGTCCTTAGAAAGGAAACTAAATAGAAGAACGTTAAATGACAATATATGACCATTATAGAATGTCACACTATTTCGAAATCGAAAACTGGACTGAATTCAAGTAAGAATTTTTTGCATAATTACAGTCCATGTTGAAAAAATGTTAAAAATACAGAATGATTATCTTCTGAACGTTGTTTGTGGCATATTCTTGTTTACTTTTATGTTTTCTGGGCAATAACACCACAATCGAAATAAAACGACGTATATTGAAAGAAAACCAAACGTTTCAAAGTGTATTCTGACTTCGTTTTATTTCGATTTTGGTGTTATTGCCCATAAAAACATAAAAGTAAACAGAATTATAAGTTGATTTTTGACGTTATTTTTATTTGGGTTTATTTATAATATTGTTTTCAAAAAGAAACAAACATAATCGGTCAATATTCAATTTTAATGTTAGCCTGAATCTGGTAGACAATTTCCCTCGTTCCTCGAAGTTTCCTTGTATCAGATACAAAGCTATTGAAACGTTGTGTGATCAACCTTTTCAAGACGATGGAAGTCCAAGGAAACTTCGAGGAGATTCCATTTTAAGTTGATCGACTTCAAGTATTCTGCAAAATTACAATTTGGTTCTAGGAACCGTTTGAAAATAAGTTTGTCGTTTAAATTTACATAAAAATATTTAGGAAATGATTGGTTGAACTTGATATAGTTTGATGTGGCAGATCGCTTGACAATTATATGTACACATCATATTTAAAAGCTTTATGTATTTTATTAGAAATTTGATCGAAATACTAAATTAAGAAAACTTATTACAATAATTCTATCATTGACATTCACTGAAAACTTTCAATAATTATCATTTTTATAATCGAGTCTCTAAAGACTCCACACTTGACTAACTTCACATCAATTTCATCAGTTCAATCTCATTATGATAAAGGCATAACGTTATATTTCATCATCCCACGCAGCCAGTCTTTATTTTCTACAGTCGCCAAAGACTATGACCCTTTGATTAAGCTTCAATTCACTTGAGTCCATTGAAATATTGTTCAAAAGTAATTCATTCAAGATATATTCAATGACTAGTTTTAATCTTGTGTATTTAATCTTATAAAATGAAAAACAATTGACATTACTAAAACTTTGTCTGAAGTTCAATTAGAGTAATATGTTACAGTAATCATCTGCTAAGAATAAAAAACAGAAAACGCTTTCACCTGCGAAATTCATTTATTCCTCCTGGCTAGATTAGACGTTTAATTAGTTTGAAACGTTGGCCTACACTGCTTAATCTAATATAGGAATCTAATTATTGAATAGTCTGTGAGAGATTTGGCTGGATCTCCGAATACAACCACGGGCAAACATTTGGAGATTAATTAACGTTCATTAGTTTAGTGTTAATATAAGTTAAAAGAGCGCACTGATGTATTAAAATTGTTAAACTCTGGGAAATGAAAAGTGGCAATGTGGAACGAATGTAAACTTTATCTTCGGAAAAGAACACAAAAATGTTTGGAGGAATAATTTTTAAAACTTCGTGCTACGTTCATTCACCAACAGTTTGGATAAGTGACTGAAAACATTAAATTCCTGAATTTTTCCAATATTTACAGTAGGTATTTGAGTAAATAACTCGTTTTAGGTATTTTTTGGGATTATTTTAGTTAGAGGAGGTGAGCGACTAAAAAAATGCAAGCAAGCATTTTCGAAAGGATGATTTCCATATATTATGTTACATTTGTGGTGTAGAGATCTAGTCTGCCAGTATCGTTAAGGTACACAATGTCGCTTGTCGCTTTACCTATTTGGGGAACGCGACAAACGTAAGCGACAACCAGTCGGTAGAATGTTGTGCCCCGAGAAAAATACATGTATTCCAAATTGTGGAACTCAAAAATGAGTGACAGGGCCTATATTTTGTATCAGTTTTTATTATTTTCACATCTAATTTTGCATCTTTACTTTATTTGTATTTATACGTGCTTTTTAATTATGCTTATACTTACCACATTGTATTTCAACATTTTTTTAAAGTGTGAAATAAACTACTATCATCCCGACTTGATCATACAATGTATGGTATCACACTCCCTCTAAGGCACACATAGTGTGCCTTTAGGGGAAAATTCACTAAACCCCAGATATCCTAGATATCAAAAGGGTTTAGCTCTGTGGGAGGCCTTGCCAGGTTTTCAGGCCTGTGGTTGGAGTCGTGGCGAAAGTTTATCATAAATTTCCTGACCGTCCGGGCCGTTCCTAACAGGACGGCTTTTTGCATTTGTTTGTAAAGATGTTCGTCCAGAGGTATTTTAAATTGTTTAATAGATGTTTTGGGACTAGTCCTGTCGTTGACATAACAATTGGTACAGTTCGTGTGTTTTTCATGTCCCACTGAGTCTTTATTTGAAATTCCAAATCTCTATATTGGGTTATTTTCCCAGCTTGCTTGATATTTATATATATATACTATCATTATTATTATTATTTGTACATATTGTGATCTATTAAGAAACTGTAATGACTTTAAGTGATCGGTGTCCACTGTGTCTGTTTTGGTGCTCTAATTTTGCATTTTATTTTTTTGTATTTTTTAAATTTATACCTACTTTTTTATTATACTTACCATACTGTATATAATAAATTTTTAATGTGCAAAATAAACTATTATTATAATTTCTTGAAGAAGTAATTGTGAAACAAATCCATTAATTGTACCAGATAATGCAGAAAATTTTTATTCTCTATTAATCAGTAATCACTTATCATCTACGCTTACGTCTTTATATGATTATGGTCTATTTCTGTGATTAAATGAATCAGAAGATTGACTTCTTCTGAAGAAAATTTTAAATCCGTCATTTTTTAAGCGCAAAACCAGACGCGACAAGCGACACTACTGCTTCGGAAGCAGTCGCATCAAAGTTGTCTCTTGTCTCTCGTCGCGGTCGCGCGTCTCTGCCTCGCGCTTCAAATGTTCTTCATATAATTGCATAGAAAGCAGACGTGTCGCGTGTCGCAACCTCCTGTCTCTTGTCGCTGTCGCTTCTCTCGGTCGCGTAGCTCAAAGTGTACCTTTGTGTTAAGGAATCACAAGCACTGACTCGAATCGAACCGGTCGGCTCGGAACGGTACGATCGGCACGGCAGCATATACCCCGCACTGAATCGGCACATTCGGTGTTTTCGGCAACAATTTAACTCGATTTTTTATTAGTATCTAGATACTGCAGCTTATACTTTACTTTATTACTCAATATCCTGAGGAGTGATTCTTGTGCTTGAATCTGCGGTGGTATCAGAAAGTCTTCATAACCTAGTTCATTATAATGGTAATTTTCAACGTGAGGATTTCATATCCGGGAACAATTTATACAATATTTTGTATCGGGCTAAGGAAGTGTGGGCTGGCAGCGAGAAAAATTCAAAGCAGGGAGATATTTAAATGATGTTCTCCAATCTGTTTAAAAAAGTTAGTAGTAAATTGAAGTACGTATCAAAATTTATTCTTAGGGACATAGCACTAAACTTGGACATAATTTTTAATTCCCATCAAAATTCTGATTCTGAAATCTTGTACTGTATTTCACTTTGCAAGCACTATTCCAGTAAAATTAATATTTTTTATTTTACCTGTATTCTATTAAATATGGTATAAATGTAATTCGTGAAAAGCTTTATCAGACATATTGCAAATTTTAATGAATTATTTTCTGCTCAAAAATAACTTTGTACCTTCACTATTTTTGGTCAATGATTAATATACTCCTAATTCCTAAGTATTCTTAGGAATATAGTCAAAATAGTCTGAAGAGAAAACAATACATCCCGTACATTTTCAATTAAAATGTCATTACAAATCCTGAAAGATTACGAAATACCTAAATAGCTGAAAACCGTCGGTCCGTTTCTCAATTTTCTTCTATCATTGGCTGCCGATGCCGACTCGGTTCGACCGATCCCAGTCGAGCGAACCGAATTAATGCGGGAGGAACCCTTTAATTTCATGTACTCCTATAGCAAAACATGCCGATTAGTGTAGGGAACTTGGCTTTAAAGGTTTTCTCACAAATGTCATTTTTTATCGATAGCTCTTTATTTTTGGTGATGTTTACAACGCTCCCATTCTGCATCAAATTACTTTTTAATAAATCTGAATGGAACATGTTAATTATCAAATCTTTCGGTACAACTCATCATATATTAATATTCTTTTGGGTTTGTTCTCTTGTCTGTAAATTTAATTTGAAATTCTGCATTTTGGTATTCGCCAACGCATACATATTAGTAGAGGGGGATCCTAATTTCCCCTCAAGGTAGAATAAAAATAGCATGTCATCGAATTGGCATGACGTTTAAAATGCTTTTTCCAAGCAAATTACGTTATATACGAGGGTAAATCAAATATAAACGGTAATTTTGCTATTCTGCTTAGAATGCAGTTTCGAGCTAGATTATGTTGTTTGGAGTAGATGTTTGGTTTATGGACACTGGGGAACTAGCAGGGTACTCTCGTGTGGTTGGCTTTGTCCTTAATATCTATTGTATGATGTGTGGTCAGTACAGAATACAGCCATGACTAAGCAAGAGTTACATTCGTTTGTTATGCAAAAGATTATTATAAAGTTTTAAACCAGTAAAAGCGTGAAGGCACAGTTTGGGTATAGTACACTGTCTCAAAATCGTGTATATATGTGGGTGAGAAAATTTAAGGGTGTACAATAATGATAGCCATGATCGACGCACTAGGACAAGCCTTACAGCTAACAATGCCAATAGTGTTTGACAGCTTATTGAACGTGAGCGCCGATTAACAGTGGAGGAATTTCCTCTGAATTGGGTTTCAGCTACGGAAATGTTGAATCAATTATCATTGATCAACCTGGTTTCAGAAAAATTTGTGCTCGATTGAAGGAAAGGCATCCTCTAAAGTGGCGAAAAAAGAATAAAATTGAAAACTCGCCTCTTATCTGGAAAAGTTCTTGCAACAATTTTTTTTGACTCTAAGGAAATATTCTGATTGATTTTCTACGTGCCCAACGTACAGTGAATGTGGATTACTACTGCTAGTGGTTACAGTTGGCAAAAGCCGCGTATTTGAAACAAAAAACAAGGAATACTGCAAAAATGGGTTGAGAAGCCACTCACCCTCCGTATAGCCCTGACTTGCCTCTGAAAGAATCACCGGGAGGAAAACGATTTGGAAAATATGAAGAAGTTGAGGAGCATATGCGGAGTTGGCTTGCAACTCGCCCTAAAACATTCTATGAACAGAGAATCTGAAACTCCCAACTCTCGGAGGAAAAAGTGTGTAGATCACGCAGGAGGGTATATTGAAAAATTATAAATCAATCTTTTGTGTATAATGTTATTCAATAAATGTATGAAAAAATTTCCGTTGATATATGATTTAACCTCGTAACTGTTTTGCTGACTTTAATTCTCAGACTTTTGAATCAAAGTTGATCGCAGTATCACAATTAATTTATTCGACAGTTTTAAAAGGAAAAAACTTTAGAAAGGAAATAATGAGTCAGAAAATAAAAAATCAAAGTCAACAATACAGTTATGGCAAATCATATTAATGTATAGTTATGAACTATGAAGTTAGTTAACTAATGAATAAATTTAAGAAGTTTATAATGAAAATTATTCCTTAAAGCACCATCTATAAAAATGGTATAATGTCATTTTTTTGTAAAATGATTAGAAAAAAAGTTATATCAACAAATGGAAATGTAACATTTCAATAAACAAATTATGATATGCCACTGTTTCTCGTCCCTGGGCTGTCAGCAAATAGTATGACAGTTGGAATGCCATTTGTATAACGGTATGGAGTGTTGAGTAAAAGGAGGACACACTCTGTGTATCAAAAAGTGTCCACAAAAGGCTATCAATTTGGGGGCCCCACTGGGACGACGGGGTAATTTGTTCGTTGAATAACATTTAAAAGACAATTGAAAATTCTAACCTATACATTTTACAAATTAAAACAGCAGATTATAATATGTATTTTTTATAATTAAAAGTAAGTATTTCTAAAAATAAATGCTGTAAAGTTTTTATTTACTTGTTATAAATGTAGTATTATTGACTTGATTAAATTGAAAATTATTTTCAGTTAATTATATTATATTATATTCCCACAAAATATTCTCTCCATATGATCTGCGAAATAAACCAACAAAAAGTTTGTGGGTAAATAAGAAAAGATGGTTTTGTTACATGCCTGAGAGCTAACATTAAAACCAAAAACTGACGCTCAAGATTGGTTAATTATTAATAGGAAAGAAGAGTTTATGGAGTTAGAACAGAACCTATTAAGAATTTTTTTTTAAAATGTGTTGTAAAGTAAGTACACATCCAAAAATTGAAAATTTAAACATCATAGTTAAACAACCAGATTTAAAATGATTGGTAAAATTTGTATTTAATATTAATAAATGTATTCAGTCAATGAAATACATTGTACATAGATAAAAATGACTTGCAAGCAAAATTTTATTTGTACATTTTTTTAGGAGTCAAGATAAATATCCTACACAAATTAAAATCTGAAGAACCCATTATTATATAATTACTAAACTGATTATGGCATTGTCCATCGAGAACTTCAACAAACTTCTGAAGATATTTTTCCAGGGCCATTGTCCAGGCGTACCTTTGGAAATATTTAAAATAGACCTACAGCAGAAAGATGCCAAAAATAGTCATTTAATTGTAGTTAATGGAGCCAAGAAAAAATATATGGAAAACCAATGTGTGAAAATGTTAGAATCATTGAAAAAGAAACTATTCTAGCATAAAATGCAAGTGAAATTTGTTCCATAATGATAACAGAAGAGATAACTTAATTATAGCAGTTTATTCAGTGATGAAAAGAATTGTTAATTACCTTTTATTCAGAGAAAGGTGAATAAGGAACTAGAAACACCAACTTTTCAAAATAAATATGTAATATGAACACAAGAATGTAAAAATAAATAATTTTTATTTACATCTAATTCACCAACATCTATTTGTTAATAAGTATAAAAATATTACAAATATACAAACTTTTCCCAATGTTTAACTGTTTCAAAAAGTTTTATAAGAAAATAACAATTATAAAATCACTCCGTTTTATAAAAAGTCAAAACTAGGGCACACGCTTATTAATTTATATCACATTTAACACACTATAAACTCATCACTTGCAGAGATTACAAAAAACGGAGACAACCATTTACAAAGAGAAGTTCACATAACAGATTTTCTACGTTTTATTTACGATTTTTACTAATAATTTTACAACATTCTCACTTTTTCAGCCGCTTCACTTCTAAATGTAGGATTTGTATATTTCAATCCGTTGACAATTAACTTCATAACATACCCTGTGGTCACACTTGCGCCATTCTGGTCATTTCTTGAACTTCTTATTTGAAACCGTCCGCTGGACACTTTTTCAGTTTTATTCCCATATAAGTTTGTCCTCCTTTCACTCTACACTCCATATATAAGGGTAAGAATAAAAGCGATTTGAACGCAGTAGTAAAATGAGGGGAAGGTGCTTCTCTCACCAGTACATTTTATTTAATTCCGAATACTAAAATGCATGGTACTCAACGAACTAATATTAATATGTTCCCTTCAGCTGGTTAAAATATTAATTTAGCTCAAAATGGGAGTACTGTAAACATCACGTAAATTCAAAAGCCCTGGAAAAAAATTCAGATTTGCAAGAAAACCGTCTGAACCGTAAATTTGAGATTCTTACCAGTCATTTTCCTCGTAGAAATGAAAGATTCTGCCGAGTTTCAAAATTTCAACTCATCTTATACCATAACTATGGACGAGTGAAAATTGCGTATATTTTACAGTTTTTTCCAAAACTCAATAACTAATTATCCAATCGGCTATATAAACCTATCATTTAGTCGCTATTGAAATTACGTATAAAACAAATTTAGTTTCGGCCCTAGAACTCTTCATTCAGTGGTTAAAGAGTTACAAAAACTGCTAAAATTGCGATTTTTGCAACTTTAAACACTCCGTATAATTAATTAAGGAATAAAAATTTGTTAACAACAGTTTTTATTTGTTATGCTATATACATTCTTCAAGAAAAGCCAATCAAATATATGTGAAATTTTATTGCAATTGAAAGTACTAACTTCCCTAGAGTAGATTGTGCCGTGCGGATCCGACCAATCCGAGTTGATTCAGTGCGCGTGGTCCTTTAGGGCTCGGCCAGGCTTGTCAGCGATTTATTGTGAGCGATTTATTTCAAACTTCTTGCATGTCACTGAAAAAGTCTCTTGGCGAGAAATCGCTTCGCGACTGAACGTGTCACTCTGTTTTCAATTCGGTTTGATTTTTAAGCGATTTTTGTTGCATTTTGTCTTGTAATTTCGTTGACTGGAGATTCATGGTTGACCCAATGTCGTGTTTTCAAGAGATATAGTGGTTTTTTTAAACACCGGTTCTTGTTTTATTTAGTAGTACGTCAAATATGTATGCTCATTCTTAAGTAATGGAAAAACCTGTCTGGGTATTTGCGTAATTGTTTGTATAAGTGAAATTCTCCATACGCTTTTCTTATATCTGTTGATGGGATGTACACCATATTTTCTTTTGCACAAAAGATTTATAAATAGATCAGTGTATGAGAAGCATGACGTAAACTACATATTGGAATCGCTTTTCGGTGAACAGGTTGTCGCCTGTCGCTCTCTACATTGTCGTGAACGATTTGTCTCTCACAAGAAATCGCCCGCAATGCATTTTCGAATCCTTAGGCGCCGGCGCGAATCCAACTTTGTAAAAAAGTAAAAAAATATAGAGAGTGGTGCAACCAAGGTGAGGTGAACGATTATTAGTAAAGGTGGTTTTGAACACCCGGTATATATATTATATTAGTCCTCAATTTAACCTTGGCTTTGACGACCATTTTTCTTACTAAATTTTATATTACGTAGAATTTACGGCTGAAAACTCTGAACAGTTATATGGTTATTCCAAAGTCGGCGATAGGAAGCGACCAAAAATTATAGGGCACCAAATAAAAGTGTTTTTCTTTTATCATTATATGAGAGCTTTCGAAATATATTTATTTTATAAAAGAATGACTGATGAAGAAGTTAAATGAATGTCGTAAGCTTTCATATTATAATAATATTTATATAATTGTTGGCTGCTTCCCATTACCGACTTTAGAAAATCCATTTAACAATATATATGTACAGGCTATCTCAACGAAAACGAGTAACCTTGAATATTTCCCAAAATATTCATTATTTTGAAAATGGCAAACACGTCAAAAGAATTACGAACGCACATTTGGCCATACTAAACGTTAATCAAATATATTCTCCTTCGTAAATCCTTTGGCGTATTTTTGCGATTATCAAAATAATGTGTATTTTGCGAAATATTCCAAGTCGCTCGTTCTCGTTGGTATACTATACATTCTGCTCAAGATAAGAAACAGATACATAGCTTTCGAATCGTGAAATCTGTTATCATGTTGGTTGCACTAGAAAAAAGTAATACCTACAGTGTAAATAGCTTTTTAGCATAGTGTTTGGAATACTGACACATTTTTATATTTTTGGAACTAAATGCATACTTAAATCGCAGAACAAATTTACAAATATCTAATTCGCTTATAGAAAATTTACTCTTGCATACCTTGCTGTTAATTTGTGTATTTAACAATCATTATAATTCTTATAGCTTCTAAGCTATCCCATTCTATTCTTGAAAACTTTGTTTACCTAGAATATGTTAAAGAAAAGTGTTAAACTCTTGAAATATCTGCTATCGAATTTTTATTTTAAACTAATCTTAACATTCAATCGACTCACAATGATGTTCCCACTGTTCCATCATGTCGACATATTCTGTAATATTGAATAGCGTTTGTCTTGTAGCCCGTTTACTGTGAAAGAGATTTATATTTAGAAATTATTTTCACATTACGTTTGAATAACAGCAAAATCTTTGACAATTGTTGTAAGATATCCATGAGTGTTAGCATTGATATAATCTTTGGTACAACCTACACACCATAAATTAGCAACATTTCACAGTCATGTAGACAATAAACATCTATCATACTATTAAGTGAATCTAATTGTAATAACGAAATCCGAATTATTAAACAAATTGCCGTTACAAATAGTTTCAACGTCTCACCCACAATACTTTCGGAAATACAATAAATTAGATTCCTTATTTTTCTATAACAACACTCCATATGTCGGAATAGCAAATATTTTTTTTTAACATCAACACTGCTAAATGTTTCTTGTGATAAATATCTAATTTGATTATTGATCTAGGTTTTCTATCCTGAGTGCCATGAGTTATTTAACTAATCAATTTTTCAGATATAATTGCCTTCTAAAATAATTCCCATTATTTACCAATTATGTCAAAAATACAATTTTATAATTCACAGAATGACATATCTAAAATACTAAATATTTCATTCAAACAGACTATTGAATGAAATATTTAGTATTTTAGTTATGTGATTCTGTGAATTATAAAATTGTATATATATAAATTTTGTGTCCTGAAATGTCATTTTGTTCCATTGTTTCATGTTTCTCCTCTCTACTAGTTTCAGTATTGCTGCATAATACGAGTGGTTTCTCTCAATTATGATGAACCCACATTGGGGGCCGTTATTAAAAATTTCTGGGATATTTTGCTTTTGGCTTCCTCGCATATATTTTATTCCTTCAGAACAAGTATGTAGTTACTTGTTTTGAAGTAGTTAATATTTTTGTAACCATACTAATTGTCCGAATACAATATTACTTGGCAAATAATTTCTTACAATTAATAATAAAAAATACTTCTTCTCCTTTTTACACCATCTTCGTTTGGAGGTTGGCGATCCAAATGACTCCAAGGGTTTTGGTGTCTCCCGACTGATCGTTAGTCTTGGATCGTTCCTTCCATTATCAATCTTATTAATCCATATCGGACCAAATGGCCAAGGTAGGAGGTCCTTCTTTTTTGACATTAAACAACAGTTCTTTTTATTGGTCGAGCCTGTTTAGAACTTCGATGTTTATTACTCTTTGGGGCCATGATATTTTTTTATAAGCGATGGTAAAATTACTTTTTGGTCCAACTTTCGCAGCTTAAGTTCTAAACCAAGGTTTGAACTAATAAAAAGTTTTTCATGCTAGTGAATGTTCTTCACGCTTGCTGAATTCTGGCCTTTATTAGGCTTTTTGGGTCCATTGCTCGTTTTTGAAACCTGTTCTACTAAAGTTTTATAAAGGTGTATGTCCCTATGTGTTTTTAAAAAGACTACTAGTTTTGATTTCGCGATTTTTCATGAGCCAAATTCTCCACAACGACATGTATCTATCATCATAATATTTTATAAATCCAACATACTGTCAGCGAAATATAACTGTATCATTTGCATATCTAATATTGTTTATGTCAACTCCATTAATTTAATTGTAAAGAGCTTCTCTAAATATTTCTCCTCAGTATATGAGTAAATAAAAGTGGTGATAGTATGCAATCTTGACAAACTGACTTTTTTATTTTGATGCCTTCAGATATGTCATGATCAATGTTAGTTTCTATTTTTTTGATTCCTTTACAGTTAGCGAATTATGTTTATATCCCTTTTTATAAATACCACTGAGGTTTAAAACGTCAATTAATAAATTAATTTGTTTATCAAAATCTAGAAATTCACACATTCTATTACAACCAGTTAAAACATAACAGTTTTTAATATTAGTAAATAATTTTATCTTAATTCTCTTTTAATCTGAGAAAGATTTGTTAGTGAAAACTTTTTATTAGAAGACTAAGTTTAGAAATCTTTTTACGATTCATTTCCGGGAATTAATTCATCGTTTGAATCTAACTAAATTCTTTTGACAGACTTAAATTGACGTCTAATTTATCCAAATGCCTTCTCTTAATTCGAATTTAAAGAATTAATTAATTTATGTATCTCGTGGAGGAGTTTCCACGCATGGCTTCCGCGATTTTCATGAGAACGCACAAGGAATAGGATATTCTGAATCCAAATATTGCAGTTAACGACAGTGAACAGAACGGGCATGAGCGTAAATAACTGAACTGTATAAACACGCGAGGGTAAAGCATTAGTGAGGTAGTGGGAAGTTTGAAAAACTTTACTGGTTCAAAATATTCAGTTAAACATTGTTAATTGAGGTGAGCTGCATTTTTATTTAAAACAAGCCTTGATATTACCAATTATGATAACCGATATCTAGTAGATTACTGGACACTGGTTAAAATATATTTCTAAAATTGTTTGTAATCTGTATGGTATACACCTATTTCATAAAAGAACATATTTTACAAATTAATGATACGATTACATTTAAAAGAAAACCAAATAGCCAGTAACATTAACTTGTATGTACACTGGGATTTTTTCTCCTTAATCTTTTCCTGTAACAGATAAGAATTTGATATTTGTAACGGAAATAAATTATAGCAGTTGCTTGCATGTTAGACAGTCTTCTGGACATATGTTCTGCGAACAAAAAAAGATGAAACAGTCTGTCTATGAACAAATTAGTGTAATTTGGATTATGTAAACTTATCTGTTGAGGATTTATCTTAAACTGGAGTCGTTGTCAATCACTGTGTATGTTAAACATAATATTTTGAATTTCTTTATTTTCTACAATTTTTCTTATTTTAAATATACTTTACAAACAATTGTATATCTAGGGTTACGCATTTATATTCTTTACCAATATTCGTTTCCAATTTCTGCTTGATGATGCACATAGATTTCTGGAGTTATCTTCGTTCACTAACATTTTATTGTTGTCTCATTTTTTTCTACAGCTGCTGACAATGTGTTCAGCTAAGTTTGATTTACCAACATGTCTTCGATTGTAGTGTTGATGTTCCTTTTTCCGTATATGTATGACCACAAACACAAGGCACACTGTATAAACATCTTAGAATTTTCAGTTGCTTTAAATAACCTGATTTGTACGAAAAAAGATCATATTCTCTTTCTCCAAACCCATTGAGCTTAAAATTTAAAACCGGAATAGATTTTGATCGTTCATGTAAGCACCCTAAGAGACTTTTCTTTACGTTTGGTAGTTGGTTGTAAACTATTTATATAAACCAGTAATGAGTACAGTTCTTTAACACTCCCGATTCACAAAAAATTGTTTATTTTTCAATTACTTATTTCTATTCTTTGAAATATGTTAACATATTCAATAATTTACTAATTTGGATTAATTGCTACTTCTGTTTTCTTGTACGAAGAAATCTTATTCAGATTTCCTTTTTTAATTTGTAGTTTTATTTTTTTGTAACTATGTCGAAACTATATTGTTTACTGAAAGATAGTTATTGCATCTCTGGTTTTAATTTTTGGGAATAAAACCACATAAACTTGAAAGTATATTTCAAATAGTCCAAACATTTCAAGGTCTAAATCAGACCCCGTTTTCAATGAACAACAAAATTAAAAATGAAAAAGATTTGTAAAGACAAATTTAGTAAATCAAATTTGACTTTAATGTTTGACAATCAAACTGATGTAACTAAGGGAATTTACTGCAAATTTGATATATACAGGGTACAACTAAAAATTCTAAAGATCTGCTATGTACGACTTTGTTAAAAGATTTCGCCAAAAATGAGACCAAAGAAATTCTGATGTTCCACTAAAATATTATTAATTTTTAGTTTTGTGAAAATACGTTAGGGTGTTTTCACTTCTTTGGATTGTTTTCATATCGTTTAATTGTATACAAATTTTTTTAATGTTTTGTAATGGAGTTTTTATCGAATTTTATATAAAGGTTTTTTTGTTTTCTAATAAATTTTGTAATATATTTTTGTCAAGTGTAGCTGTAGTGAACGTTCGTCTGCGGATAGAATTTCAATTGTGTTTGACAGCATGCATTTCTATTAGAATGTCATTTTGTTTCGTCTTATTATTCGAAAAGTTACTTGTTTCTAAATCGATATTCATGCAAAATAATCATTACAAATTATAAAACTATTATTTCCTTACATAACAAAAAAAAATATGGATTTAGCAAATTACTTCTTAAATAATTTACGAGTCCTATGTGTACAATGTACCTTGGATTCAGGGTTTCAGGGGCATATATATATCATCATCATCATCATCATCATCATCATATGCAGCTAATTTCGACCATTATTTTATGGTGTAGCCTGTCTTACATATTCGTTTCGCAAATCTCTCCATGTTGTTCTGTTGAACGCTTTTTGGGATCAGGTTATGCCTGCTATTTTCTTGATGTCATAGTCCCATCTTACATTGGGGCGTTTCCTTGGTCTTTTAACACCCGTAAGATACCATTGTGTGATTTTTGTTGACCACCTATTATCTTGTCTTCTCGCCAAATGCCCTGCCCATTGCCACTTCAGAGATTTCACTCTGTGGATAACATCTATTACCTGGGTTTTGTTCCTTATCCACTCTATTCTCTTCCGATCTCTTCTCGTTATTCCGATCATGCATCTTTCCATAGACCTTTGTGCTACTTGTAGTTTTCTTGTAAGTTCGGTTTTCAGAATGCAGGTTTCACAACCGTATGTCAGTACTGGTAGAACACACTTATCAAATACTTTCTTCTTAAGGCGGAATGCCATTCGTGACTTATGGAGTTTCTTCCAAACGTCATCCATGCAAGTTTGATCCTTCTGTTTATTTCTGGTAGTAGCGAACCTGATATGTGTATTAATTGACCTAGGTTTATATATTGTTCTACTATTTCCAGAACTGTGTTATCTATTGTGATGTCTTGTGTGTCTATTAGTTCGTTGTACATTATCTTTGTTTTTCCGATATTTATTTTTAGGCCTATTTCCTTGCTTACTCTGCTAAGTTCATTGATTTGATTTTGTAGTTCTCCTGCATTATTGGCAATTAGGACAATGTCATCGGCGAATCTCAGATGGTTTAGATATTCTCCATCTAGGTTCAGTCCTTTGTGGTCCCAGTCTAATCGTCGAAAGATACTCTCTAATGCCGCTGTGAATAGCTTCGGTGATATTGAGTCACCTTGTCTCACTCCTCTGTTAGTAGGAAATTCAGGGCTGCCTTCGTATATTCTGATTTTGGCTTTGGCTTCCTTGTATATATTAGCCAACGTTTTTATGTATGGCTTATCTACACCTTGTTCACTCAGGGCGTTGATTACCGCCTTCGGATATATAGTGTCGAACGCTTTTTCGAAGTCAATGAAGGCCAAGGCAAGTGGTATTTGATATTCTCTAGTTCGACTGAAAACTTCCCTTATAGTGTGTTGATAACTTCCCTTATAGTGTGTATGTGATCGATTGTGCTGAAGCCACTACGAAATCCGGCTTGTTCTCGGGGTTGAGCGGAATCTAGTGTACTCTGTATTCTGTTTTGTATGATTTTAGTGAATATTTTGTACACTACCGGCAGGAGACTTATCGGTCTGTAGTTCCGAATGTCTTCTTTATTGCCTTTCTTATGGATTAATATTATGAGGTCGCTATCCCATTTCCTGGGATGTGTCTGGTTCTTAGGCAATTCGTATATATTTTGGCTAGGCGTTTCCATGCTTCTCTACCAGCGTATTTTAGTAGTTCAGCCGTTACTGCGTCGTTACCTGCTGTCTTGCCATTTTTCATTTTGTTGACCGCTGATTCCACTTCCTCCACAAGTATTTCAGGTATTTCTTCTTTCGTCAGCTGTATTTCCAGAGATTCGGGGGCTTTGTATAGATCCTTGTAGAATTTCGTGACATGCTCCATTATTTTGTGTCTATCCGTTATTCTGATATTTTCTTCTGTCAATGCGATTACTTGTCTTTTCCCAATTATCAATGCTTTCTTAGCGTTTTTATAACTTTTCCGATTTTCAGTTGCAGTTTCTACCAATTTTTCGTTGTATGTTTTGATGTCCTCTGCAATTTTCTTTCTTATTGTCTTGCATAGTTCACTGTATTCTATGCGTTGGATGTCTGTTGTCCTTTTCAGTTCTCTTCTTTTCTGAAGCAACGCCTTTGTTTCCGAACTAAGCTTCTTGTGTTCGTTTCGTTGTTGGCTTCCGCCTATTTCTTTACCACAGGTCAGTATTGTATTCATTAGTTGTGTGTTGTCTTGTTGTTCCCGGAGCTTCTCTTCTATCAGCGTCTGATATTTTTCAGAATTTTCTTTCAGGTTGTTAATGTCTATGCTAGTAGCGGGCGTCTTCCTAGTAAGTTTAAATCTCTCCAGTTTCGTATTAAGGACAATCCTTGCTCTGACAAGTCTGTGATCGCTTCCTGTCCTGAATTTATTTAGCGTGCTTACATCTTTGATGGTATTAATCTTGTTTGTCAGGACAAAGTCAATTTCATTTTTGACTGACGCATTTGGAGCTTCCCAAGTCCATTTCCTATTAGAATTTTTCTTGAAGAAGGAGTTTAATATGTACATGTTCTGATAGTGTGCGAACTATACTAATCTCTCACCTCTTTCGTTTCGTTCACCGAACCCGAAGTTCCCCACTGATCCTTCTCGGTCTTGTTTTCTTCCTATTTTCGCGTTGAAGTCGCCGATAATGTATTTGAAATGGCTGTTGTTGGTATCTAAGGCCTCTTTGATTTCGCTGTATAGTTTTTCGATTTCTTCGTCAGAATGGCTAATTGTTGGGGCGTAACTTGTATTATTTGAATAGAGTATCTTTTCGAAAGCGACAATGTTAGACTTGCGACTCTGTCTGATGTTCCGGAAACGCCTATAATTTTATCGGTCCATCTCTTATGGATGAGGAATCCAACACCACTAGTTCTTCCTGTTGGTGTTCCTCGGTGGTATAGGTGGTTGCCTGATTCAAGTGTTATTAGCTCTTCGTTTTTCCTCCTAACTTCACTTATGCCAATGATTTCCCACTTGATTTTTACTGCCTCTTGTTCTAATTCTACAATTCTAGCTTGGTTCGAGAGTGTTCGGCAGTTATATGTTGCTAGATGTAGTGTAGTCGAATGTTTGCCTCCCCCAGAATCCTTGAGGCAGACCGGTTTCCCGGTGTGGGATTGCTTACCCACCTGGGATACAATTCCGTGAGTTTTGTAATTCGACATGTTTGAGGTTCTGAGGAATACCTTACCACGCTGCCTCAATGCGGGTTGGTAAGGAGCAATGATTCTCTTTCTCATGGATTTTGCCAGTTACCAGAGACGACCGTACCCCCGAGATGACGTCACGTCTTTTTATTAATTAAAAGCCGTGGCATGGCTGGGATTCGAACCTGGGTACGAGACTCGGTTTAGCCTCCGAATTAGTGAAATTTATATATATATATATATATATATATATATATATATATATATATATATATAAACATATATATATATATATATATATATATATATATATATGTTATATCACACTTCTCAATATTAACTTTTTAAAAAAGATTTTATTAATAGCAATACAAAAATTATGTAACTTTAAAAATGTAAATGAAAATAACAATATAAAGTGACAGAGTAACTGAGTAATAATGAATAACATAGAAGAGAAATTTTACAATATATAAGTTTCAAGATGCTGAATAGGCATAGTTGACACGGCGATTCTCGCGAATGTCGGCTTCGCCGTAATATGACACCACACGTGTCGCTGAGTCAGCTCGGAGTGTTGAACTGTCGTTGCGATATAAGTTCGTGCTAAGTTCATAGTATAAACTTATATAACAACTCCCAGCGGAGCTTGGTGTAGTGGTCTTCTTGAACCTCTTCTGGATTAACTTCATTGTGAGGAGTATAATCACAATTACTACTAAGGTGGTCGTTGTGATTGTGAGCCAGGACGTATGTTTTTCTAAGGGTGGTTGTTCCATCAGCCTTTCCAGTTCCTTAGAATATTGGAAGAGCTTATGGTTGGCAACATCTAGGTCTTGTACATCTAATTCTTGTAGCTGTAGGGGTGTCAGGTATGGCATCTCATTGGCGGCTGGCATGCCGTTGCAGCAGTTGAAAGGAGTCCTTTCAACTGGGTGGTCTCTGTATGTGATGTTTTCGACATTTTTAGAAGTTCCTGTAGCATGGACCCTTGTGTTGTCGATAAAGGCATTGCAGTCGGGTTGGATTTGCAACACTGCATTTGTCGATATGGTTTGTGTCACGACATCTTGCCCTTTGCAGCCAGCCAGTGGTCTTGAAATCGAGATCAACCAAAAGTTTACGTCAATCTCTTGGATATTATAGTCTGCTGCATATAATATCAAACTTTTGCAGGTTGCTGGAAGTGTGGCTGGCTGTCTGAGAAGCTGACCTTCGCAGATGGCATCTTTGTCTATTGGATGTGATATAGCTTTGGAACAAATCTTATGATGTTTAGTTAAAGGCTTGCAGTCACCCAGGTCTTCGAAGGATGCGTATAATAACGAATCGTCATCTCTCGCGATAAATTTTGTCTTTATTGAAAGTATATGATGGAACCCTGTTCGATCATCCAAAATTGGGATCGGATAAAGGTGGTAAAGGGTGTAAATCTCAGGATCAACTAAAGGAATTTTGAGTACAAAAATGATTTTGGTGTTGATTTGAAAAGCTTCCAATTCTATCAAATCAATATACTGAGCAACATGTAAATAGGAAGTGGTAAATTATTTTCATGTAGTGACTGAGAAATCTTTTGAAGGGAATCGACCAAATCTACTGGGGTTATGATCGAACTATGTAAAATTTTTAAGCGGGCGACAGAGACTGCAGTTAAAACATCATCGAGAGTATTTTCGATAAATATGTAACTCTCCATTAGGCTTTCACACAGATCCAAGATATTGATTTGAAATTCATGAAAATCAAGATCATTTGAAATGTATAAAATTGACTGCCTTATTTTTTCGATGTTATTCGAGAATAGTTTCTCCTCGGATTGAAATTTTTGTAAAGTGTTGTTGAGGCTCGTAATGACTGAGGTTGTTACAGATATTTGTTTCTTTACTAAGTCCTGAATTTGGTGTTGGTCTTTAGTAATTTTAGTTATACAGTCATTTATGTATTCACCATCTGTTGCGCCTAAGATTCCTGAAATAGCTTTCCAAACTGATACCAGTCCGTTAATAAGTCCGCGTTTTCTTCTGTTAGTAGGGTTAGTTTGAGTGTCAGCGAAGATGTCTGTATATTTAGAGTTAACGGATTTAGAAATTTGTTTCAAGAGGCTAATATGTGTTTGTATTTTTGGTTTAAATGATTTCGTATTAGTTGTGTTTTCGTTGATTGTCTCTAAAATTTGGTTTAGTATGGCGTCGTTATTTGAAATAGCACCTCTGAAAGGGCTGAGGTCTTTGAAGACAAGAAGTGACCATTTGTCGTTTGAAATTTTAAGTGTGCCTTCTTCATGGAAGAAAACTCCTATTGTATTGTTAACGGGTGTAAGAGAGTATTGTTGGAGGTTCACGACTGAAAACAGTTCACAGAATCTGAAAAGAAGGGATTCATTCAAAATATGGTTTTAGTCTGTCAAAGTTAATTTTACTAATTTGGTTAGTCTGTAACTTTATAACTGGTGCAGAGTTTTTTCTAATCGCGGTGATTTCAAAAGGTCCATTGAATTTGTTTTCAGATTTGCTTTTAATCTGAGACTCTTTCACGTAAACTTTGTCGCCTACTTTGTATTCTGGTTGGTTAGTCGAAACATGTTTGTCAAATCTAACTTTAGATTTTTGTTTTTGTTGGTCGGTTTTTGCGCGGGCAAGTCTATAATAGTAGTTCATTCTGTTGTTAAGGTCCCTAACATATTTGGAAATGAGTTTTTCCTGATCATATATTGTTTCGGGGGGTCTACTAGAAGTGTGCCCAAAGATGAGTTCGTAGGGCGTGAAACCAGTTGTCTTGTTTTTAGTGTTGTTGTAGCAGATAACTGCGTAAGGGAGGACGTTGAATGGATGTTCGTCCGGATGTTCAGATGTATTTGCCCTTATCATTTCCGCTAAAGTCGCGTGATACCTTTCGATAGAACCATTTGATTCGGGATGGTGGACACTTAAAAAGGATAGTTTTATGCCATATATTTCGCACAGGCCCCTTATGAGAGTGTTATCAAATTCACGTCCATAATCACAATGGATGCGAAGAAGTGTACCGTAATGTTGGAAGAATATTTGGAGGGTGTTTACTACAGTTTTAGCTGTTTTGTCACCAATTGGGTAAGCCTGAGTAAATTTGGTGAGTTCATCCCTAATAGTCAGTGCGTAGTTTCTGGTTGGATATTCGAAAATATCAATGTTGATACGTTCGAAGGGCGTTTTTGGTGTTTCAGTTATGACAAAAGGAGCACTTAAGTTTTTTCTACAGAACTTTACCTTTTGGCAAGTTTCGCAGGACTTAATAAATTGCTCTACACTTTTGATTAGTCCAGTCCAATTATACTTTTCTTTTATGCGTCGGATGGTCTCGTTAATTCCACGATGAAGGTTATTTTTGCCGCAGTGGTACTGCTGCAGAATAACGGGAATCTCGTCTTGTGAAGGGGTTGTCACAATATTTTGACAAATTTTACGTCTTTGTCTACAAGTATAAAGGATAGTGTTTCAAGAATCGGTAGTTCTACGTTGGTTTCAATACAAAAAGTTTCGGATTTGTCGAACTGGTCTTGGTTGTTATAGAGAATGTTGAAAAGATGGGCAACAGCTGTTCCAGGATCAAAGGGTAAAGGGACAATTAAATATTTTCTATGCCTTACAGTTTTGCTGGCTAGAACGTTTAGAGTGTCAGTAGTGAAGTTTGGGTCTTCTTCGAAAATATCTTCTATGATTTTGTCATGAAAGTCATTGAGTTTATTTTGCCAGAAGAAAGTGACTATTCGTTTGTGAGATTTGTCTAGGAGTTGGGCGTTAGAAATTTCTATTTTTGAGTAATCGATTATCGACTCGGTTTTATATAGTTGAACAAATCGATTAAACTCTGTTGTCATTATTTCGTCATGTTCATCGGGTTCTTGATCATTATCGGAGTTTGGTTGTTCTGGGTCGGTTTCGTTATTTGCAAAGATGTTGATTTTGGAAATAAAGTCAGTGCATTGTTTAAAGTGGTTGATTTTAATTCGGGAAAGAGCGTCAGCGTTCTGATTTACCTTGCCAGGTTTGTATTCTATCTTATAATTATACTCTTCTAGCTTAAGGCGCCATCTGGCTAGACGACTGCCAGGATCTTTGATGTAAAAGAGCCAAGTAAGCGGACGGTGGTCACACAGGAGTGTAAACTTTCTCCCAAAAAGGTACGGTCTGTAGTGCTTGATCGCCCAAACAATGGCTAGCAGTTCCCGTTCGATAGTGGAATATCGAGTTTCTGCAGCCCAGAGTGTACGGGAAGCATATGCTATAGGAAGATCTTTTCCTACGGGGCCTTGCAAAAGCATTAGCATCAGTAGTGAGCAGGAATGGTTCTTCGAAATTTGGGTAGATCAAGATAAGGTCAGATACAAGGGCTTGCTTCAGTTCGTTGAAGGAAGTCTTGCAATCTGCGTCGAAGATGAATTTGAAGTCTTTCTGCAGGAGTTTCGTTAGGAGCTTTGAGATCTTGGCGAAATTGGGAATAAAACGTTGGTAATAACCGGCGAGACCAAGAAAAGATTTAACATCTTTAGGAGTTTGGGGTTGAGGAAAATTCTGGATGCATTCAACCTTTGAAGGGTTTGGTTTTACTCCTTCTTGGGTAATGAGATGACCAAGGTAAGCCACTTCCTTACGAAGAAACTCACACTTGTCAGGTTGAATTTTTAAGTTTGACTGTCTAAGACGTTTAAAGACTGTCAAACGGGACATATGCTCATGGATGGCTGGTGAATAAACGAGAATGTCATCCATGTAAACAAGGCAACGTTCATTCTGTATGCCCAGAAGAATGTTGTCCACGACCCCCTGAAAAGTAAAAGGTGCATTTTTCAAACCGGTCTTGGGAATGTCTTCCTCAAGGATTTCCAACTGGTAAAACCCGGAAGCGAGATCCAGTGTCGAAAACTATTGACACTTACCAAGTTGTTCGAGGAGATCAGAGATGTTGGGCAGAGGATATTTATCGTCTACAGTTAGTTCGTTTAACTTCCTATAGTCGATAACAACTCGCCACTTTTGCTTACCAGAAGCATCGAGTTTCTTGGGACGACCCATACGGGGGAGGACCAAGGAGAAGAAGAGTGCCTGATAATGCCTTGATCAAGCATTTTGGAAATTTGGGTTTTCACTTCCTCCTTATGCACTTGAGGATATCTGTACGATTTCGTGAAAACGGGCTTAGCATTATTGGTGTCAATAGAGTGTTTGACGGCGTTAGTAAACGTCAAACATCGCCTTCGAGATAGAAAATATCTTCGAATTCTAAGCAGAGATTCGTGATAAGTTCTCGCTCTTCGTCGTTAAGATGTTCTGTTCGAATTTGTTCCCTGATAGTAAAGTTTCTGTCTAAGTTTGTAGATTGACAGTAATCGTGTGTATTCAGATTTAAGAGAGGGTGTGTATGGTCAAGGGGTTCTAAATGAAGATTGGAAAAGTTAACAGTTTTCGGCATTGCGTTCGCGTTTGTTATCGAAGTCAGAAATTCTCCCTTTGAATCAACACGTACAATCGCGTTGGGAAGTCGTACTTTGTCAATTACTTGTGTCGGTAGAATTGCGTCAGTATTTCTAAGTTCACATTTTAGTTTGAAAATTTGTTCGGTACGTGCCTGGATTGTTATGTGATTGTTATGCGTATGAGGTTGTGCGTTAGTACTGGGGGTGTCTGTTGGTTGTGTATTAGATTGGTCGTGGTCGGGCACTTTATGTAGGGGGATAGTTTTAAAGTTAGTAATTAATTGTTTGGATTTTAAGTCGACGATACATTCATAATGCTCGAGAAAATCAAGACCTAATATTCCATCAAACTCAATATCTAGATCGTAGATAAAGACCTTGTGTGGATTACCTAAAGCGAAAGGGATTAGGGTGAATTGTGAGATCGGGATTTTCTCATGAGTAATGCCTTGAATTGTTACTCTTTCGGGAGATCTTTGTGAGAAATTTTTGACAGTGTTTTCTTTGAAAATGGAGATACCAGCTCCGGTATCAATTAGGAGTTTAAATTTTCCAGAAGCGTCGTTGATATAATAAAGGTTCTTGGAATTTACTGTCAGAAGGGGACTTAAAGAAATGTTTGTTCTGGGAAGTTCAGATCGGGATTGAAGTCTTCCAAATTCAAGTTCTGTATTTGAGTTTGGACTTCTGAGAGAGTAGTTGTCGTATCTGGGGGTTGATCTAGGCTCGGAAGCGCTAGAAAATCCTGGTATTCATTAGGGCTGAAAGGTACGACAGGGGTATTGTCTACCATTTGTTCAAACCCATAGCTTTCATAGTTTCGGGTGTTGTCATCGAGATGCTGCTGATTATTATCAGTATAATAATCATACTCGTCTGCATAATATTCGTTATAGGTGCCATTTTGATGGTGATTAAAATGGTGGGTCCTTTCAGGACGGAAATTTGGGTTTGTCTGTATTACAGACGGTCGAAAGTTGTTCGGCTTGAAAGGAGGTCTTTGAAAGTTATTTGTTCTAAATTGTTGTCCTTGATGATTTGTGTTATTGTTGATAGGATTTGGCCTCGATGATTGATTCGGCCCAATGAAATTTGGTCTGTTATTTTGATTGAAAGGCTGAGGGTTATTTTGATATCTCAACCGACAATCCGCAGCAATGTGGCCTAATAGCCCATAATTTAAGCATTTAGGAGGTGGAGTTGGTTTTCTAGCCTGAAAAGATAGCTTAGGTGGAACAGATTTATGTATCTTTTGTTCCTCAAAATAGGATAGTTGAAGTTCTCTTCTTATCCGTGAATGTGCCTCAAGAAGATCCTTCGGATTACTGGCACGGATAATTTGGCCTAATCGAGGTTCTAAACCGGCAAGTAATGTGTTTAAAACCATGTTGTCAACGGGAGTGGTTTGAGCGTCTTTCTGCTCGGTGCTCAGACTAGGAGCTTTTTGGATACATGAGTGCATTTTCGCACTCAATACTTGAAGCCTATTATAGAATGTTAGGGGAGACTCATTGGATAATTGTTTTAACCGTTGAAGGTCGTTTATTAATGAGGAAAGATCACGAGAATCCCCAAAATGAAGAGTTAGAAGTTGTTTTATTTCGAGATAAGACGCAGGGTTCCTCGAGTTGATTAACTGCGCCGCTTTTCCCCTTAATTTATTTTTAATGTGGATTATTAACAAGTATTTTTGTTCAGCAGTTGACATGTTATATGCACAATTGCTAGCATGAATAAATGTGGCCAAAGAAATTTGGTCGCCTTCAAACTCTGGAATTATTGAAAATATTTCCGACAACCTATATTTTTCAGTTTCTTCGGCAACAGTGTTGTTTTGTGCTTGTGCCATTTTGATTTAATAGAATTCAAAACGAAAAAGGTTCAAATCAAAATAATAAAATGGGATAGAAAAAATGGTATCAATAAAATAAATGGTGTAAAAATCAATAATCAATAAATTTGTAAATGGGGAAATACCAAAGTTATTTGGATGATAGAATGGTATTAATGAATAAAATCAAAATAATCAATTAAATCATAAAATATTAATGCAATCAAATAATAAATCAGTGATTCAATTCACTGAATTAAAAAATCAAATAATCAAAATATTAAAATCAATCAAATATTAAAATAAATTATTAATAAACTTAAACGTTAGACGATTCACTACTACTCACATCAACAGGAACATTGAAAGATCCGTGTTCTCCTTTTTATCGCAGTTGGGACTTCTTCCAGGTTCTTTGCTCCGTTGAGGGATAGGAATCCGCCGCTACCAGTAGAAGTAAGCTCGTGTTCTAGTAACGTTGACGGATCCTACTGACTGCGCCAATTTGTTATATCACACTTCTCAATATTAACTTTTTAAAAAAAGATTTTATTAATAGCAATACAAAAATTATAACTTTAAAAATGTAAATGAAAATAACAATATAAAGTGACAGAGTAATTGAGTAATAAAGAATAACATAGAAGAGAAATTTTACAATATATACGTTTAAAGATGCTGAATAGGCATAGTTGACACAGCGATTCTCACGGATGTCGGCGGCGCCGTAATATGACACCACACGTGTCGCTGAGTCAGCTCGGAGTGTTGAACTGTCGTTGCGATATAAGTTCGTGCTAAGTTTATAGTATAAATTTATATAACATATATATATATATATATATATATATATATATATATATATATATATGTTATATCACACTTTCAAAATTTCTCTTTTTAAAAAAGATTTTATTTATAGTTGCACAATACTTTTAATAAAAATAATAACTTGAAAATAACAATGAAAATAATAAAACTTTATATAACAATTAAAAAGACAAAATGAGTGTTAAACTAAACTAGACAAATCTGTAAGTAATAATGAATGATGTTACAATGAAAAAGTATAATTTATAAACAAAGAACGCTGACTAAGGTGTCGCAGCGCTTGCAGTTCTCACGGATGTTCGTCTGCGGGAACTGGAGACGACACGTGTTATGCTGACTCAGCTTGAGAACTGTTGCTAGGTTGTTTCATATAAGTCGATGGGATAACTTATATAACAACTCCCATGCATATAAAAAAGTTGATGCTACAACATCGACTTTTAAGGGAGGTTCTGCAATTCCATATCCTCGACAGGACTAAGGAGGCTCTGGAGTTTTACTCTGGGCTTGATGGTTGATGGACCTGGTGGTGGTGCTGGATCGGCAGAAGGGCTGATTGTTGGAGGCTTCTGGAATTTCTTCCTGATGATGCCGATGGAAAGGTGGGCAACCACAATTGCGGTTGTTGCCATTGTGATGATCGTAAACCAGGAGGTGTGTTTTTCCAAGAATGGTTGGTCCAGGAGCTTTTCCAATTCCCTGGAGTATTGGCTAAGCTTATGGTTAGCGATATTCAGGTCTCTGGCATCCAATTCCTGTAGTCTCATGGGTTTCAACTTTGGAAGTTGACTGATGGTTGGCAGGTTGTCGCAACAGTTGTAGGGGATGTTGACTGGGTGACTCTTAAGTGTGATGTTGTCAACGTCGTTGGTGGTCCTTCTGGCATGGACCCTGGTGTTTCCGATGAAGGCATTGCAACTGGGTTGGATGGTCAGTAGAGAATTTGTCGATATGGATTGGGTAACGACATCTTCTCCCTTGCACTTGATGTTGATGGGCAACTGTCCGGAAATCGAGATTAACCAAAGGTTCAGGTCAATCTCTTGAATATTATACTCTTCGGCATATAATATTAAAGGCTTGCAAGTTGGAGGAAGAGCTGCTGGCTGTCTAAGAAGCTGTGCTTCGCAGAGGGCTTCTTTGTCTATGGTGTGTGGAATAACTTTGGAACAGATCTTATGTTCTTTAGATAATGGCTTACAGTCACTCAAGTCTTCGAAAGATGCGTACAATAGCGAATCGTCATCTCTCGCGATATATTTTAATTTTGTTGGAAGAATATGGTGAAATCCTGTTCGATAATCCAAAACTGGGATAGGATACAAGCGGTATAGTGTATAAGTTTCAGGATTGACTAAGGGGATTTTTAGTACAAAAACAATTTTAGTATTGATTTGAAAAGCTTCCAATTCTATTAGATCGATGTATCTAGCAACATTTGAACTATAGGTTGGAAGTGGTAAGTTATTTTCATGAAGTGACTGTGATATTTTCTGAAGGGAGTCGACCAAATCTACTGGGTTTATAATTGAGCTATGTAAAATTTTTAGACGGGCGAAAGAGACTGCAGTTAATACATCGTTGAGAGTATCTTCAATGTATACGTAACTTTCCATTAAGCTTTCACACAAATCTAAGACATTGGCTTGAAGTTCATAAAAAGCAAGATCGTCTGTAATGAACACAATTGACTTCCTAATTGCTTCGATATTTTCCGAAAATATTTTCTCTTCGGACTGAAATTTTTGTATTGTGGTGTTAAGGTTCTTAATGGCCGAAGTTGTTACTGATAATTGTCGTTTCATTAAGTTTTCAATTTGATGTTGGTCTTTAGTAATTTTGTTTATAGAGTCACTAAAGTATTCTCCGTCTGTTGCATCTAAGTTACCGGAAATAGATTTCCAAATCGATCCCAGTCCATTAATTAGTCCGCGTTTCTTTCTGTTGGTACTGTAAGTCTCAGTGTCAGCGAAAATTTCTGTATATTTGATGTTAACAGATTTTGATATTTGTTTCAGGAGGCTTACGTGAGTCTGTACTTTTGATTTGAAGATTTTAATGTTAGTTTTGTTGTCGTTAATAGTTTCTAAAAGTCTGTTCAGTATATTGTCGTTGTTAGAAATAGCGTCTCGAAAGGGGTTTAGATCTTTGTAAACAAGGAGTGTCCATTTCTCATTAGAAATTTTAAGGGTGCCTTCTTCATGGAAGAAAACCCCTATAGTATTGTTAACAGGCGTAATGGAGTACTGTTGAAGGTTCACGACTGAAAACAGTCCACAGAATCTGAAAAAAGGGATTTATTCAAAATAGGGTTTTAGTCTGTCAAAGTTAACTTTAGTTATTTGGTTTGTTTGTAAATTTATGACGGTGGCAGAGTTTTTTCGTATTGCGGTAATTTCGAAGGGGCCGTTGAATTTGTTTTCGGCTTTGTTTTTGATTTGGGACTCTTTTACGTAGACTTTGTCGCCTACTTTGTAATCGGGTTGTTTAGTAGAAACGTGTTGGTCAAATCGCACTTTAGATTTTTCTTTCTGTCTTTCGGTTTTAGCACGGGCGAGTCTGTAGTAATAGTCCATTCTGTTATTTAGGTCTCTTACGTATTTCGAAATCAGTTTTTCCTGGTTGTAAAGGGTTTCTGGAGGCCTACTTGAAGTGTGCCCAAATATGAGTTCATAGGGCGTGAAACCGGTGGTTTTATTTTTCGTGTTATTATAACAGATGATGGCATAAGGGAGGACGTTAAATGGATGTTCGTTTAGATGTTCCGCTGTATTTGCCCTTATCATTTCTGCTAAGGTCGCGTGAAATCTTTCAATAGAACCGTTTGACTCGGAATGTTGAACGCTGGAGAATGTCAGTTTTATGTCGTATAGTTGGCATAGATCCCGCATTAAAGTGTTGTCAAATTCACGTCCATAGTCACAATGGATGCGAAGTGGAGTGCCGTAATGTTGAAAGAAAATCAAAAGGGTGTTTACGACAGTTGAAGCTGTTTTGTCGTTTATGGGGTAGGCTTGTGTAAATTTCGATAGTTCGTCCCTAATAGTCAGTGCATGATTTCTAGATGGATACTCGAAGATGTCAATGTTAATACGTTCGAAAGGAGTCTTGGGTGTTTCCGTAATAACAAAAGGTGCACTTAGGTTTTTCCTACAGAACTTTACCTTTTGGCAAGTTTCGCAGGATTTGATGAATTGTTCTACAGTTTTAATTAAGCCGGTCCAATTGTATTTTTCCCTAATACGTCTGATAGTTTCGTTAATGCCACGATGGAGGTTGTTTTTACCACAGTGGTATTGTTGTATTATTATGGGAATTTCGTCTTCGGTAGGAGTTGTAACAATGTTTTGGCAGATTTTGAGTTTGATTTCTTTGTCGGAGAGAATGAAAGATAAAATTTCAAGAATGGGAAGTTCTATGTTATTTTCTATGCAGTATGTTTCGGAGTCGTTGAATTGATCTTGGTTGTTATAAATAATTTTGAAAAGATGTGAGACGACAGTTTCAGGGTCATAGGGCAAAGGTACAACTAAGTATTTTCTATGCCTGACAGATTTACTGGCCATGATGTTAAGAGTGTCATTACTGAAATTAGGTTCTTCTTCGAAAAAGTCATCAATAATTTTGTCGTGTAAGTCGTTAGTTTTGTTTTGCCAAAAGAATGTAACTATGCGTTTGTGGGACTTGTCTAAAAGTTGAGAATTGGATATTTCAATTTTAGAGTAATCGATTATTGACTCAGTTTTGTAGAGTTGAACAAATCGATTAAACTCAGCGATAATTCTTTCGTCATGTTCGTCGTCATTGTCAGAGTTTTCAGATTGATCGGAGTCAGTTTCGTTGTTAGCGAAAATTTTGATTTTGGAAAGGAAATCAGCACATTGCTTGAAATGGTTGATTTTGATGCGAGAAAGAGCATCTGCGTTTTGGTTTACCTTGCCGGGCTTGTACTCGATCTTATAATTGTATTCCTCTAGCTTAAGGCGCCATCTGGCTAGACGACTGCCAGGATCTTTGATGGAAAAGAGCCAAGTAAGCGGACGGTGGTCACACAGGAGTGTAAACCTCCCAAAAAGATACGGTCTGTAGTGCTTAACAGCCCAAACTATGGCCAACAATTCTCGTTCGATGGTGGAATATCGTGTCTCTGCAGCACAGAGGGTGCGAGAAGCGTATGCGACAGGGAGATCTTTTCCCACGGGGCCTTGAGAAAGAACCGCTCCAATAGCAAAAGCACTAGCATCAGTAGTGAGCAGGAAGGGTTCTTCAAAGTTTGGATATATCAGGATTGGGTCAGATACAGGGGCTTGCTTCAGTTCATTGAAGGAAGACTTGCAATCTGCGTCAAAGATGAATTTGACGTCTTTTTGGAGTAGTTTAGTCAGAGGTTTAGAGATCTTCGCAAAATTTGGTATGAAGCGTCTGTAATACCCAGCGAGACCAAGAAAAGATTTGATGTCTTTCGGAGTTTGGGGTTGAGGAAAGTTCTGAATACATTCAACCTTTGAAGGGTTTGGTTTTACACCTTCTTGTGTGATAAGATGGCCAAGATAAGCCACTTCTTTACGAAGAAATTCGCACTTATCAGGTTGAATTTTTAGGTTAGACTTCCGAAGTCGTTTAAAAACTTCTGTCAACCGGGAAATATGTTCATGGATGGTCGGAGAGTAGACGATGATATCATCCATGTAGACGAGACAACGTTCATTCTGTATACCCAGAAGAATATTGTCCATGACCCTCTGAAAAGTAGAAGGTGCATTTTTTAAACCAAATGGCATACGAACGAATTCGTAATGACCATTTTCGACAGAAAAGCCAGTCTTAGGAATATCTTCCTCTTGGATTTCCAACTGGTGGAACCCGGAAGCGAGATCCAGTGTCGAAAAGTATTGACACTTTCCAAGTTGGTCGAGAAGATCGGATATATTTGGCAGAGGATATTTATCGTCTACAGTCAATTCATTTAATTTCCTGTAATCGATAACAACTCGCCACTTTTGTTTACCAGAAGCATCGAGCTTCTTGGGGACGACCCATACAGGGGAGGACCAAGGGGATGAGGAGTGCCTAATGATACCTTGTTCAAGCATTTTTCCAATTTGGGTTTTCACTTCCTCTTTATGTACTTGAGGATATCTATGGGATTTAGTGAAAACGGGCTTTGCGTTGTTCGTATCAATCGAATGTTTAACCTCGTTAGTGAAAGTCAAGACGTCACCTTCAAGATAGAAAATGTCTTGAAATTCCAAACAAAGATCAGTGATTTGTTCGCGTTCTTCGTCATTTAGATGTTCAGTTCTAATTTGTTGTCTAATAGTTGAGTTTCTGTCTATGTATTGGGGTTCATGATAATCGTCTGTATTGAAATTCAGAAGAGAGTGAGTTTTGTCAAGTAGTTCCAGTTTTAAATCAGAAAAAGTTACTGTTTTGGGCATCGCGTTAGCGTTGATAATGGAAGTTAGAAATTCACCTTTTGAGTTAATGTGTACGAGTGCGTTTGGAAGTCGTACTCTGTCAATTTCTTGAGTTGGTAAGATGGCGTCGATGTTAGAAAGATCGCATTTAAGCTTAAAGATCTTTTCTGTGCGTGCCTCAATGGTTATTTTGTTTTGTGTAGGTGTTTGTGAAGTAATATTAGGCTTAACGTTGAGTGTGTCGGGTACATCAGTCAAGGGTTGATCGTTATCGGGAACTTTGTGTAAAGGGATGGTTTTAAAATTTGTTATTAGCTGTTTAGATTTTAAGTCAACTATGCATTCATAGTGTTCAAGAAAATCTAAACCTAGTATGCCGTCAAACTCAATGTCCAAATCGTATATAAAAACTTTATGTGGGTTACGTGGAGCGAATGGGATTAAAGTTGATTGTGAGATGGGAATTTTTTCGTGGGTAATACCTTGAATAGTTACCCTTTCAGGAGATCTTTGGGTGAAATTCTTTACGGTATTTTCTTTGAAGATAGAGATACCAGCTCCGGTATCAATAAGAAGTTTAAATTTAGAAGAAGCGTCAAGAATGTAATATAGATTTTTAGAGTTCACAGTAAGAAGTGGGCTTAAAGAAATAGTTGCTCCGGGAAGTTCAAGTCGGGGTTCAAGTCGTCGAGATTCAAGCTTTGAATCTGCGTTTCGACTTCGCACAAAGTTGTTGTCGAATCGGGAGGTTGGTCTAGGCTCGGAAGCGCTAGAAAATCCTGGTATTGATGACTATTAAAGGGCTCGATAGGAGTATCTTCGAACGTTTGTTCAACGATAGGATAATTTTGAAGATCATTCTCATAATCGTATGTGTTATCATCCGTATAATAATTGTAGTCTGAATAATTAGTGTAATCAACATTTTGGTGTTGATTGAAATGGTGTGTCCTTTCAGGACGGTTATTAGGATTGTTTTGTATTACCGATGGGCGATAATAGTTAGGGTTCATTTGAGACCTAAAAGGGGGTCTCTGAAAGTTTTGTGGACGAAACTGTTGTCCTTGTTGAACAGGGGGTGTGTTTGAGGGGAAATTTGGCCTTGTTGGTTGGTTGGGTCCAACAGGATTTGGCCTATGGTTTTGGTTGAATTGTTGAGAACCATTTTGATTTTTCAATCGGCAATTTGCGGCTATGTGGCCTAATCGACCACAATGAAGACACTTAAGAGGTTGTGTCGACTTTCGTGTTTGAAAGTTGGGTTTGAGAGGAACAGATTTGTTCGTTTTCTGATCCTCGAAATAAGAAAGTTGAAGCTCTCTCCTAATCCGGGAGGGTGCCTCTAGAAGGTCTTTTGGGTTACTGGCACGAATTACCTGACCTAAACGGGGTTCTAATCCCGTAAGAAGGGTATTCATCACCATTGTATCCACTAGAGTGGTCTGGGCGTCTTTTTGTTCTGGACTAAGCCCAGCGGTTTTGTGGATACAGGAGTGCATTTTCGCACTCAAAACTTGGAGTCGATTATAAAATGTTAGTGGGGACTCATTTGAAAGTTGTTTCAGACGTTGTAGGTCATGTATCAGGGAAGAGAGATCACGAGAATCTCCAAAGTGTAGGGTTAAGAGTTGTTTAATTTCAAGGTATGATCCGGGATTCCTTGAATTTATCAACTGCGCCGCTTTCCCTTTGAGTTTATTCTTGATGTGGATCACTAATAAATACTTTTGATCCGCCGTGGACATGTTATAAGCGCAATTACACGCGTCTATAAAGGTTCCCAAGGAAATTTGGTCGCCTTCAAATTCGGGTATAACGGAAAATATTTCCGTTAAACGATATCTCTCGGTTTCGGTGTTAACCGGAGATGGTGATGCTTGTGCCATTTTTATATGTATCGATATAAAAGAATTGGAACAAGAGAATAAAGTGTATAAAATAGAATATTAAATGGTATAGAAAATTAATATACTGTAGAATACGTTAATTGGGATAAACGATTGTTTGAATGATAGAACAGTATCAACTCAAATAAATCAATTATTCAGATAATAAATCAATAAAATAAGTAAATCAAATATATAAAATGTCAATAAAAGAAATAAAATAAATATATCAAATAAATCAAGTAATGAAATAGATCAATATTTCATTCAAATCAAATATATAAAAATCAAATAATAAAATCAATAAAAATCAATGAAATCAAATGTATTAAATCAAATTATTAAAAATCAATGCTCAATCAAATAATATTTACTTAAAACGAATGACGATTCACCATTACTTACATCAACAGGAACATTGAAAGCGCCGTGTTCTACGTTTGATTGCAGTGAGGACTTCCTTCAGGTTCGTTGTTCCGTTGAGGGATAGGAATCCGCCGCTACCAGTTAGAGTACTCGTGTTCTAGTAACGTTAGACGGATCCTACTGACTGCGCCAATTTGTTATATCACACTTTCAAAATTTCTCTTTTTAAAAAAGATTTTATTTATAATTGCACAATACTTTTAATAAAAATAATAACTTGAAAATAACAATGAAAATAATAAAACTTTATATAACAATTAAAAAGACAAAATGAGTGTTAAACTAAACTAGACAAATCTGTAAGTAATAATGAATGATGTATATATAAATATATATATATATATATATATATATATATATATATATATATATATATATATATATATATATATATATATATATATATATTTATATATATATAAATTCCAATTTTCTTAGGTTTTTGGGAACCACTGGGAACTAAATATAAATTCTTGGCTTTAAAGTATTTCACCAGTGAAACAATTTATTTATTTACTATTTATACCGGGTGTACCATTTTAATTTCCTAGTAGAATTTCTTGAAAACTGTGGCAGTTCGCCAAAAACATTTTAGACAAAGGTTGCTCAACATCAAGCTATTTGAAGGTCAACTTAGTTTTTTAAACAGGAATCTCAATTTTTGATTATGGATCCTGACAGAGCGGGACATTCTACGTTCAGTTGTCAATTTTATTTTTTTCTTCTTAATCAGCCAGCCCACGCGAGTGAAGGTGTGCAAACGTTGCTGAACTTCTAAGGGACCTGTCTTTGTCATGTTCAAGGTCATTTCAAATTTGTCTAACCTAATAACCCTACATGAAAACCCCTATTTTGCACCTGGATTCGAAAAAAAAAAAACGAAAAATCATATACAAATAACCCAAAATGTAATTCCTAAATAGGTCTACAAAAGCACTCTGGTATACTCATATAAAAATACGAATAAAGCGAATGCAGACTTAGTTACAAGTTGGAAACCATTCTCACTAAAAGAAATAAGCAAGGTCGAGGAAAGAAAATACTAGAAAATAACCAACACTTGTAATTAGGAGGTTAAGAGTTCAAAATAATAGCAGATGGAGTATCTGCCATAAACAAAAAACTCATAAAATATAAAAACATCGAATTTCAATCTAGGAGGATAATAACAATTTTCTTGAACGGGCCCAAGACCACTTTAATTGGAATATATGCTAATAAGCACAGAAATAAAATTGTATTTCAATCAGAACTAATGTAAGTAATAGACATATTCCACATAAGAACGAAATTTTCCTACCGGGAGACTTCTAAGATTAGGCCCAAGAAAGAACGCTGAGGTTGTTGTAGAATACGTCGAAAACACAAAAAATGGCCCGAGTAACATATTAATTCAACAATAGAAAAAGTACCAGTTGAAATAAATGTTTTGATTTGTACATTAGGAGATCCACAAATACACATGGGAACGACCACCATTGAAACAAAATTCCATTATTATTTTATAATAAGGCAAACATCAAAAATGAAATACTATGATTGTGGATGTGGACTGAAAAGATTCTGGATCCGACCATTATTTGCTAATAATTATTATAATCTATGCATAAATAAGCAAGACAAAACTATTCCATCCTTTTACCTACCTCAACCAATTTTCTTATTTTTTTTTGCTTCGTAGCTAGTTTAATGTTATCAATAAAAAATTAAAATCGGTAACTATTAATTAATTAATTATAAGATATTTTGACGATGGCATCATCTTTTCAATAATAGCTGAACTACCTCTGTTAATCTGGTCGCTAGAGAACCTTAATAATGCCTAAACTAAATCCAATCGAATTTTAACCATTAAACACTATTTTAAATAAAAAGAAGGCAAAAGAAAGAAGAAAATAAAATATCAGAACACCTAATTTACAAACAAGCATGAAATAATTTTTTGCTACAACAATTAAATACTTTTTCTGAAGTCGGTGCCAAGCTAAAGTGAAACTATTTTGGGAAGTACATTTATAAGTTGTACTTTGCAACTTAGCTGTTCAAATTGGCACTGTTGTCAGAAAAAATATTTAATTGTGGTAGCAAAAAATTATATCATGCTTTTTGTTAATTTTTTTGAAGCCGGTTTTTGTTTTTTTTTTAAATGTTTTACAATTTATAGTGATGCAGTGGCTGAATTGGTTGCAGTTTTCAAATCTAATTAACTTTTTCCATTTTGCCTAAAATAAGGTAATTTATTTTCATTTATTAGCTTTACCAATCTCGTTTACTGTTGAATAGAATAACTTGTTTTCTAGATACCTATGTATATGTATTAAGAAAATTTTGTATATGATTCTAACTTAGGTGGATCTACCATATTGTAGACGAACTGAGTATCATCATTCTTTAGGTCTGTTAATTGTACCTACTGACATTTAATATCAGAATCTTGTAATAAATCGTTATACAGTTTTAATTGATATAGCATAATAGGACGTAGTTTTTAATTCTAATTAACTTTGTCTGATAACAGTTTGATTTAGTATTAAAAATAAAGGGACTTAACTTAAACAAAATTTATATTATTTATCAAACCTAGTAGACAATTTGGAAAGTGACATGAAGATCTATTATACAATTGTTACTGATATGGCATAATTAGATGTATTTTATAATTCTCATTACCCCTGTTTGATAATAATTTTATGTATTATGAAAACTAAAAGTATTTTACTTTTAAACAAAATTCATATTTGCTGACAAGCCTCGTATACAGTTGAAGAAGTGACATGTAAGTAATGTATTGTTACAGTATACGTTTCCGACCAGTCAAATACTTTTATGAAGAACTTTTTCTGAAGAATAACTTTTTCTCTAAATAATATTCATAACAACGTTTTCGGTTTGAATTTAACTTATAAAGACACACTGTATATAGAAACCAACCGAGAACCTATGACTTGAAGTTGATTTACTAACATTTATTTTATTTCCAATCAACCTTTAATTTATTCCAATTTTTAATATTACAGAACAGTTGGATCCAGTTTTCAATTCTAATAAACTATATTTGATTACAATTTGAGATACAATAAAAAATATAAAGGTACCACTTTTAAACAAAATTTATATATTTTTTGAAACCTAGTATTTAGTTGGAAAAGTTACATAAATACTTATTATACAATTTTTAGTGCAATGGCATAAGTAAATGGAGTTTTCAATTCTAATTACTTCTACTTGATAACAATTTTAGATATTAACAAAAATAGAGATACTTTAATTCGTAATCAAAATTCCTATTTGGTGACGAACCTCTGCTGGTTTGGCTGCTTCTTCTGAGGGCTCGAATTTTCTCAAACAGTTTACATCTCTTGAAAATATAAAATATGAAGGTTGAAACAATAATCAAAGTAATAAATGTGCCAAATATTGGGGTTGATACATTTTCCTGTGGATCTTCTAGATGGATTGGCTGGGTTTGCTTTGCAATTTCACTCATTTTTTGGATTTCTTCAAAGTCCAGTCTTGATAACGTTGCAATTTTCGAAGTTTCCAATTTTCCAAAATTGGTAATTTTGATTTTGGGTAAAATCATTACTTTTCCATTTATTGTATGCTTATCATTAATGAATTTCTTGTTATTGATGATTACTTCACATTTTTCAGGGAATTTGATGAGGGTTGGTTTTTCAATTTCGAAATACTGGTCTGCTTTGCATTTTGAAAACACTCTGTCTCGGATTTTTGGAATTATTAACACTGTGTTCGTTGTAACTTGGATTGTAAGGGCTTCTTGAGTCTGGACTTCAAGGGCTTGGCAGCTACTGGTAGTTTTACCATTAAAAAGTTCAAGTGTGCAATTGTCTTCGGGTAGAAATGTTTCAGGACAATAATATGTGTTTTCCAATGAAGGACATTCTTCTTTCTCGAACTGTACTTTGGAATTACTTCCTCGTGCCAGGAAGGGATATTTAGGAACAAATACAAGGTTTTCATGAATTATTGGATAAAGGTGATAAAGTGAAAGGTTTTCTGATCGCAATATTGGAACGTGGATCGCAAATATTAATTTTGAATTTGATACTGTTACCTGCGTTCCTAAGAACTGATAATAACTTAAAATGTTTTTGAAATTTGGAATACTATTTTTATCATAAATTTCTTCTAAGTATTTTAGTATTTCTAAAAGTTCGTGAGTCGAAATTATTGAATTGTGCATAGCATTTAATTTCGAGAATGTTACAGCATTTTCAATATTGTCAATAAATGTTATCATATTTTGACAATCTAATATTATTTGTGACATTGTACTCTGAAAGCTGAGAAATTCTGAAATATTGGTGATCTTTTCAGATACTGCTGCCTGAAATCTTTCTAAATGATATTTGAGCTTTTCCTGATTATCGAAAACTTTTTCGATTGTTTTATTATAATTATCAATTAGATTTTGAGACAAAGATATTTGTAAATTAAGTTGTTCAGCAATATTTGCTTGATTTTTCTCTAAAATTTGAATAGCATGATTGTATCGTTTTTCATCATCGGCGTCAAGTGTACCAAATAGCCATTTACTAATTTTTCCGATTCCGTCGAAATATCCTCTTTTTGTTCTAATGTGAGGGTAAAGATTTTGAAATTTGTTTTCTATTTCATTAATAAGAAATTCTGCTCTTATAAAAATTCCTTCTGCTAAACCATGATAAGATATGGGGTTCGTAGCGTTTATTTTATTTATGTTATTTCTAACTAAATTAAATGAACTTTGTAAAATATTAAGCTGATTAATGATGCTTTCTAAATCTAAATAGTGCAAGAATGTATGTTTATTATAGATAAGTTTAGAGTTTCCTAACGTAATTGGTAGGATGGGATTTTCAATTCTGGACATCTGTATGTCTTTCAGAGTCGTTGTTTGTGGCACATGAAGAAGGGTCAGGATCGTGAGGAATATGGATATTTTCATCTTGTTGTACCTGCAAAGAAATGTTCTTTTGAACTTTAGGGTTTTTGCAAATGTTTTTATGATAAGTTCCACGATCTGAAATCACTTTCTTGTCTGTTTGTTTGACAATTTTTGCCTTCTTAAATTTAGGTAATTTTTTATCTCTAAATTTAGTTCGTATATATACCGATTTTTCTTTGTCAAAGTTGGGGGTTCGTTTCTATTTTCATTACGCTTTGTGATTATTTGTTCTTTGATTTGCGCGTTTCGTCGTTCAATATCGTTATAAAGTTTTTTTGTCGTTTCTTTATGATTTTGTACATAGTGGGAAATTATGAGATTGTCAGTAAGGTCAAAAGGGTTTGCGTTGTTTATATGACCTTTAATTACTTCAAATGGGGTGAATTTAGTCACAGTGTGGATGGAATTGTTATATCCTAAGACAGCTTGTCTCATTATTTGTTGTGCGGTTAAATTTTTATTATCTTCTTTTAAACATCTATAAAGTTCAATGATCGTAGAGTGAAAGCGTTCAACTGGTGAATTCGAGTTACTCTTTTTGGGAGTAGTATAGTGTAATTCGATTCTATGCAATTTACAAAAGTTTTCTAAATCGAAGTTTTTGAATTCGGTACCACAATCAGTTGTTATTTTTTGGGGTAGACCATGATGGCTGACAAAAATTAATAAGTTGTCTACGACTGAGGTTCCTGTGAGAGTTTTTAAGAAATAGACTTGTCCGTACCGAGAAAATGTATCTATTATAGTCAGATAATTTTCGTTGGAAATTTTAAATGTATCGCTATGAATGTGTTCAAATGGTTTAGAGCTGGTAGGCGTTAAGTTAAATTTAATTATTGGAGGGTTTTGATCATATTTATTTTTCTGACAAGTTTCGCAATTGTTAACGAATTGTTCGATATCTTCGTTCATTTTAGGCCAATAATATCTAGACGATAGGGATTGTTTCATTTCGTTCATCCCTCTATGACAGGTTTTAAAAATATGGTAATATTCAAGTTTTTCACGTTGTTCATTTGAGGTTTCAATGTCTGTCAAGAATTTATTGCATTGAATAAGTTTGAAAGAATTATTTTTGAAAAATGATTGAACTGTAGAAGCAAATATTGGGGGAAGATCGTAATTTTTGAAAAATATGGCATAAGTTGATTTCGGGTTTAAAAAGTGTTTTACGAATTTAGTTATAGATTCTTGAATATTGGTTTTTGATAAAGTTATGTACGTTCTGTTATTTTCAAAGACTTTTTCACGTCTGGTTTGCGTAACGTCGCCTACTGTAATAATAAGTTGATTTTTATATGTGTTTATCGATCTATCGGTTATCGGAATTTCTAATATTGGGTTTTCTTCCGAAGTGTGGACTGTTTCCAAATCTTCTTCTTCTTCTTCATTTTCTTGTTGATCCAGTGCTGTATTTTCGATAGAAGGTCGTGAACTTTCTTCGATAGCGGTTTCGGTCTCTTCAGTGAATTCTGGTCCTAAGATCTCACTTACAGTTGTTGGATCTAAAACTGGAAGTTCAAGGGCTTGTTGAATGACTTCATCGATATCTCCTAGGTTGTTATCCGTAGAAGCTGTTTCTAAAGGATATAAATCAGTTTCTTTTGATTGTTCAATTTTCTGCTTTACCTTTTTTGTTTCAGCAGTAACGGGGAGGTCGTTTTCGAAAGGTTGCTTATATTGAAATGGAATTTCAACATAATTATTAGTTAATTTTTTGTTTGTTAAGTCCATATTTAGTTTCAGTTTTATTAAGTCAAATATTCCTATAACACCGTCAAAGTATTCATGAAAATCAAAAACTATGAAGTCTATTTTGTAATTAGAGTTAAATTCTGGGAATGCCGGTATTAGCGCACAGTGTTTTACTTCTTTAGCACCTAAAGCCGTTTTGATTATTGATTTTGAGCTATACATTGATTTTGGGAAATATTTTTGAACTATAGAAGGTTTAATTATTGAGCGTGAACTGCCTGTGTCTATTAATAGTTTCTATTTCGGGTTTTTTATTCTGATGTAAGGCAAGGAATTATTTGCACATATATTTATTTCTGCTAGGGAGATTTCTTGGTTGAGGCTACTGCCTGAAAATTTGAGTTTTCGTTTTGAACAGGTTCTTCGAAATTTTCTGAGTATGTTAAGAAATCTGTTGGGTAATATTCTGGGGTTTGTTGATGATAATTATTTTCAAAGTTAGGATCTTCTGAATCATCTGTATAATTAGTATTTTCGTCATTTTTAAAGTATGTTGGATTTTCGTCTTCATTATAGTTTAGTTCTTCAAAGATTGGTTGGAAGTTTGGATTATAATTTTGGAAAGTTCTGTTTTGGAATGGTTGTTGATAGTTTTGTCGTGAAAATTGATTTTTTGATTGAGCGGTTGTAGCTCTTGAGGTTGTTGACATGGGTTCAGGTTTTGGTAATTGATTTGGAGGAATTGGTTTTGGTTTGAATACATTTTGTGGTTTACCAAAAACTTCACTATTGGTGGGAAGTCTTCTAGGGGGTAAAGGTATTGGTTGAAGATTCATTGGTTGGCTAGGAAAGATTGTTTTTTGTTGAATAAAGTTATTTGGATTATTTGTATTGAATGGGTTTGGATATTGATGTGTAAAATTATTTTGATAGGGATGATCCAATTTAAACGTATTTTGATTTGGATTTCTAAAGTATGATTGATTATTATTATTTGGAATTGGTTTTACAAATTGTTTATCATAATTACCAAAGTTACCATAAAATCTTTCAAAATTTTCAAATTCATTTACGTACGCCATTGCTTCTTCTAAAGATGAAGGTTTTTTGAGATGAAGATTATTTTTTAAAAGTCCTGTACAACCTGCAATAAAAGTATCTAACGCAATTTTGTCATAATGATTGATTCTACATAATTTATCTGCAGCTTGCAAAGAAATATCATTACTAATTCTTTGTGTGACATTACTTCTAATAAGTTGTAATCTACTTCCAAATTTAAATAAATTTTCACCTTTTAGTGGTTTAGATCTTGTTAACTCTTGGACTAAGCAATCTAAGTCTCTTCTATCAGCAAAGCAATGAATTAAAGCTTGTTTTAATGCATTCCAATCGGTTAGTTCAGCGCGATTACCTACCATGTATTCAGCTGTGCCAACTAGTTTTTCCTGAATACATTCGAAAATATGATTGTTTAATTCTGCATCGCCTAAATTAATATAACTTGCTATCAGACTTTCGCAGCGAGAAATAAATTTATTTAGGGTACTACTATCTCCGTCATAGGTTTTTATATTATCGATCTTTGATCGGAAAAGATCCCAATTTATAGTTCTAGGGTTAGGTTGAACGTTACTACTTTGTGGCATTTTCAATGCTGGAATTTTCTCAAAATTTTTTGAAAGAGTCTTCTTAGATATTTTTAACTTGTCAAAATCGAGTAAAATATCGTCAATATCGGTCATTAAGTTAAAATCAAAAATTGATTTTTCTTACATCTACACTAAAATTAAAATCAAAAATCAAATCAAAAATTCAAATTCAAAATGTTTTTCTTTCTTCTTGTTTATGCTTGATTTCTACGAGCGAATAAGCATTTATTTTATTTGTTGCTTCTTAAAAACTAATGTTGTATTAGCTTCTTTAAAGAGTTTAATACAACGCCTATATATCTCTTTCACGTTCCATATGCCGTGGCTATTGGAAGAGGCAAGAAAAGAAAGGGCACTTACTTGGAAGATTTTCCTGTCCTAATCCCCTGACTTCTGTGGATTCTGGATGCTATTTGCAGTAGCAGTGACCAAAATGCTGTAGTGGTAGAGTCCTTTTGTTGTGCACGTTTTTCCAAAATAACTGTTTTTACACGTATCACGGTTTACACTCTTGCCTGGGGTCCAATGTTCACTTGGGTGCGGCACTGGTTACGTTAACGTGACTGTTTGATGTACGTTTAAGATATTGAAATATCAAAGTTTTTACGAAATTTTACTGATAAACCGTCAATAAGTTTCCGAAAACCACGTACATCCTACTGACTGCGCCATTTATGTCTTTTCTCCAAGAAAAACAATTTTTAAAAACAATTTTATTTTGAAAATTACAAAATGCGTCTACACTACATGAAAGTTTAAACAGAAGTCTCGTTAAAATGAATTAGCTCGACGTCGATTTGCTGGGATGCTGACTTGGCGGCAGGTGTTCTCTTATCTCTTGTCTCGACTGCAAGATGTGGGTATGTAACTCGTTGCAATTTTTTTATGTAGAATAACTGTTTTTCTCAAAATTATTAACAAAAAGAAATCGTTTGATCTATGAATCACACACTACATATTAACTAACATTTATTCTGATTAATTAAATTTATTTACAATTTACCCCAAGTTCCGAACAGTTAATACCAGAAACTCCACGAAAGCTTTTTCTATAAGAATGTCGTTAAAAAAGTTTTTCTCAAAAACGGTACAAGCTATGTTGTGAAAAAAATATGGGACCACTTCGGGATCCCCCGGAACTAATCTAATTTCTTTGTAATTTATTATACCAAATGTTCTGAACAGAAAATTTTTCCATATTTTTAATACCAGCGACTCCACCAAAGGTTACTGTATAAGAAAGTCGGTAAAATAGTTTTTCCCGATTTTCTAAGAAACTACTATATTATTGAAAAAAATATGGGACCACGTCAGGACATCCCGGAACTAATCCAATTTTTTTTCAATTTATCCCATATTCCGAATAGAAAAAATTTCATATTTTTAATACCGGCGACTCCACCAAAGCGTAGTGTATAAGAAAATCTGTAAAAAAGTTTTTACCCATTTTTTTAAGAAACGGTTCAAGTTATGTTAATGAAAACAATATGGGTCCACTTCGCTATCCCCCGGAATAGGATCCAGTATAAACGGTCGAAATTCGAAACACATAGAAAAACATAGATACAGACGAATTGATAATCTCCTTCTTTTTGAAGGTTAAACATGTTAACGAAAAAGACACACGAAAGAATATAGCTACAAGCAAAAAACAGAGAGCTGTGACACAAAAATAAACAAGTCAAAACTTAAAATGAATGTCAAATATAACAACAAATAGAAAACAAATAGAAAGTTGCAATTTCAGTTGATACATTGTTACCGACCTAGTGAGAGAAGGTACAGTGAAAGAATCGTCTTTGCGTAAAGGGTTAAACATATAAATATTTTAATACTTGGCAAAAGTCTATATATTCGATATTTTATTCAGACTTCAATACCATTGACCATAAGTAAGATTAAAACTTTTAGATTTTTTCGAATGTAGACCCTATTTTTGTAAAGTATGGTGTTGTTTTCCAACCAAACCATAAAAAGAAATAGAAGATGATAAATATAAGGTTCAGAAAACAATCCCCGTCGGTGTTCTCGAACATGAAACGTTTAAAAGCTCCGAAATATACAGGCTTTGCCTCAAGTGTACTGTTATTCTTAAGAAATCCATAAATTTAAAATAAAGGTGTTACAGTTATCACTCAAAAATGTGTTGGTTTTTGAGTTAATAAGTTAAGATAAAATTATTCCATCTAAGTTACACGGAAAGAAAAACTTACATTTAATAAAGTCCTATTTGCATGCTTGCAATTATTTGGTGACAAATTACTTCAGCAAATGAATCCAGCACATTATAGCACATTATAGTGCAAATATGTAGAAAAAATGCTGTCAGAAACGTCTTTGATAGTGATTGTTCGGAAGTTAATTTTGAATTGTGGATGTGAATAACGATGATTCAGATCTTCCTGATTTACTTATCACTTTTTTCACTTACCTAATCTTCTGCAGATTTGCATGCAATTTAACTCTGAATTATAGAATAAATATACCTACCGTTTTTGACGACAAAAAACGATAGCAGGGCACCTACATTATTTTAAGTGGAACTAAAGACCATGAATATTTTATTTACTAGGTACAGTGTGCAATACACTATCATGAAATGATTAACTATATCTTCATTAATGTCAATTTTGTTTATTTAGTACCATTTTAAAATAGTATAATCTGATAATTCTTTTCTGCTATCTTAGAAATATTCTTGAAATTCAAACAAAAAATTAGATGACTCCAGGAACACAAGTACAGTTGTGACATGTTTATAAGTCAGATCCACATTATGAGAAAAAAAGTTATTTGCATTCCCAATCCGTTTCTTCGGAAGTTAATAAAACACATGGTAGTATATTGGAATATTTGGTAACAGGTCATATGTATGCGAAGATCATTTCAAAGTAAAGTTCTCGTAACTGCATTTAAGAATATGTTACATACCTTGACAATCAAACCAAAAACAAAAAATTATACATGATCGTATTAATGTAGGTAATCTAAGTAAATAAGTAATAATAAGTAAAGCTTCACAACAGGTTTAATTTAAAATATATGTAAATTCAAAAAAAAAAATGTTATATACTACAGTTGAGTTAAACTGGAAAAAATCCAGTTAAAAAAACATAATCTAACTTGACGATCATGATCTAAGAATGATTGACCTTTGACTATAGATTTCTTTTGAATTTTTCGATTATCAACATTAGAAGAGCATGCTAATCAAATACCTGTTAAAGTGGGATAAACAAAACAGATATTTACAAAGTAGGTATCAATAATGAATGATTTCCACAAATTTTATGCACTAGTTTTTGACGTGAATAGCAGTCACATCTTTTTCACTATATAATCTTAGAACTTTCAAGACATACAAACTTTGTAATTACAAAGGACAGACTCGGTTTGAATTTAGCGTTTTAATTTATATTTGAATACCGATATTTAAAAAAACATGTTTTGCTGGAGGCAACACATTTTTTTGATGAAATATAAAAACATAGATATAATATTTAGAAATCTGATTTTATGATCTTTGGATTGTATATATTCTTTAGTTTTAATAGCGTGATGGAAACAATATATATTATATTTATATATAAACAATATATATTATATTTATATATAATATATATTGTCTTGCGTACAAAGGAATGACACCTCGAAGAGTGTATTCAATATCTCTGACAGGTGAAATAATCTGAAAATTTTATCGTGACATTCTGTCCTAGGAGTTAAAGGAGAACAGCAATTACACGGAACGGCTCCAGATTCGGAACCTCTGTGTACTGATTCTCTTGAAAATCCTAGATGTCGGTCTTACATCTCCCGTCTTCAAATTTAACGAAATGCATCAAATGAATAAAGAAGTGTTCGAGAGGACAATATATATTATATATAATATCTAATGTATATTGTCTTGCGTACAAAGGAATGACACCTCGAAGAGAGTATTTTTATTTATATGTTCGTAAAATAACATGCATATGTTCGATAACTCCCAGTACAATTCTCGTTACTCTTACTATCGCCGTTTTCATTTTGAATTAATGGTGTCCAGGAAATACTTTGTAAGCCAGGAGTTCCTAAAGTTTTGCTCGTGGCACCCTAAACAGGGGCTTCCCAGAGCTCTCGGTAGGTATAAAACCGACAACACCGCTCTCCTTATCGTTGAATACGACTAAGGCGCTGTAGGAAAATGGTAAACCTGTAAGTACGGCGCCAACTGCAAAAGTTTGGGAAATCTTTTCCTAAGCACCTAGTTTTTAGAAATGTGCATGGGAAAAAACTTTGTTTATATATTGTATCACAGTTGCTTTTTTATAATAGACTAGCTGTCGCCCAGTGGTCGAAATTCGATCAATTGTGTCAATATCTCTGGCAGGTTAACTAACCTGAAAATTTTATCGTGACATTCTATCCTAGGACTTTAGGGAGAACAGCAATTACACGGAGCGGATCCAGATGTGGAATCTTTGTGTGATAGTTTTCTCGAAAATCCTAGATGTCGGGTTTACATCTCGCTTCTACAAATAAGTAACGAAATTCAAGTTTTTTTCAGAAATAATTCATAGGACTTTATTTGTGTTCAAATTCGTTCAAATTCTAAATTTAATATGACAATGATTCAACCGCCAATGGGCTGCCCTACATATCTATTTTTTCTAACCTCCCTGTATAGCTATAATTACACTCAATTCTCTAACATTTATTAAAATCCTCATTATAATAATTCCATCTCATTATATATTTCCACCACCATGTATATGCAACTGCTCATGGACTACGCATATGCCACTGCCTATGAGCCACCATATTTACTCTTTTTGTTTATGAAATTTTTAACTATTTATCATATATATCGAACACTTCGAGGGCTACTCTATAAATCATTTCCTTTTCTAACATTTTTTATCATCATCCTGTATATCTATAATTCCTCTCACCCTATATTTAATCTTCCCTATACAGGGTGTAAACGGTTTGAGTGCAAAGATTTTGAGGATCAATACTTCAGGTCAAAACAAATCAAAAAGCTTTATAACAATTTCAGAAATAAACTATAGTTTTGCCAAAAAAAAAAATGAAAAAGTTAGAAGTTCTGTACCCTTTATTACAGTGAATAATAGATTATTTCCGGCTTCAAAATGATATGTAAAGCTAAATATGTAAATACTCAATAGCGTATACACCTTTAATAACTGTATTAACAAAGAAAATTATTATTTTAACTATAACTTAGTAACAATTATTTCTCGAAGAATTTAACACATAAAAGAACTACATATAAGAAATGTTTTGTTTAATATAGTTTGTATCGCATTATTTTTGTATCATAATGTAAACAACTTTGTATCCTCCCTTCTTCAACTTGATGCATAAAATAAATCGCCAAATATAAATATTCATTTCAATGCATAGATATTAAAAGGGTACATTTTTGAAAATAATATTTCATAAAATTTTATGTACCTAAATAAATCTACCGGCACTCGAAACTATGAAATTATTTAATACAAAAAAATAACAGGTGTTCATTTTTTTGTGGTGACTTATTCCTTTATTATTCACGCTAGAAGCAAATCTCATTTTTTAGCGCGACGTTGCCACATTGACAATAATTTACTTAACATGTATTTCAAATTTTCTTGCTTATTAAGGCTTTTAGACCATAGTGTTATAAGAGTTTTTTGTTTTGTTTGGTGGGTACTATCTGCACCTAAAATATATGCAGTGAAACTATTTACACCCTGTATATACAACTGCTTATGGGTTACGAGATGTTGCATTTCCATTTCCGCCACCCTGTATATGCATCTCTGTATAATATTTTTGCATCACCCTGTATAATTGTAATTCTACTGCACCTTCTGTTCCAAGAACACTGTAAATTCAACCGCTAATGGGCTTCCCTATATAATTATTTTATTAGTTATTTATAGTTGCACTCTACTCTATATTTTAAACACCCTATATATGCAATTGATTATGTGCCACCCACGAAAAAAATGATTTCTAACATATCTGGAATCGCCCTGTATAATATACAACGATTGCTTTACCACTAAACAATAACAACGCTTGCATGCCACTTCCAGAAGTACATGCTCTAAGTATATAACAGCATTGGTCCATCTATATATAATTACTCAATGTTTTGAGTCTGGCGGCGGCGGCACATTCAATTGTTTGGCGTTGACATTATGGACGTAAATAATGGATTTTTATTATATTTTATTTATTGAATGAACCAATATTATAAATTAATATTAGCATTCTGCACTGAAGGTCGTCAGTAGTTACTAAACAAAACAAACATGAAGAAAATCGGTTGAGAGACAGAGCAGAAAATGGTACCTAATCGTTTTGTCTTTGCCTATTTATATATAGACTAGCTGTCGCCCAGTGGTCGAAATTCGACCAATTGTGTCAATATCTCTGGCAGGTTAAATAACCTGAAAATTGTATCTTGACATTCTATCCTAGGACTTTAGGGAGAACAGCAATTACAGGGAAAGGATCCAGATTAGGAACCTCTGTGTGATAGTTTCCTCGAAAATCCTAGATGTCGGTCTTACATCTCGCTTCTACAAATAAGTAAAGAAATTCAAGTTTTTTTTCAAATAGGACATTATTTGTGTTCAAATTGGTAATTCTTAATTTAATATGACAACAACGCAACCGCTAATGGGCTACCATACATATTTATTTTTTCTAACCTGTCTGTATAGCTATAATTGCACTCAATTCTCAAACATTTATTAAAATCCTCATTATAATAATTCCATCTCATTATATATTTCCACCACCCTGTATATGCAACTGCTCATGGACCACGCATAATATTTTTTAACATTTTTGAACCACCCGGCAAACCATTCTGTATATGCTACTGCCTATGAGCCACGGAATTTACTCTTTTTGTTTATGAAATTTTTAACTATCTTCTGTAACTATAATTCTACTCTGACTATATTTCAATCATCATATATATGGAACTCTTCGTGGGCTACTCTACAAATCATTTCCGTTTCTAACATTTTTTATCATCATCCTGTATATCTATAATTCCTCTCACACTATATTTCATCTTCCCTATATATACAACTGCTTATGGGTTACAAAATGTTGCATTTCCATTTCCGCCACCCTGTATATGCATTTCTGTATAATACTCTTTGCAACAACCTGTATAACCGTAATTCTACTGCACCTACTATTCCAAGAACCCTGTAAATTCAACCGCTAATGGGCTTCCCTATATAATTATTTTATTAGTTATAATTGCACTCTACTCTGTATTTTAAACACCCTATATATACAACTGCTTATGTGCCACCCACGAAAAAAATTATTTTGAGCATATCTGAAATCACCCTGTATAATTATAATATACAACGATTACTTTACCACTAAACAATAACAACTCTTGCATGACACTTCCAGTAGTACATGCTCTAAGTATAAACAGCATTGGTCCCTCTATATATAATTACTCAATGTTTTGAGTCTGGCGGTGGCGGAACGCGGCACATTCAGTTGTTTGGCGTTGACATTATGACGTAAATAATGAATTTTTATTATATTTCATTTAATGAATGAACCATTATTATAAATTAATATTAGCATTCTGCACTGAAGGTCGTCAGTAGCTACTTAACAAAATAAAAATGAAGAAAATCGGTTGAGAGACAGAGGAGAAAATGGTACCTAATCATTTTGTCTTAGCCTATTTATATATAGATAACTTGGGTCACGGGCAAACTAACGTATAACGTTGATTCTTATTACATTAATTTTATTTGTATCCTCCTTGAACAATTTCTACCTGTGCCTAGTCTAGTTTTTTGTTTGTGCCTAATGGATTTTAAGATTCGGTTCAATTTCTAGTATTTGAAGATGAAAGCATTAATTCTATCTGTCTTAATGAAAAGTTATTCATTAAAATTATACATATTTAACATTAGACTTGACCGACCCGAAATGTAAATTCGTCCTGAGTATACGTAATTAAAGAGAAAACGAATCCCCTGCAGGAATGAAATCGGAAATCCTGAATCCAAACTCCAAAGTTAAAAAGCGGAAAGTAGTCGAGGCGCGAATGTAAATAGCCAAGGGGGAATCACGGGAATTGAAATTCTTGGTAATTCATCAAGGGGATTTGCAATTTTCTATATATTTGACTACTGACAAAAACTTGTTTCATATTTTCGACCTCGCGTTTGTATTTGTATTTAAATATTCTTTAAGTCATGCAATGTATTTTTTAATAAAGGTGAATTCAGCATCGCTTTCAGCAAGCACCACGAGATATCAAACAGATATGAGGGAAATAATTTGAAATGAACTTTTAGTACATGGATCAGAGGGGAAAGTTCTGAAACGTGCTTTTGTGACAGTTTTCCAAAAAATCAGTGTAAAACAAGAAATTGAAGTTATGAAATATAATTTTCAATAAAATAAAATAGAAAAACGGGTACAGAAAAGGCAATTCTTTTAGAATAACTTGGGAGATATTTCACAAAAGATTGACAATGAATTGAGTGCAAACCAGAAAGAAAGGCAAATAAGTATTTTAGATTATTTTTTCTTAATATCTAAAAGCAAATAAGTAGCCAATGAATATGAGTGAATTACTTCAGAAAAGCCTTCCGTTTTCACAACTCCGAATGTTGGGGCATAAAGTGATGAAAACGTTTAGTAAAGAAAGAACTTGTAAAGCATTCAGGGTATTTGATAAAGACCTCAATGGTTTTATAGGTACGAGTATCAGTAGCAAAATTAAATCATGTGAAGATCAACTTTGTTAAAAAACTAACAGATAAAGAAATACTTGCTAAACATTTGTTTGTACTAAAATAACGGAAAGAAATCATTTACTATAGAAAAAAAAATTTTGAGTTATTATAACCTAAAATGTATGGAAAAATATATTCATTATAACTTTACAATACAGTTGAATAGGATATCAAATAAGCAATATTTAGGTAAATTATAAAATTCTAGAATTCATAAAGTTTATTGTAATAACTCATTCCAAGCTGTTCAAATTTATTCAAGAATTCGATATATAATTGTTTTTACCAAAGACTATATACAAGGTGTGTCATATATGACAGGATAACATTGGATCTATGAAACGTTATGAGATATAAATCTGATTAAATGGAAAAATAGTTGTGTATTCTAGAGCCCAATCGACTACGTAAAGAAAAATTGCCGTTCTCAAGTTATACAAGAAAAACCAAAAATGTCATTCATTGTTTATGACATCTATCACTTTAATTTTAACAATATCAAAAAATTATGGAGGGAAAAGAATTTTCACACATACTTTTACACAAAAAGGGCAAAATCTTCACTGCTACACATAGTTTCTTCTGGAACATCATCAACTATTTTTTTGAAATACGGACCTTTACTTTTTTGTTACAATATCCCCAAAGCATGGAAAGACCAATACATTAGTATATCATAAAATTCTAAGAATTATAAGATATAATTTATATAATAATTATCTGGGTGATATATGGGTAATAATAAAGAGTTTGAATAATAATCTCATCTTATGGTTCTAATGTTAGTAATTTTTAGTCTACATTTTTAGGGTTCCGTATATACAATATACGGATACCCTTATAATATCACTCCGAATTTCTGCCTCTGTCACATCACAGCAATTTTCTCCTAAACTACTGGACGGAAGAGGTTGAAATTTGGTATTAATGTATAGTTTAGTGACCCGATCAGGAGTACATATCGTAAAAGAAAAAAAATAGTTTTAGGGGTACTTCTGGGGGAGAAAACTAAAAAAATCTACCGTTCCCCCCCCTGATCTCCGAAACTACTGAGCCTAAAATTTTGAAAAAAATAGGAAAATATAGAACGTTGTCCGAACTTTACAGGAAAAATAAGGAGAAACCATTAATATTAATTATGGGAGGCAAATTATAGAATTAAATAAAACTTTAAAAATAAAAAAAATTTCAAACGCATCATGTAAAATATCAAATGAAAGGTCTCATTCTGAGGAACACAAATATATTTTTTTCATATTAAAAAAATATATTTAAAGAGATATTAACGAACATATACCAAAATTTACCAATCCCCCCCCCTTAACTCCGAAACTATAAAACATAAAGTTTTGAAAAAAATTAGAAGTATAGGTTCTCACCTGAAGTTTACTGGAAAAATGGGAGAAACCTCTACTTTTAATTTTAAGGGGCAAATTACAGAATTAAATGGAAAATATAAAATTAAAATTGTTTCTAACCCATCATGTTATATATCAAATGAAAGGGCTCATTATGACGAAACCAAATATATTTATAACCATAAGCTGGAACATTTTGAAAAAAAATGGAGGTATAGCCCCTTACCTGAACCTTACTGGAAAAATAAGGAAAAACCCTAATATTATTTTGAGCGGCAAATTATAGAATTAAATAGAAAATATAAAACTAAAATTGTTTCTAACCCATCATGTTATATATCAAATGAAAGGGCTCATTATGAAGAAAACAAATATATTTTTTTCATATTTTTAAAATAAATTAATTAAAAGATATTAACACAAATATAAAAAAATTATACATGCCCCCCTTATTTTCGAAACCATATGCTGAAAAATGTTGAAAAAAAATGGAAGTATAGCACCTCACCTGAACTTTACTGGAAAAATAAGGAGAAACCCCTAACCTTTAACTGTGGACGTCACAATATTGTAACATGTCCATGGACGCGAGGTCTCACAGACCGCTATAAGTTTTGATTTTTTAAAAGTAAACAATTGTTTTAGTTTTACTTATTTATTTTTTATTTACATTAGAGACATCAAAATCAAAGAATATAACAATAGTTTAGCTTATATAAACTTTTTTTCTTATATATTTATATAAATAATATTTTAAGGCACTTTTTAGCCTAAATTTACCTGAGATAAAAAAAACTATAACTTGAAAAATAATAACTTTTTCATAAACCAAGGGTAATTATCTGTAACTATAAACTATACTGAACATAAAAAACAAAAAATCAACTTCTTAACCTAAAACATAAAAATTCTGACATGGGTCAAAAATCAGTAAAATTATTGACATTCATTGCACAAAGGCTTGGAACACTGAAGGCATATCGCTTGTTTACAACTAACAAGTGTAGTTAGTCTTCCTCTTTAGTTTAGGTGGACAGATTCTACAGGTCTTTCGCTTTAAGGATTCGATTTCCAAAGAAGGAGGCTCTTCTGAAGATAAGTCTGCTCCTAAAACTCGCTTTAGTGTCAAATTCAATTCCTCAAATTTGAGTTGATGACGCGTCTTTGCATATGAGGCACGACCAAGGATCTTGCTAACTTCTTGAGAAAATCTCCTCTTTCTATTTGTTTAGACAAGTGCTGATTGTGTAGAATATGAGCATTTACACCACACAAGTCCAGAACTCTAAAAACACAACCATAGGCCACCTTCTAGTTCGTCGACTGCTTGAATAAATAGAGCATTTCTTGTCTGTCTCATCCACTCCTCCTTTGGTAGAGTTATAATACTGAATAATTTCAGGTTTATTGATGCGATCATCGATGGTGTTACTGTGATGCATTGATGATACCAAAACCACAGCTTTGTTCAATTTTTGGACATACGAACACAGAGTTTGTCTTCGTAAACCCAAACAAAGCAGAACCAACTTCACGAGACTTGTGTGGCTGGAATTCTTTTGGTAATTCCCTTTTATTTTTTTTCACGGTTCCAACATATGTCAGTTTTCTCTTAGCTAGTTCATCAACAAGTTCAATTGATGAGAACCAATTGTCTGCTGTCACGTTGCGGTTTGATCCTTGAATCGGTTTCGTCAAACGCAAAACACACTGAGTTGGAACCAGAAATTTCTTCTCTTCGGCTGGCAATCCTATGCCAGAATATATATAGCCATTGTAGAAATAAAAAGTTTTAGCGTCACATAAAGCACGAACAACCAGTCCATATTTTCCCGGCTTCTTTGGCATATAAGAGATCATATGACTCCTCCCTCGAAATTTCACCAACATTTCGTCTACAGTGACACATTCGCCAACTGTATATAATTTTTGAGAGTTTGTGACAAACTTCTCAAAAATCGAAGAGATCGCTGCTAGCTTATCAGTCTTTTGTCGCTCTAGACGATCAACTGGGTTATCAAAACGTAGGCATCGTAGTATAATCAAAAATCTAGTCTCAGACATAGTGCACCTAAATATTTCACAGCCTGTACCATCTGTAGCGAAAATGTAGCTCGAGCTTTCATGATTGGATTTCAAAACAGCAGAATAATACAATAATCCAAGAAAAGCATTCAACTCTACCATATCTAAAGGTTTTAATTCAGATCTATCTTGACGCTTGAACTTTGCTTTGAATTCAGAAATTTTCATATTGGTCCATATCAAAATAGTCTGCCGCATATCTATATCAAAAAGTTTGTCCCAAATACTGATAGGATCCTTGTTTTCGTCCTTGGTCAAACGAGAAGTAGATCGACAGGTAACAATGTTATGTTGAGGAGTTTTACCCTCTTAGATGGTGGATTAATAGACCATTTGTAACGATTTTTGCCGTAGTAATAATTAGGTAGTGAGTTTGAAGTTTCAAGTCTTCTTTGAATATTTGAAAGTGGCACGTTACTGTCTGAGCTATCATCATCCGAACTATCATTCCTAAAGTCTTGTCTGCTATCTGTTCCGGCACTTTCTTGGTCACTATTATGTTGTTCTATGATGTCTGTTTCATACACTAAACAATCACTAATGTTGTCTTCATTATCTGACTGATCTGACGCTAAAAGTAAGGTACTGACTTCGTTTTCAAAAGAAGGATCGTTGACACGTAATATTTTTGCATGCTTTTGTGATAGCGACGGTGACCTTGAAGATCGTTTACAAGCAGAAGTACTTGGCTTAATGTTTTGTGACATTTTGATTATAAACTACCTAAAACAAACAAAATCGCATTTATTATTTTTTGTAAGGGAACCATGGACATGCGGTCTCACATACCGCGATCGAAATTAAAAACAAAATAACTCACCCAATTTACAGCCGGTGACACAACCTCTCGCCTTCGCAGACGTTTTGACACTAAAACCGAAGCTACTAAGCGCGGCAGGTACGGGGAACGCGGGGAAGTGGGGTAAACGCGATTTTTGAAATCCCAAGCGGTCTGTGAGACCGCGCGTCCATAGTTAAAGGCTAATATTCATTTTGGGGGGTAAATTATAGAATTAAATGGAAAATAAAAAATTATAATTGTTTCTTACGGGTCATGTAATATATCAAATCACAGGGCTCATTATGACGAATTTTTTTTATTATTTTTTTTTAATTAATATTTTAAAATATTAAAAAATATTTTAAAAAAATACCATTCCTCCGTATTCCCCAAACTATAAGACCTAAATATTTTGTTTATTGGATAAATATGAAAAAATCCCTAATTATATTATTTAGCCCCAAATAATAGAATTAAACGGAAAATAAATTATTAGAAAACACCCATAATAATTTTAGAGGCAAATTCAGGTAATATATCAGATAAAAGGCTCATTATGTGAATTACAAATATATCATATTTTTAAATCATTTGTTTAAAAGATATTAACAAAAATATTAAACATCGACTTAATTCCCACTTTAGAAACTACACTATTTAAATTTTGAAAAATATATTTTATTTGTATTTTTTAATAATTTGAATAACAGATTTATTAATTTATAATTTAAAACTTGACCTATTTTGCCCTTTATCTTCCAATCTACAGAGCCTCAAAACTCAGAGAGTAGATTATAAAAGACTTCTCTGAAAGTTTATTAGTAAAATAAAACTCTAATGTTAATTTTTTGGGGGCCAAATTAGAAAATTAAATATATATGTATTCTGATAAAAATACGAAGCCGATAAAATAAAAAGTCTATGTGTGGAAAATCAAAATGTATATTTTTTATAAATTTAAAACGCTTCCTTTAAAATATATAAGGGTAAATATAAGAAAATGCACTCATTTCCTGCTTGTCTGAAATTGGAATATTAGAATCTTGAAGGTGGTACGGAACCCTAAGTATGCGAGTCCAACTCGCACTTGACCAAATTATTTTATTTAATTAACAGTTACCGTTATTCTATAGTCATTAATTTTCGACCACCCTGTAGATTGAAACAATGAAGCAGAAATATCAGCTCCATATTGTTATGTAATAAACGTAATTCGTATAACAGTTTGTTGATAAAACACATCAAACGTTAATTACATATTGTTCAGACGCCTATATATGTTTAACGAAACAATAGGAAACCTGTCATGACTCGAAGCCTACTTCATATAATATCGCAATAATTTTGATCAAGGTATAATGTAAATTATACTGCACCCTTATAGTATTTTATTGAATTTAGTGTTTTCCTGAATTCGGCGAATGGAGCAATCCAAAATTAAATAAGGGTTATACAATTGTCGTTAATGTTTCTCCACTTGATTGACAATTGCATTTGAAGAACTGTACTTCATATTCGTTTGCCAGGCCTGATAACGTTTATTGATAATCTAATTAAGTGCTGCTAAGAATTGATAATTAGTTTGACTAGAGTATTCGACATAACATTTTTTTGGAATGAAAGTTAGCATTTTTCTGAAAACAAATTCCCTATCCTCCAGGACAAAACATTTTACCTACTGGATGTCGCTGACGTTTGTCGTGTTCCCCAAATATGTAAAGCGCCATGCGATTTTGTAGTGGTCTTCTGTCTCGTGTCTCAAGCCTCGGTCGCGTTTCTCAAATTGCTCGTTAAAGCTTTTCCTACCAAAACAGATACGAAAGTCTAAGAAGATTTAAATGTAAGAGTATATAAAAAATAACCATAGGTCGACCTGGCATTAGGATAAAACGGAATTATATAATTGTAATTATCAGATCGCCAAAAGGGCCCTGATTAAGAAACTTTCGGTTCCACAATATTTATTTTTATAAATAAAACAATATATATATAGCGTGTCCTGAAAAGTTCTTAACAAATGGAACACTTTTATTTCACTTTGTATTTGTACAAAAGAAAAAATATACCTCGAAGAGAGTATTCAATTGGTTCGTTCCAACAGACCGAATTACCGATACACAACCGATAATCTTCGAGCGCGGTGACGAGTTACCGTTTGCAATGTTGTTACGCGCAATACAATCACCGGTTGCTTATCGGTTTTACGTCGGGTAGGGACACGCCTAATATCTCACAGGTGAAGTAACCTGAAAATTGTAACGTGACATTCTAACCTAGGAGTTACGGGAGAACAGTAATTACACGGAACTGCTTCAGATACGTAACTGCTCCAAATGCGGAACCTCTGTGTGCTAGTTTCCCCGAAAATCCTAGATGTCAGTTTTTACATCTCGCGTCTGTATTTGCTCGTAAAATCGTACTGTTTGTTGACTTTGTTACGTCACCCAATAGTGATTTTGATATCTTCTTGACAGAAACCCATCGATGGATTTACACTAGGGGCAGCCAGGGCTAGTGCCCAGGGCGGCAAATTTTATAGGGCGGCAAAATTTCGAAAGTGAAAAAAAAATTCCAGTGGTATGTTTTTGATAATTCAAGAAATTCAATTAGCCCATTATTTGTAAATTATAATTTGGCACTTCAAGTCAAAGTTAATAATCAAAGGGATTTAAATAATTTATTTCCTTGAAGATTTGGACTAATATATAATAAATTTTCTGCAATAAATTAGTTATTTTAATTTTAAAAAAGAAGATATATTACTGTAAGTTTGAATAATATTTCAGTACTGGGGCGGCATTATGTTAAATCCGACCCTGCCGAGAGGATTTCAACAACCGCTTGCAAAACTTGCATGAATTTTCTTCGATAGTACACCAAAATTGATGTTTTCTTTTAAACGTATTATCAACAGCCCCAGTGGATTTAAATTTGGTCATGACATTTGCAACAGTAAAATACCTTATCTGTTTATGTGGATGTCTACTATTAAAAATTTCAGCTATTTCACGACATGTTCAGTAACGATCTCCAACAGTTAAGCCAATTTCGATTTCTTCCTCTTTTGTTAATTTAACTACCATGATGAAATTAACAAAAAAATATTCAATGTAATAAAAGAACCAAACACGTCAATAGGCCTTTTCATATTCGGAAATTTTTAGTGGGCATGCGTCAACTTCTGTCATTTTTTTCGAGTAAAAAAACATTGCATTTATATGCCATTGGTGTGAAAACTGCTCGAAAAAAATAAAATGACGCACGGGAACAAAAAAAGTTCGAATACGAAAAGGCTTATTGTCTCCTCTCAGTACAATAATAAATTTGTGTTTCCATAACAACATGTTCAAATTTTTTTCAGCCCACTCAGTTTTTTAGTAAATAGCGTAAGTGCAAAACATTACATTTTACCAAATCTCGGAATAATTCTCTTATGGCATTTTGCTTCACATATGGGTAGATTTCTCTTCAGGAAATTTTAGATTTTCTAAGTTAGGGTCACTTCCTAAAGAGGAATAGTTGGATATATACATATTCTGATAGTGAGTAAATTTACCAAGCTCTCTCCTTTTTTGTTTGCTTACCAAATTTACACTTTCGCTTGATCTTTTTCCCTCTTTGGCATTAAAGTCGCCGAATATGTCTTTTTAATAGTGTAAGTGTTAGGCTGGCGACTCTATAATATGAATAGGAAAGTCCCTTTTTCTGATTATATTTTCCATTTTTTATGGGTGAACAACCATACAACACTAGTTCTTCCAGATGGTGTTCTTAAGTGGTACAGGAGATCACCTGATTCCAGGTGTTACTGTTTCTTCGTTTTATCACCTGTAATAATCTCCTATTAGATTTTTGCTGCCTCTTGTTCTAATTCTACCATTCTGGCTATATTTGACTGCGTTCAACAATTGTAATTTAGTAGATTTTGCCTTTCAAAATCCTGGTGGCCGATTTCCCGGTGTGAGGTTGTTTTACCCACTTGTAATACATACATCTGTTTTGTAATTCGATATGTTTTGGATTTTATAACGTTTAGAAGGAACAATGGATCTCTTTCTCCAATATTTTGCCATATACCAGAGGCCTTATTTATTTGCAATAATTTATGTTCAGCTGCTTTGATTTTTTTCATTCGAATTTACTTAGAGAAATAGTATAAGGATAATAATATATCATTAAGTAAACATTTACCCTCTAAAATTAGTTCTAATTAAACCTCACCACATTTCAAAATATGACTATATCGACAGTAATCCATTAAACATTGTCATTAGTAAAAAGTACTTAAAGATCTCAATTTACATTCGGCTCATTTCCACAGTGCATCAAACTTGTTCACTGAATAACATTACAATTTCCATTCTACTTTTCGAAGAACTCGAACCGACTATTATACCTGCTTTCCAAGTAATTTCAATAATTCTCGTATCCAGTATGCGTATTTCATATTCTGGTGGTGCTTGGATAATCGATTTTCTCTAGTAAGCAATTAAAATGGATCATTCACTCAAAAATGTACACTAATTGTGTACGTTTTTCTCTTTTTTGTACTGTAGGCTTTAGATAAAAACGTGTTGTCTTTACATATTTGAATATAGCTTATTTTTGGGTTTTAGGTTTAGAAAACGATATTAAATTTTGATGACTTCTTCAAAATATAACAGAATTTGATAAGCTTCTCTAAAAAAAAACACATTGCATATATACTTATCTCGTTTAAGTCTTTGTATAGTACTGAAACACATTTCAGAGTAATAATAGCAATTATGATTAGTCTATCTCAATCACTTTAGAAATTTAAAAAAAGTTTAGAATATCAAAACAAAATTATGTTGAGAAGCAGGTGAGCACTGTGCTCCTTGAAGGATGCCCAATCTCATTCTATTCAAATCTAATACTTCTCGCCCACCTTTCCCAACATGACAGGATGCTAATCAATATATTTGAATTAAACAAACTAACTGTTGTCTGCAACATGTAAGCAACATATTGCACACAGCAGCTTTTCTTCGGGAGCATTATGGGTGTGGCTTTAAATAATTAATGCACAATAAAGTTTTATTTGAAGGCCGCCAGGCACGTTGAAATTTTTTTAGATTTAGACACATACCTCATAACTGCCAACTTACATATGAAATACTGTGGTCTGGCTACACATATAAAAATTAAAGTTCCCTCAAAAATTATCAAGAATTGAACTTCAATATAGGGCTAATCGTTAGCTGGTTAAATTCATAGTCCAAAGGGTTTCAGTGGAATGAATCAGTATTTCTTTATTGACCTAGTTTGAAAAATGTGTCCACAAATTTTATTCAATGTCATAACTGTGGTTAACCGGTTTTATGGAAGAAGAATAATACATCTCACAAAGCATTTAACTTTAAACTTTGATAATTCAAGTGTAAACACATAACTTCGTTTAGTACTTTACTTTAAAATGAAGTTAAAGTTATTGAGTCTGGTTTAATGACTCATAAATTCTAAAATCAGCTACAATATTCTCTTATTTTGTTGTTGTTTCAAATAAGGAAAACCTAACCCTAACCTCAACATTTTTTCAAAAATTAAAAAAGGTTGTTACACGCTACAGAAACACCCTGTAAACAAAAACTTTTACGGCTATCACTACAGATATTTTTCGCAGCCTCGAATTCAAAAGCTCGAACAAGTGCATTCACTAATGGAGTCGGTCGAGCTACTGTCAATGCTTGTCTGCCTTCGTGGTCCTGAAGCCCATACAAAAACGCTTGCACTGCTAACCTTTCTATCAAATTTTCCGGTGTGACTGGATAGGCAAGGCGAACCAGACGCGCAATATCAGCTTCAAACTGGTGGGGTTTCATTTGATTTCTGGTTCATTTGAGTTGTAAGTGGTAAACGTGCTCCACACGAGTCTGTCGGAACCTCCGTTCTAAATGTTTCACCAGTTGTTCCTAGTCTTCTTGCACGGAGATATTCAACGTTTGCAAGATATCTCTAGCATCCCTTCTTAAGGAAAGGGTTAATGATACTGCCTTCTCCTCTGCCGACCACCCTTTTGCTTTGCTGCAGCCTCAAATTGGCGCCGATAATTAGTCACAGTTTTATTAGGCCTGGTACTCGAGAGAATACAAGTCAACAAGAAAAATAACAGCTCTGGCCATAATCTCAACATCTTTTTCAAAATTAAAAAAAAGTTGTTACACGCTACAGAAATACCCTGTAAACAAAAACTTTTACGACTAACACTTCATTTTGATCTTAAAGTTTTATACCTATCGATGTGACAACATTAGGGCCTAGGCGTCACTCGAGTAGATATTAATCAAATTGCCTGCAATAAATAAAAATATATTTTCCTCAACAGTAAATTAAGTGCAAAGAATAATCTTTTCTGAACCTCATTCACGATATTAACCCACGAAACTACCGAAACCCGTGACAGTAATCTCGTCCTTTAGCGTCAGAAAGTAGAAGTGTTTTATCCGGATAGCACTTTTATTCCGATTCGGATATCTATCCCTTTACTTGAACTAATTTTATACTTTAAAGAACGCTTGGAAAGTCTTCCCGATGAAATGAGTTCCGCGGAAAAAGGACAATAAAGAGAATGGGATTACGAATCGCTCTAACTGAAGTATTCTTACTTTCATATTTACTGTTACAGCTCTGCGTTAACTTTGCTAGTTTTTTTCTATTTCTATGTTTCGAAGCATTCGTTAGAATCCCAGTAATAAAGAGCAGCTTAATAAACATTATTTGAATATATTCTTCTAGTGGCAGTATTGGTATAATAAAATATGATATCTAGGTCATTTTTTTTTCTGATATATTCAGTACATTCTCCAAACATAGAAAAAATTTCAGATTTCTTTTTTATCTACGCTGCCGACTAGTTTATATCACAACCTTCTACTTGTGATACAAAAGTCTATTTTTGAAGCTAAAATAGCCAGTGAGTCAAATCGTTATTAACTCTGACTGCGGATATACGGAATTAACTTAATTTCTAGGCTAATGTGAAGGAAAGTAAGGTAGGTCTCAGCCAACAATATATAGTTTAGTAGGATTTTCTTCTTCTATTTTTTAAACTAGGAGCTCTTCGTAAATTCTACGATCCCGGCTTGTGTGCCAGCTTTGTCTGAACGGCAACGCTAGTATCTGATTGGACAGTGTGCAGTAACGACTTGTTTTGGTCATTCATAAATGAAAACCAATTTAGTATTACTAACTTTAATGTCTTCCTTCAATGCTTTGAAGATGTCAACACATACAAGGTGTAAACGGTTTGAATGCGAAAATTTTGAGGATGAATACTTCAGGTCAAAACAAATCAAGCTTTATAAAATTTTCAGCAATAATTTGCAAAAAAAAAATAAAAAAGTTAGAAGTTACGTAGCCTTTATTACAGTGAATACTAGACTATTTCCGGCTTTAAAATGCTTGTAAAGCTAAATATGCAACTACTCAATAGCTTATACACCTTTTATAACTGTATTAACAAAGAAAATTAATATTTAAACTCTAAATATTCTGTTATAATTTGCCGTAACAGATGTGGCAAAATAGCATATAACATCCCTTACTCAGTCCTACAGCTGACCGCTGCCACGATTGCTTTTTTGCTGCATCGGTTCTTGTAAGAAAGTGAAAGTGATTTTTGCGTGATATTCGACGTAGCGTTCGTGATTTGATATTCATTTTAAAAAATAAATAAAATCGGTTGTGATTTGTGAGTTCGAGTGTATTAGTTTGTGACAAATTCTGACAATTATACAATTAGGTAAAGTCCTGACATGTTATTAATTTGTGGGGAAAGCAGATATAATAGCAAGAATGTTGAATTTTGAATATTTACTATAAAGAATCCGTTTGTTCTCCAGAGCTCTATCATAATGGCATCCTGTAACTACATGAGTATTTATTTGTCTAACATAAATAATATTAGTTTTATGAGAAACAATTAATTTTCGAATAATTTAACACATAAGAAATGTTTTGTTTAATATACTTTGTATCGAATTATTTTATCATAATGTAAACAACTTTGTATTCTCCCTTCTTCAACTTGATGCATAAAATAAATAGGCAAATATAAATATTCATTTCAATACATGGATATTAAAAGGGTACATTTTTGAAAAAAATTATCAAAAATTTTATTTACCTAAATAAATCTACCGGCACTCGAAACTATGTAATTACTTAAAAATAACAGGTGTGCATTTTTTTGTAGTCAATCATTCCTTTATTATTCACGCTAAAAGTTAATATGATTTTTAGGGCGACGTTGCCACATTGACAATAACTTACTTAACATGTATTTCGAATTTTCTTGCTTATTAAGGCCTATAGACCATAGTGTTATACGAGTTTTTTGTTTTATTCTGTACTATCTGCACCTAAAATATCTGCACTCATACTATTTACACCCTGTATAAACTTAGTACTAATTCCAGACGAAATTAAATCAAATTCCATTATTGCCATTAACGCCTCTTTCATAATTCTCGTAATATTTTTCCGTCAAATGTCTAACAGAATATCGGAGATATCTGGCAACATGCAGAACACGCTCAGAATCGTTTTTGTTTGAGTAACATAAAATAGAACAGAATACATTAGCTAGTATAGTTTGGAAAAGTATCATTTGTAAACCGAGCAGTATTAGTGTAATGTTGCGTAAATAAATGTTCCATACTTTTGGCTATCTCGATTAGTACGCATATTTTATTTTACAGACAATTTTTTTCCAGAAATTTCTTTAGATTGGATTATATGCTTCCCCCTTTTCACTGGCACTTTGCTTGGAGTAATGTTGCCGTAATTGCAAGGAAAGTTTTCCTCTCACCTTTCTTTAAGCTCGAATAATAATAATGTTTTGTGGTATTTATTTGACAACAAAGCAGGTGTATTGCATCTTTCCAGTTGTTACTATTCTTCTTGTACTTCTATCCTCTTGGCTTTCATTGGCCTCATAATGTTTCGAATCTTTGAATCCGCTACCGACTTCAACTCCGCCTTTTGAGTAGCCATACGGTACCTCGCTAAGGCCGGGCACAGACCTGCCGATTCTGTTCTGTAACAACAGAAGAGAATCCGGGTTCATCTCCACACACTTGTTTGTCGCCGGGTTTTCTTGATTTACCCGCATTCGTTATCTTGCGCTTGTGGTAGACACATCGAATATCATAATTCGTAATGGAAGATGACGAACTGATCAAAAGCACAGTTTTAGGAGAACTGTGGTAAAATCACCGGCTCCGAGTTGTAACCGGGCGGTGTATACGAATATATGGAGTTATTTAGTACATATTTCATGCCTCTTTCTTACCGGTGAGAACGTTCTTACCGGCGACGCTGGCCGGTGACTTTCTGAAGGGGGGTTCTTACCGTTTCGGCTCGGTAGGTATATGCCGAGTTATATAACTTGCATTGCGATCTAGCGTTCCGTTTACAATTCTTTTCTGTTCTGTTCTTATCGAACAGAACGGTAGGTCTTTGCCCGTCCTAATGCTTAGTCTCACTAATGTAGAGAGTTCCACACTTACAGGGCTGCCATAAATGTTAAAGTGTTGTCATCTTCTTTTATGTTATCTTAATCCTCAAACTGTGGTTGCTCATGAAAATCATATTGATTCCTTATAGGTGTTTATTTATGGTGGAAATCAGTAACACTGTGGTTTTAATTCATCATGAATTATAGAATACGCAATTTGGCACTACAAGATGACAATATGAACTGACGTAAGGGACTCACTGCTAATTTCATATATACCGGGTTGGGCATAAAAAATTCTAAAGATCATATGACAATATCAACGCTTCTTGGAAGAATTTGAAAGATCAACTTCAGAATCTAACGTGGTGCTCCTAGGTGCGACTTTCATATAAGGTATCGCATGCTAAATCATACAGGAAAAGCTGGACAACCTTATAAACCATCCCATATAGGGTTGTTCAAAAGGACATTAACAATGTTAATTTCACCCTTGATTATTGGTAACCAAGAACGGTTTTATTCTATGGAAATACTAGCGATACAATCGTTCCCATTTAATACTCTTTCCGCTTTCATTTTGTACTGTGTTCTTCTTTGTGTTATATTGTTGAATGTTCAAATTGTAAGTTATGACTTTATTTATAATTTTTGTCTTCATTTATTTGTACATTTAGAGCCTGCTGAAAGAGTGGTTTCGTTTTTGTTATGATTTATTAAGTGTATTTACCTGCACACAAAAATGTATGCTTATTTTATAACAAAACATATTCAAAAATTGACCGTGTTATTCAAAGACGCTGAAAGAGTATGCCTTAATTTTATTAAGTGAAAATAAGCGTATTTTGCTAGTTCTTTCGTGCAATTCAGTCGTGCCTGGTTGCCATCAATCAAGGATAAATTTACCAATGGTAATATCCTATCCTATATCTGGTTAGTTAGTAAGGTTCTTCCTAGGTTTTCCCTTATCTTATAAGAAAGTCGCACCTAGAAGCGCCATATTAAATTCTGAAGATAACTACTTCAAATTCTTCCAATTTGAAGGAAGCGTTGATATTTATCATATGAAATTTAATTTTTTTTATATGCTTCCCTCTATATGTCAAATTAGCAGTAAATTCGTTTGCTTACGACAGTTCCGTTGTGATGATTTTTATTGTGATTCTGATCGGGGGGTATTATTGGTGTGGAGCCCATGGATAGTAGTTGAAGGCATGTTCTTTCTAACAATTATCCAACCTTTGGAGGGCAAATCATCTATTTTTTCGGTTCGTTGTACCCTGCAAATTGTCTTATCGCATGACCATTTTTGCTTAAGGAGTTTTCTACAAATATCCCAAGTGCTCCTGCTATTGGTCTGTTGCCTAATATTTTTGTTACAATGTTTAGCTGTTTTCAAGATTTCTATAAAATAATTAAGTTTCTTCTTTCTTCCTTCGTTGGATAAACATTATTGTCAAATATCCTCTATTTAAGCCTTACTGTTATTATTCAATGACTAATATATTTTTTGCTTTACATTTGGATTTATTTCTAGAGGAAAGAAAGTTTTAAGGTCGCATTGACACGGCACTTCCACTTAACTACTTAGTTAGTGGTTGGTAACCTTTATTAGCCAAGCTAAAACATACTGGAAACCTTCATGAAAATCCAAACAGAAATCAACAAAATGAACCCACATGGGAAAAATATAATCTATGTGGTAAATTAATATTGTGATATATTACCGTATACTGGTGCTGGAGCCAATAAATGCTTTTGGTTCCGAAACTTTGACTTGACATTCACTTTGGTCTTCAGCAAAACGCTGAAGAATCTTCAGAAACTGAAGACTTTTGTTTATGAGTCATATTTGACATAAGATCAAAGGATGGTGGAGCAATTCTGACCACGAATTCGTGATTAGCGAGCAAAAATATTTTAGATGCATTTGTCGCATGTCTGGGACAGACAACTTTTTTTGTATTGCGATGTTATCATTCTGGAGACAAATATCCTATATATAGTGTAACTTTTTACTATTGAAAGGATTTTAACTAGTTCAGTAATTCCAGACAATAAATTTAACCAACCTCTTTATAATGATTATAGAGTACTAGCTTAACAAGAACATTTTTCGTAGATAAATTAAATGAAGTATAAGTTTCCCCATATTTTTTTATAGGGAATGAATTAATAACTTACTAATAACACCGGTACAAATAATGAGTAAGTCATAGTGTTATTTGAAATTATATTTATTAATTCAGAAGATTTTCCTTACATTACTCAAATTCTGTTTATTCCAATTGCAATGATAGTGGTGAATAAAATTAATATTTTCAATCCAGGATTTTACATGACCATAGTTTTCCAACCACATGACTTTATATTAAAATCGTTGAGACGTAATCTCCATGACTGAAACGTATATAAATTAACAGTCATGAAAACACAGTATAGTGTTTTATGATTGCTTACACGTTCTTGTTTATTATCAAAGTTATGTAGACAACTTCATTTTCTCCTGGTCGTAGTTAACGTATTAAGTTGGGTAGTAAGTGACGCCTCGCGTAACACTGATACTTTCTGTTATTACGGGTCATTGAATTTATATGGAATGACTAAAGTTTACCCGTGTGGGTGATATTTGTAAAGGCAGTTGATAGGTCGATATTATGAGCAACGGCAAGGTAGTTGAGAGATAGGAGCTAATACAAATAGCAACGGACCTTTTGGGGTAACTTGAAATTTATCTTGAAGGCGTGGAGAAGTAAAATTATTTCAAAATATTTGACATTATTATATACCGATTGTGGAAGCCGTTACTTTGTGATAGTCAATCATGATGATGAAATGAAACTAATTAGTTTCATTTCATCATCATTATTATATACGGTAAAAGAGAAGAGATAGAAGTAAATAGCTAAGAAATTCTTTATGAGATAGATAGTGAAGTAACCCTAGATTCCGAAATATCAGTTGTTAATCGGGAAGTAACTGATAATTAAAGTCAACTTATTTGTGAACGTTCAAACAAAAACTAGGGATAAATAAAATAAACTAACAGCTAAGAAAAAAGTCTGTTGCTGATTGCTGTCATCGCCTTATTGAGCATGTTAACAATGTTAGAATTCATTTCAAAGCCATGCACTGTGCTTATTGTTTAAACTTGCTTCATCGGTATATCATATTAGAATATGTGCTTTTTTAGTTAACAACGAGATTTTGAATTGAAATATAACGTTATTAGTGTGAAACTGCAAGAAGACTTCAACGGACTAAATTTAGCAGGAATATCTAACATAGTAAAAGACTTCTCTTGCTGAACAAGAAAATGGCTACAGTTTAAGTGAACCGATGTCTGTTTTTAGCTAATTTGTCGTTTCAAATAGAGATTTTAGTTAACAGCCTGACTTTCTAAGATGTAATCGTTAAAAAGGACCAACACAAACGGTCCAAATAGCTTTTGCGTAATTTGAGTTGAATATGTAATTTATGAATGCAGCTTGAAAATGTCGGACTTTGTAAAACATTTAATGTTTATGCAAAGGTAAATCTTCAAAGCTTTCATCCGCCTGGGATGGTCCATACGAGGTGGTGAAGAGGATCAATGATCATTTGGACCAACTAGCTGCCTACCATGGAGAGGATGTTTTCGATCGGCAGTGTTATAAAATTTATTTAAGCCGCCTGTGGAAAATTAACACTGCTTCTAGTTTAATCATTCCACAAAAAAAACATCCTTGGCTGAAGCAATACAAAAAGGGGACCACCTGAAGATCGACTCAAAAATTCCAATAAAACAATGCACCAACAGTGAAATGACCATCTAGAAAGACGAGAGAGTTCCATACTGATATAAAAGGACATTGTACATTTTCGGTAGTATTATTAGTTCGGTTTTTATTGCCTGTGAATTGTATCGAAAGCTGTAAATAAATGGTGGATTATTTGTGTGTAAAAAACTTCCCGAAAGCGAAAGTGAATGTCTGTACTAAATTAATTGTGACCCCACAAAATGTATTCCATAAAGGGTGTTTCAAAACAAATGCGAAAAACTTTAAATGGCGACTCCTTGCTCAAAATAAAGATTAATTTCTTCTAGCTAACGTTTAGCTTAAAATTATTAGGGTGATATCCCGATTCAAAGATGGCGGAAAACTATTTATTTATCTTAATAACCAAAAGCGGTAGAATAATGAAAATTTGTAGGGATTTTACCACTATAAGAACACATTATCTGCATATAGTTTCAGTTTTTTTTTAATGAGTGGAGGGGTTAAAAATAGACCACTCCTATTATTCTTGTCAACTAAATTTAGAGAAAAATTTATTTCTCTCTTTTTTTCATAAAACCGATTTGCAATTAAAACATAAAATGTAAATCATTTCGTGGTGGGACACAAAAATTTATTTTACAAAAATAATCTAATGGGCAGCTTTCAAACAAAATCACATTTTAAAATTAGTTAGTAACAAACATATTTCTAACTAACCTATGTATTAATGAATAAACTATGGAATAAAATCGTTCTATTAAAAAAATATTTAAACAATGCAAGGCAAATAAAAACACAACGTCCTACAGTTTATATAGTGTGGAAAATGTCTTGCAATACATGTATTTATTCTGGGCATGATTGAGCCTCTCATACAGTGATAAATACCACGATTATTTGTTATAATATTACATTATCTCCTGTACTGGGGTAGTGTAAACTAATTCTTTCAGACATCCCCAGATATAATAATCCATAGGATTTAAATCTGGGGTTCCGGGCGCCCAAAGATGAGACCCACCTCTATCTAACCAGCGGTAATACATGTCTCTTCCCGTTCACAGTGGTAATTGCTGCAGTAGAGGAAGCAATTCTTCTTGTAAAAAAGTGAAAATGTGACTCACCTCTTAATCTTAGAAGTAGGAAATGTGGCCCGAGACCTATCCAAAAATTATCGAAAAACTGATATTGATGTCTAGATTCTTTTATTGAATGTGGGTTATCTTCAGTCCATACCTGTTATGAAAGTTTTAAATTGCACGTCTTGAGAAACTAGCTTCGTCCAAAAATATAAAAAAGGGGATGATTGGATTCATCCGGTGAAACCATTTGAAAAAAAATCATTCACATTTCGAAATCTGTCGGTATATGATTAGGATTTAACTGTTGTTCTTTTAATACCCTACATACAGTTGGTGCATCAGTATTTAATTCCGCTGCAATTTTCCTGGTACTTGTCCTCAGGTTGCACTTCAATATCTAATATTTACGACAGCAACTTCTAATTCAGGTATTCGTACTTCGCGGTGCTGTCCAGTATCAAAACTTATTTTGTCGACTGTTCCAGATTCATGTAGCTTTTGATAAAATCTGGTAAACGTGCTGTGATCAGGAGGGTCTAGGATTAGGAATTTCCGTTTACTCGTCCATACATTAACTGCATATATGTCATGTCCATTCGTTAAATTAATGGTTTTATTTATTTAATCAAACATCTTGATAATGCACAGTTAAACAGCTCAGATAACAACAAATTGGGTTAACCAATCGTAAAATATTATAGTTAAACTAATAGAGCAATGTCAAATAAAGTAATATTGCCCTAAAAAGTTAAAGTGACCCTCTAGATTATTTTTCTAAAATAAATTTCGTTGTCCCGCTACATAATGATTTACATTTTATGTTTTAATTTCAAATCGGTATGTCGTATGGAAAAACTACAAGAGATAAAAAAGTTTCTAAATCAATTGGGGAATCATTTTTTTTCCTTTAAATTTAGTTGTCAAGAGTAATAGGGGTGGTATATTTCAAAGCCATTCACTCATTTTAAAAAAGGGAAAAAATATGCAGATCATGTTTTATAGTAGTAAAACACCTATAAATTTCCAATAATATTCCGCTCTTCGTTTTTAAGATAAAAAATAAAATAAATATTTTTCTGCTATCTTCCTAATGATTGACTTTTCACCTAACGTTTAAGCAATAAACTATCCTTTGTATTTAACAACGATTCGCCTTTTAATGTTTTTCGCATTTGTTTTGAAACACCCTGTATACCTAACACACCCACACCAATATAACAATCATATATACAATAAAAAGTATCAGCTTAGCTAATTCCTTTTATGTCCACATAATAACAAATCCTTGTTTTTCTACATAAAAACATAAATGTAGTTCATATATATCTGTTGCAAAGTGATGCATTTCATCAAGTTTAAATTACTTTGGATTTCTCCTAGAATGAAAATTTCAAAGAGTTAGTTCCTTTTTCTAAGTCACTAACAGATTCAACCTACTTAATTAGCACTTGTTGGTATTTCGGAGTTGCCATTATTCGGGTATTTGAGACGGCGTTTTTACTCCACCATCAAAATGAAATGTGTTTGTATATATGGTTCCATAGTAACCTGATAGTTAACAGAAAACTTCTAAATGAAAAATAACGCAATGTTATTGTCGGTTATATACACATGAGGAAATTAAGCGTTGAATAAAATAGATGATTAAATCAAATTCAGAATTACATTTCTAATTGAAATGTCTTCGATGGCACATTACATATAATATCAAAAAAAATATATGAATTAGATGTTGCGGTTTTAGTTCAATGCTGGTTCAATGCAAGTATGTAATTGACGAAGGACCTTTAGCGGAACAATCAATAAAACATTGTACCGTCGCGTAAATTAAATCACCAAATAAAAATTAATCACTGACGTTTTACGTCGAAGCTGTACATGTGGTGTTTTCTTGGTTCTTCTTTCTTCAGAGGCGAGCCCCGCAGCAGCAGGAACTGTTTTAGAGCTTCGTCTGGACGACACGTTACACAAAAAATAGCAACGTAATGTTCATTGAATGAGCAAACAAAAAATGCGGGTTTAACAAACAAATGATACGCTTTTGTAAACACAAAAGAAACAAATGAAAGCGGTTTAGCTGTTGTTACGACCGGAATTATAACTGGCGAAATCGTAATACAATAACAACAAAAAGCGGCCGCCTTAAGACAGAATCAAAAAGAGAAAGTTACCGCACTCCAAAAAATTTACAAATATAAATTATCATTAGCCTGACGGAGAGTTTTCGAAAAAGGTGCAAAAGGTTAAAAATCAATTGAATAATTCAATCAACCTTAAAATCTAAGAACAAACAAATTGCGTGGACGCAACACTAATGATAGTTAACATTTTTTTATGTATAACTCAAATATTATCTACATTCAGCTATCTTGTATTTCTTATGGACTAATTTCAGTTTTCAATATTTCCAATACATGTTTATTATTTTGCTTAGAAGCAAAAGAAATCTTCATAATGTACAGAGTATTGCTCTACAGGTCGATATAACAGACCAGTATGCTACAACAGTAGGTTTTAAAGACAATATCCGTTATCAAATGATGGTAATATAGGAATTGCAAACTTAAAACTCGAATCCTTGAAACAGAAGATGTCTACCATTTCATGGCAAAGTATATTACGAATGTTTCTTCGAAAATTACTACAAATGAATTCTTAAAGCAATTCAAAATATTACACCAAAATAATTTGGTAACTAAAATTATGATTTTAGTTAAAGTTTAGTTTAGTTTAAAAGTTTAATTCAAAAAATCGTAAAAGAGAACCTTCGATAACACAATGACTAATAAAATCAAAAGAAAACAGAGCATATCTTAAAAAAGACATATATAACCCTACAAATGTCGAATATCAAATTGAATACAAAAACTATAGAAATCACCATTAATACATATTACAAAAAAATATATTTTTCTATAATTCACAGTTTCTGCCATTGACAACGGGGTCTGACCTAGACCCCGAAACGTTTGGAATATACAGTAATTTCGTGAATTGTGGTGTCATTTCCCAAAAAGCGCTTAAACATCAATAAAAATAAAGATGGGCATACAATAAAAAGAAAATAGAAAATAGCATGCAAATGCTTTTAATAAATTTTTAGGAAAGCAAATGGCAAAATCAATTATTACAAATTATACACAGGTTTTAAATAACAACCCACATAATTATAAACCAGTTGACTCTCTCTTTTTCACATCCGTTACTATGATGGAAGATATTATTAAGCTGAAGCAACAACTGAACGGCATCAATGCTGAGTGTTTCTGTCAGGTCAAGGAATATGTAGCAGAACCACTTTGTCATATTACAAACTTAATATTGTCACAAGGCATTTTCCCAACAGAATTGAAAATGTCTACAATAACATTAATACATAAATCTGGGGACATTGAAATGTTAAATAATTATCCACCAATGTCTATTATTAGTAATTTTGCAAAAATTGTTAGAATCAAACTCACGGGCTATCTAGAACAGAATAATCCACTCTCTAACTTTTAATTTGGCCAGGCCGGCACCCCCGGTGTTTAATTAATTGCATTTCCAAGAATTCGATAAGTTCTAGATTTCATTGCGTGCATTTAGGCGGTGAGGCCTCTTCGCGATTTCAATTGCATCTCTTACGAGTCTGGATTTCGGGTGTCATAAAGGGTGAGTTTTTTTGATGATCAGTATGGGGATCTCGGAAACTAGCGGAGATAGAGCAATGGTTAAATTGGGAAAGATGTGCAGTTTTATTGGCCCAATTTAATGACACTTTCGGATTTTTGTAAAAAGTCATGGCTTACTAAATATTTTGAAAAAACAAATTTTGTCGATTTAGTCAAATCCCTCTAGCTCCTTTGTTTTTGATTTTATAAAAAAAGTGATATATCAAAATTGAAGGGAATTGGAATTGTATCCCGAAAATGATTGTCATGTTCTCGTTTGCGTGACAGCTCTCGTTTTCGAGATATGACACAAACTTATCTCATTTTGAATGGAAACCATAGTAGGATATGACCTCAAAGAATCGGACATTTTTAGAGCTTTTCAACGATATAATACTCGATATAGTTATTCATAAAAATAACGGAGTTATGGATATTTTTCTCTCTTAATTTCACTTTTAACGTAGGTACCATGAAAAAGATTGTTTTCACTTTGACGTTTCCTTATTTGTGAGTAATTCAATTAGTAGTGCTGAACTGACAGTCGATATTGACAAGTTTTCGTGATAAAATGGAATATTCTAACGAAGAAAAACTGAATATGGTAGAATGTTATATCATATGCCATAAAAATTCAGTTCGTGCAGCTGAGGAATACTTTCATAGATATTTCAATCGTGGTCAACCTGCTCTATGTACATTTAAGAGGCTTTACGATAGTTTACGCAGATATGGATCTTTTACTAAACCACCAAAGGAACGTAATCAAATTAACGAAGCAGCACAAAAATATGTTTTAGCAATGATAAAATCAAAATCCATCTACATCAACTCATGAGATTGCGGCAGAAGCTGGCACATCTCAACGAACTGTAGTTAAGGTACTGAAAGCGCACAAGTTCCACCCGTACAAACTTTCAGTTTCTCAAACTTTGCATGGTGGTGACGAACATCGACGTATTTTGTTTTGTACATGCTTTAGAGACATGTGCCTTGACAATCCACAGTTTCCATTAAAGGTGTTATGGTCAGATGAAACTAGATATATTAACTGCGGTATGTTCAATAGACACAATGAGGATATCTGGCTAAAGAAAACTCTTTCCATGTAGAACAAATACGACCCCAGATAAAATTTGGTTTTAATGTTTGGTGTGGTATCATAGGGTCGACTATTCTGGGGCCTTTTATCTATGACGAATCACTTAATGGGGAGTGCTACTTGCACTTCTTGTGATACACTTTTCAAGACATGTTGCATAATTTGAATTTGAGAACTCGTTTAAAAATTGAGTTCTTCCAACATGATGGAGCACCTGCTCATAACTCGTTATTAGTAAGACAACACTTAGATAATATCTATCCAATCTCTTGAATAGGAAGAAATGGCCCACGCGAATGGCCACCCCGGTCTCCCGATTTGGCAGTTATAGACTTCTATTTATGGGGTGCGCTAAAAAACAAAGTATACACAAGAAATTATGAGACAGTTGGTGACCTAAGGGAGGCGGTATTACAAGCAATTGAAGAAATTGATAGGCGGTGTGTGAGGAAAGCGGTAATGTCAATCTTAAAAAGATGCAATTTTTGTCCAAATAACAATGGTGGACTTTTCGAAAATAAATTGTAACCATTATTATGTACTTTAATTTCTTAAGTTCTCAGTAAGTACCTACTTATTTAGTTTTTTCGTTATATCTAATATACCTAATAAAAAATCGTTCACTGTTTTTTGGAATAGTTATTAATAAATCAATCTATTTCATGACTAACTACGTTAAAAGTGAAAATAAGAGAGAAAAGCATCCATAACTCCGTCATTTTTATGAATAACTATATCGAGTATTATATCAAGCTCTAAAAATGTCCGATTTTTTCTGGTCATAGCCAACTATGGTTTCCGTTCAAAAAAAGATAAGTTTGTGTCATATCTCGAAAACGAGAGCTGTCACGCAAACGAGGACATGACAATCATATTCAAAATACAATTCCCTTCAATTTTGATATTTACACTTTTTTTATAAAATCAAAAACAAAGGAGCTAGAGGGATTTGACTAAATCGACAGAATATAAGCCATGACTTTATACAAAAATCCGAAAGTGTCATTAAATTGGGCCAGTAAAACTACAAACCTTTCCCAATTTAACCATTGCTCTATCTCCGCTAGTTTCCGAGATCCCCATACTGATCATCAAAAAAAATTCACCCTGTATATTTTCCGCAATAGATGTTGTTTTTTCTTGCTTTTTTTATGGTATCCTGATGGTCATCACGTCTAGCTTCAATTATTCTGTTAGTTTGCCCCATAAAGGTTGTATGAGAGTCTGCGCATGGAATCTCGTACACTCCCTGTTGTTCTAAAGGGATCCTCGTCTTCGGATTCCTCAACACAGAGCTTATTTTTTTGTCGGTATTGAGAATAGTATCGATATTGTGACTCTATTGAATTCTCTCAATATTGTCCGTGGTACCCTTGACATACGGTAAATAAGATTTGTTTGTTGGTGTCTCATGCTCCGGGTCTGTTTATCTCGGTATTCACCTTAGGGCTCTTTGTATATTCTGGTCTGTAGATCCGTTTTGTCTCAGAGCTGTTTTTAAACTGTCCATTTCCTGTTTGATGTTATCCTGGTCAGCTAGTCTTTGTTATCTGGTTACTAAAGTCTTGACGACGGCTTGTAGTTGGGCTGGGTGGTGATGAGAATTAGCATGAAGGTATCTGTTAGTGTGAGTTGTTTTACACAAATGAAAAACATTCTCCTGTAGAGATTAACTATATTTGTTTTTAAGCTTTCGCGGGCACTAAATGTGTTAGGTGGTTTCCGGGAATTCATCCGCGTAGTTGTTAACTGATCCTCGCCGGGATTCATGGTAAAATCACGACGTTACGGCAGAATCATATCTCCCCTCTTCAGGTCGGTTCGCACAATCCTCGCCTTCTGCTTACGCTTCTAGTTACAAGAATACTAAGATGTTCAATAATGTGCGCCCTGTTATATAGTCGCCGTTAGACCCTTATCCCTTGGAACTGTGAACGGCTGCGTGGGATTTGCCCTTGGCTCTCAGTGGCCACGCCTCCCGCTTGCTGATTGGTTACTTCTGTTGAGTTGTTATAGGGCGGCCCCGGGTCGACACGGTGTATAATAGAATTTTCCAAGAATTCGATATTCGAAGTTCATTGCGTGTGTTTAGACTGTGAGTTCTCTTTGCGAATTCAATTGCCTCTCTTACGAGTCTCGATTTCGGATGTTCTATATTTGCCAGTACTCTGGTATTCTCAAAGTTTATTCGGTGTGACTTCGAAGTGGCGTGTTCCGCAATGGATATTGTTTTTTTCGTGCTATCATATGGCTTTCTGGTGTTCAGCACGTCTAGCTTGAATTCTTCTCGTTAGTTTGCCCACATAGGTTTTATGACAGTCTGCACATGGAAATCTCTACACTATTTTCCTAAAAAGCATGCAGTAAGAAGAGTTTTCTAATTTCTATCTCTACCACCTACAACAAACTGATTCCCATAAAAAATCCTCTTAATATTGTGGTTATTTCGATCTGTTTATTTTGACAAACATAGGTTTTTCATCTAATATCTGATATTAAGTCCCTATCATGCAAATGCAAAAATAAAACAAAATGACGTAATTATTTCTGCATCGAGATTCGCTGAGAATTAATATCGAAAAGCGAGCTGTCGCTTTTCTAATGACTTCGATATTTACTATTTTTTACTTTTTACCCATTGCCACATGTGAAAGATAGAGTGCAAACCATGTACGGTATGCAATAAACAGATTTTTGCAGATGTGTCAGTTTTGGAAATGCGTCTGTAATTTTTTCTCTGGGTTATATTGATTTTTGGGATTATACGCAACTGCAACAAAAACTGATGAACATTACTATTTTAAATTGATGTTTCTGTCTTCACTTGATGAAAATTCGTTTTTAAGATTACTTAAAAACAACAAAAACTTGATTAAATTTTCACTTTTTTATTTTTTTAAATTTGACATACGTTTGCCAAGTCTGGCTTCATCAGAAATTGAAAATGCAATGATTGCTAAATTTATATTTCCTACAAACTAGAGGTAAGGTAATAAAATAATTATCAGGTCTTAATTATGGGGAATTTTGGAGGAAGTGGGCAACTAAGTTGTACATTCATGAAACATTGTTAACAATAGATGTTAATAATACAATATAAGAAATGGATTTTGAGATTAAGTAAGGGAGATGAATTGGTATCAGTTTGGTCGTTTAATAGATTCTGAGAATTTTTGTTTTTGTTGATTTCCAGGGATTCCAGAAGATATAATTTTTTACTTTTCTTTTATAAATGTAAAATTTCGAATATATTTTGAGGTATATAGTTTTCTTTTAATAAGTGGTGCGCAAATGTAGATGTATTTTGTTGTTAATTTTCAAAAGCTTTAGTGTGTGACCAATATAGAAATTGGGGCAACTCCAACAGTTCAACCTATAGACATCCGAGTTAGAATTTTTGTCAATCTTGTCTTTGTTATTTATTATATGTCTAGATAAAATGTTGTTTGTTGTGAAGGCTGTATATATATTTTCCTATTCTGTAAAAATTGGGAGATTTTTTGTGAGGAGGTTCCATTGAATTTGAGAGTGTGGTATAATTTCCCGAAATTATTTTAACAAATCAGAGTCACTTAATAATAAAGGTTTTACTTTGGGAAACCAATTCTAAAAACAGCTTCATTTTTTACCTTTCAGTCCTAGTGGTTTCACAGCGAGACCACAAATTCATAAGGCTGATTTCCAAATCTTAGTGGTACGAGTGTAAAACTAAAACGTTTTAGTGTTGCTTAAAATCATCCCATTTGCATTCAAATAACTGAATGCGGTTGAAGCAACTTGAACTATAAGAAACATAACCTTAATGTATTACACATGAGTAGAGTTTCTGTGAACATACAATTTTGTTTGTTGTGTTCTTCTCTGGATTTGTATATCGCAAAATTAGATTTTTTTAATTTTTTCTCTTGTTCCTATTAAGTGCTGGATCATGGGATTTTGAACTTAAACAACTGGAACTGAATAACAATTTCAATAACAAAGAGTTCGCGAAACTTGTAAATCTGCCAACAGACGAAGTCCATCGGCTTCTAGATGAGATATCATCTGATGCAGACTCAGTGCTTTATCAAGATTCGTTCTCTAAGGTCAACAAAATTCTGATGAATCGATTCAAACAGTGGTAAATGACAATTGCAAAGAACTTAACTGAATAGTGGCCTTCCAAATAAAAATCAATCGGTTAACAAGTCCCTGGTGAAGTTCAAAGGTCATTATAGATTCCATTAATACCTAGCCATGAAGTCAGTGAAGCGTTTCATGAGTGGGGGAAAAGATTTAGGTGTTCCAATTATCAAATTTGTAACTCGAAATTTAGTTGGAAACAATCCCAATGTCTATTTTGATAAATATTTTTTAATTCCATTACTTTAAGATGACATATACGAATAGGGAACAGTGAGACGTAAAGGGAAAAAAGTACCGAATAGCTACGACAAACCAAATTCAAAGATATGTTGAGAAGAGTTTAACTGGCAGATGACTGTTGCTGGGAGAATGGATGGACAAAAAGCCGGTTTTGTTCATTAGTTATTGTCATAACCTAGAAGATATTGTTACTGTTCCCAGGAAAAAAAGATAGAACATCCATGACTAGTTGCCGATTATAAATGCCGACATGGGGCATGATAAAAAAATAATTAGGTCGATGCCTCTTCTTAAAAGTTTTTATGGATAATTTTATGGTAGTATTTATAATGACCCATATTTAGCAGACACACAGAATACTATCGTGGTACATGATATTTTAATTGATACACACTTAGAAATATATGACGTTTAATAATTTATCATAAGCAGTAAAATAATTTATTGGTTGGAATTCATTACATGCCTAAGTGTTAGGCACCTTCCAAACTGATATGACAGTAGAGAATATCCGAACCTCCGGGAAAACACCGCATGAAAGAGCCGCATTAACAATCTCCAACATCCTGTTTCCAACAACATTAATCACATCCCATAATATTACTGTCGATATGCCATCCTCACTAGCTCCAACATTTTTCATTTGCCTTACGTATGTTTTAAGTTGATTCCATTTTATTTCTATAAATAAATAGATACCCACTTTACTATTAAATCCATATCAACCGCATTTTCGAGATTTTGCAATTTCAGCGAATTCCAGGGATGCTTTCAATGATGTACTTAAAAAAATTGCCTGTTCCTTATTTCAGTATTTCTATTATTAAGTTAACTCGTTAAAATTTAAATTAAGCTAGCTTGTCTTCATGTGCATGAGAATTAATTTTTTTTATTACCTGAAGTATGAATATTGCCAATGGCCCGTTTATATTAAATATTTCTGTTTCTAATGTGATTACCAACGTTGTCGTTTAGCTCAAAAGTTTAGCAATCAAAGTTTCTTGACTAAAGATAATGACTATCTTGTAATCTGAAAACCTTCTCTTTTATAAGTATTAATTTCCAAAAACATTTATAAGATTAATGTAATGGTTATTATGACTATCACAACGTGGAAGCAAGAGCGTTACATAGGAATGGTGCACGTAAATGTATTGGATACATAGAGGTTTTTTACTTTTATTTCCTTCGAAGCAGTTTTACGTCCGAGGAAATATATTTTCTCGTCTTTTAATATTTGATATAAATATTTTAGAAATGGCGTTTGTATGAGTTATTGTTACAAACTTTTGTTTTACTCACTTCTTTCGTATACGAAATATTTGTAATTGTGAATTTTTTAATATGTCATTTTCAATCGTGTTTGCAGTGATGTAATGAAAATTTTAGTTGAGCGAGAACATAGCATATATTTCTTATTAAGTTTTTTTTATTATGTTAATATTATTCTTAGGAATTACTCTGAGTTTGAAATATCTAGTTTTCCAAGTAATGAAAGCTTTATTCATCAACGATAACAAATATATAATTCACAATTTAACTGATAAATTCGAATTTCAATCAAATTGATATGAACCTGGATCCTGTCTCCCTCGCTGATTTAATGCAAGCCATAAACCGAGAGGGACATGATATAATGCGCTCAGGCAAATTCGGTAACGGGATCGCGTAAATATGAGCTCAATGATTGAACTATAACTAAACTATTCAGCCTCAGAACACATCTTTACCTATTTTTTCTCCTTTTAGATCCTCCAAGTCTTAGAGCACATACTTCTGGAGGTAGCCTGCAATGCAAAAATATCTTAGATCATTTACCATCTAGAAATAGCCTGTCAAGCATAAAATCGTGGCAACGCTAGAAAGAGAGGGCAATAGAGACAATAAGAGGCTATTTATATGCACTGCAGGCTATCTCCAGAAAGTACGTGTTCTAAGAGAAATATCGACCAGAAAGGCAGGACAATAAAGAGGGCATCATGTTTCTCTCTTTACGGGTGGAAGCAGCCAATGAACTAGGTACATACTGGAGGTAGCAGCTTCCAATGGAGTGGAATGGCCTCTTGCTCTCTCTATTGCCCTCTCTTTCTATACTTGGCATGAAAATTGTGCATTGCAGGCTACCTCCAGAAGGTGTATACCTTAAGCATTTTGCAGATTCAGGCAAAATTTCAATGGCCTATAAGCTCTAAGCCTCCTAGTAAATTCCTTTATGTCCTTTAAGTTGGCCGTGTCAGTTAAGACTGTATACAGAGTATTTCCTTATAACTTTCTGTTGCAATACAAAAATTACAAAATTAAAAAAAAGAGTTTTTTTGTCCTTCTTAGGCCATTTTGAAAGAAGTTCAGGAATATGTCATTAGAGGCCTCGTATATCGCAATTGATATTTTCTATAAATCTAATATCATAAAAAATAGTTATGTAGCAGGTTGTTTATCCGCCCTTAGGTTATTTTGAAAATGAAACTAAAAATCTAATATTTTGTGGGTGATTTTAAAAGTGTTAATGGGAGTCAAGCCATAAAATTCGTGGTTCAAAGTTATAACTCGCATAAGCTACAGTTCTTTATATTTCACTACCTACATAGTATAGCAAAAAAATTCTACATTTTTGCTCAATGATCAATAACCCAGTCAAGTATCACAGACATGTCGAGTTCTCTGACTAGAATGGTAAAAACTATATTAAGATGGTCTTTGAGATCACGAGCAATACAATAGATTTTTCACAATCATTATCGCACAGTAAAGACCTAAGTGACTTACAAGACATAACCATCAATATTTATCAAGTTAAGCTTTCTCTACAAGATAAAATCGCGAGGAAAAATGATGATGAATTTCAACTAAAAGAGCAAACACATTAGTCAGAAGAGGTTTACTCCCAAGTCTATATATTTACATATAGCCTACAATAATGCTGATGGGGATGAAATTGATGATAATGACGATGTCGATGATATGATTGCACATGTCAACCTGGTGCCCGGATGTTGGGTATCTACATACGTTCTTACCTCCTGAATTTTGTGGTTTTACGCTACGAGCGGCATCCAAGTAATATCAAGTACTTCGATAAATTCTTGTGGAATTTAACATCAGATGATTCTGGCAATAAAATCTCGTAGAACGATCTGGAAAACTTCAGCCGTTACCCGCGGTTTTATGGAATGCAAGCTTTCGCAAAAAGAAACATGATGTGAATATATTTTACCCAAACTGCAAGTACTTATGCGCGACCCTACAACATCTCACTGTAACCCTGGTATATGCATTTGTCATATAACGTTTTGAATACCTAGTTCTCTACCCTATATTTCAGCTATGCAACTGCATGGTTTATATATAACGCGGTGAAAACCTGGTGTGTCTTTAAAAACACAGTTTTGCACCCTACCATAAACACTCACCCAAATTGAACTTTATTCCACCCTGATCTGATAACTAAGTCTACTACCATCTAATATCATTTTTTTTAAAGCTTACAACTTATTTTTGAACCACCTTGTATAACGATAATTTTACTCTACGAATTATGTTGTGCATCTGCCACCAAATGTAACATTTTTTAAACACTTACCTATAACTTACTATTTTATATACGATTTATGGACTTTGCTTGAAAGTATAATTTGTCTCAACCCTGTAGTTATGGAGCTGTTTCTAACATTGAGCAATGAACTACGCTGAAGTATTTTTTGATATTATATGCGCCCCATGCTTCAGGTACTCCATATATGCAACTGCTATATAAAAAAATGTTTCTAAAATTTTTTACCCACCCTGTGGAATCTAAAACTATGCGGTAAATGGAATTACATTACTTATTTTTTAAACCTGTACAGCTGCAATTATACTATATTTCACCCATCCTATATATGCAACTATTAAAACAAGTGGCTTTTAACGAACATAATTTAACGATCCTAACTACTTACATAACACTTTTTTTTTGGGGAATATGGAACTGTTTATCGTGATCACCCCGTATAACTAATTCCACACTCTCGTATACATGCAATAGAACACCAAATATAACTTTTTTAGATTTTTTAAATCCATGCTCTAAGTTTCCTAGATTCATCATCATCATCAGTAAATCGAAACATGTTACGTTGGCACATTCGGAATTTTGAATAAAATCTAAGGTGATGCCAGTATCTAGCGTGCGGTGTTGAGTACAACATGGTCATTATATCTACCGTAATTTATAAAATGTCGTTTTAAGTCATATAGACTATGGATTCAGTTCAGTTTCATTGTTTACAATTGCAGATTATATCGAAGATAAGGATAGGTTTCATTGTTTCTTGCTTATTCAGCGCGATAAAGCGAGAGAGAGAGACCATACAAGCAAATTCAGGAATCGCAATCAGAGTATGATGAGTTCAGTACAGTGTTTGTTTGGACATTAAACGTCAGACTGTAACACCAGTTGACTTCGAATATTCGAATCCAGCGTATTCCGTAGCAGTATTTTAAAAAACACCAAAATAATCTATGATTTACAAGGGCTCTTCAATGTAATACATGACTCGTTTTCAGAGCAGCTTTAGGGGTGTAAACAACGCACTAAAAATAAAAATCTTTTAAATTTATCGATTTCTGAATTCCAAAGTAAGCTACTATTTACAGTCTCCTAAACCATATATTATATTGTACTACTACTTTCAAAATATGGTAAAGGGTGAAAGCAACTCTCTAAATATCTAAATATTTCATTGTCTGCGATTTTTGAAATTTGTACCGATTATATTAATATAGCTCTGTATAGATTTTGAAACAGTCAATATTTGAATTTTTCACATTTTTGCTTTTTTAAATTTCAGTAAGATTTTCTGTTACGATGGGCTTTTGAATAATCTAAAATATAAATATTTTCGAAACAGCTTAACTTGCTAGCAGCTCTCTAAATATCCAAATTATTCAAACTTTGGATTTTCGAAGACAAACAATGTATCTAGACTTGCACCTCTTACATTATCGACTTCAATTTAGTGTTACAGGTTTAAATTTTTTTGATACTTGATCTACGATTTACCAGCTAAATCCTTTTAAATGAGTTAACAACTATTTTCAGACAAAATTGACGAAAGCTATGGAGATGTTTCTTGGAAATGTTAAAAAATTTCTACAAATTTCGACAATCAATAATGATCGTTTTCATAGCTTAGTTGGACGAATAATAAATTAGATCAATAAAATATGAAATATCCTGCGAAATTGGTTCTATTAAGAAGTCCAGTCTTCATTAACTTTAAATTTGTACCATTGGGTTTAAAAAGAAATAGAGGAAGGACGAATTAATGAACGGAATTTAAAGCACCACACTACAGTATCAAAATTTTTGTATACAATTGTGAAGGAACAAAAAATTCTCTCCTTTTTAAATCATTGAGAAATTTTTAACCATTTTCGTTAAACATCTAATTTATTTTCAACATTTATGGTATCATTATGCCAGACATTATGTTCATAAGGGATTTTTATTTTGATGGCGTACTATATTCACCGCTTAAATTGGAATTATTACTGTAAACCTAAAGTTTTGGATAATTACATTGCATGCATAGTTATTAAACGTTAATCGATATGGATTCAATTTGGGGTTAATTCAATTTAGGGTTAAATTGTGAATGAGGGTAATTTTTGTAATTCTGGTAGTTTTCACAGAATATTCCTATTTAATTTTTTGTAATATTTTTACCTGCTTGACTTTTTGGACCAATAATTTTGCCATAAAACAATAAGATTTGGCATATATAACGAGAAATAATCAAAGTTGTGCAATGAGACTTTTGCGTATTTTCTCAGCTTTATCTCATTTTCAAATTGTAAGTTCTATTAACTCGAAGTCAAGGGTTTCTGAGTAACCAGTGGATTTAATTATACCGCAATTCTAGTAGCACTCAGTCTAGGATTGGTGTCTATCCCATTCAAAATCACGATTCCTTACAATGATGAAGTCAAGAAAACTACTTATTAAATTGGTAATAATACAACTGAACAAAATTAAATAGAGCGTCTACAATATTTGAAAAATGAAAATTTAGATTAGGTTTTCAACTGTGCACGTTCTATTTCATATATTTTTAATTCTGCTGAACTTCCTACTATATTGGAAACCTACCCCAAGTTCGTTACTTTATAGAGCACACCTTGTATATTTTTCTCATTTCCCAGTTGAGTTCTAAGGCACTTTATTATAGAAACTTGCAGTCTCAGATCGACTGATTTAACCATATTTGATACTTTATGAAATGCAATTTTCATTCCAGAGGGGGAGCATAACTGTTAATAACTGTTATCAATCTATATAAAAATAGACAAAGACAAAAGGATTAGGGACCATTTTATCCTGTGTCTCAACCGATTTTCTTTATTTTTGTTTTGCTTAGAAGCAAATGACGACCTTCAGTGCAGAATGCTAAAATTTATTTATATTATTGGTTCATTGATTAAATAAAATATAATTAAAAAACATTATTTACGTCCATACTGTCAGTGACAAACAATTAACAGTAACAGTGTCGCCAGATTGCTTCGAGAGAAAATCGTAAGATGAATTAACTCAAATCTGAAAGACGAATTACATTCAACATTTTGACCCGTTTGCAACTTTCATTGCTTTGTAAATATGGTTGGTCAACTAAAATAATAATTATGTTGCAATTGATGAATTTATTGCTGATAATATTTTATTAATTTTAGTGTTATAATTTCAATTTAAAGATTCTTTTAATCTTTACCCTATACATTTCATATAATTTGAATCAGATTCGAAAATGTAAATTAATGCACTGATTGTAAGAAATATATTCAAGACAAGAAATTAGATCTGGCAGCCCTGCTCATGACTATCTTTGATGTAGTGCCTTAATTTGAATTTTGACATTTCAGAATATTGTTTGGTGTAAGATTATTACAGCACGAGGGTAAGGGTAAGTTGTAAATTCAAATTTCAGCTTCATTCACTGCGAAAAGTTTTGTGAGTATTACTTATTTATCATTAATTAACAACAAGTGCATTATATTTCTTTATATTTCCTGTACAAAACAGAAATAGTAGTTGTTTACTATGTGTTTCATTTAAGTTAATGAAATTATATTGAAACTTAAGATTATGGTTGAAGGTTTATTAACATGTACTTATGTTTTGTAGTTATTTGGGATGTAATGGTCGGTAGAACACCTTCATGCTAACTTTTGAGTTGGTTGCTTTCATTTTCTGCTTACGAACTGAAATCATAATTAAGAAATGTCAGAATAAAGGTTGTATTTCGTTTATTTCTTACTTTAAGACTATTGAAAATTTTCAGTATCAAGTCAAAAAATATTTTTGAAAAACGTAGGTATTAACTAATGTTTTAAATATTACATTTATTATTAATTGATTATTTAAAGGGATTTATTTTTTATGTTTAAAATTATAATTCCATATTTGAATATATTTAAAGGCCGAATTTTTGTGTGCAATAAACAAATGTATTTTATATAACATGGTTCCATTCCTGCAAAATCCTGTTTTTATTACAATGACTTTTACCTAAAATTAACATGAATAACGTAACACGTACTCAATATCGCCTTTTTAAAAATCAATTTATTGAATAAGTACAATTTAAATCAGTAAAACATTAAGATATAAAATATAAAAAGATATATATGACTCGACGTTCCGATGCTGACTGGCTGCTCCCGCTGTCGTTTCTATTATATATGATCTTGAGAGTGCTGTGTCAGCTCCATCTGCCTGGCCTATTGTTTATATGGTTTATTGGGAAGCTGGTGATATAATTCCTCCCTACGCAGATTCGACTTCCGATGTTAACAAGGAGGAAGGTGAACATTATCGATTTCCAATTCTTCTACAGGTTGTGCTTTGGTCACTCTGGTCCTTGGTTTTGGACGTGAAAACCATGTTACCATTTTCATGTAGCCAAAATATCCAATTATGGCCACAAGTACAATATATGTGAGTATAGTCCAGATGCTGATACTGGAATGAGGAGAGGTAAACTCTAATGCTGGTTGGTTCTGGATGAATCCGGACTTGATTGTCTGCAGTTCATCAAGTTCAATGTGTTCCAAGTGGATGCTGAAGTTGGTCGGGATAGGAGACGTATCCGTATCGAACTCTGGGAACATGATTGGTTGACTGGAGCTCTCCGGGTACTTCTCGTTGATCAGTGTTTCGATGTTGGTAGAAATTTGGCAGCTGATTGGTAGGTCTATGAGGAATGTCCCTTTAAGTTTGGTTACTTCTTGTTGTAGATGACATCGCAAACTCACGGTTTCTTCTTTAGGGAAGATTGCGATCCATTGCCTGTTGTTTTCTAACTTTTTGAAGGTCGTCTGAGATACAGCAATTGGAACCTGGCGGCAAGTAGAACTATTTTGGATGTTCAATAATTGGATTTCGCAAGGATTTTTGTCTGTTATGTCCATGTGATCAACTTTGTTACAGAGAAAGTGTTGTGGTCTCAGCTCAACGCAGGGTTCGCCATTAAATGAATAGTGCAATTTATTTGTTAGCAAATATTTATTTTTTGTAATTATTCCCTTGAACTGACTCTTATAAGGAACAGGAATAGAGTAAAGGTGGTACAAATCAAATGTTTGTGAGTAAACAATAGGTACGTGTAATATGTATGAAATTCTGTTATTGAGAATGAAACAATCTACTGTTATGGTTTTTTCCAAGAGAAATGTATTTTCTAAAGAAATTTTGACTGGAAATTGAATATTAAATTTTGTTTGCAATGATTCCAATTCTTTGAACAGATCAGACGTTCTTATAATACTAGGATGCATTGTACCTAGCTTTGCAAATATTAGTGAATTTTCAATGTCCTGTAAGATCAATAATATAATTTCGTAAATGTTTGAAATTTGATTTAGAACATCGATTATTACCATACTGTTTATATTATAATGAGCACCCTCGACTATAGCGGCAATGTGCCCAATCTTTTCTTCCAAAAGTTCTTCATTATGACTTATCTGCTTAATTGTGTTATTAAATTTATTTATTAACGTAATAGTTAAAGAATTTTGATTTTTTATGTTTGCTGCCAATTTATTTTCATTATTTTGTAGTTCTTGAATTAATTTATCATAACGTTTACCGTCTTCTTCATCAAGTACTCCTGCCACTGCTTTAAAAATTGAACCGACTGCATTAATTAAACCTCTTTTTAATCTACGAGGATGTGGAATTATTTCTAATAATTTACTTTCTACCCTTTCATCTAAAAATGCTAGAATTTTGAGCCAGTTAGAAGCACTCATTTTATAAGTTGGATTAGTTTCAATGAACTTAATTATTTTTGCTGATTTGTCTTGAAGTTTATTTACTTCAGTAACAATTAAATTCAAGTCGTAATAATGAATAAGAGTATGTGAATATTTTGTTAGTTTTGCTGAGCCAAGTTGTAGTGGTATAATGCCAGGGTTATCGTCAAGATTTCTTAGCAGAATTTTATCTTGGGAGCCGCAAACGCCGGTTAGTCTGAAAAACAATTAAAACTATCTTAGTCTCTAAAAGTATAAGGTTTCTTAAGAGGTCGTTTTACATTGTCCATGTGAACTTTCTGTTGTTTTTCTGTGGAAAGAGTCTTTTTGTTTTCATTTACACTTACAAGGTTGCAAGATTTGTCAAACTTATTCGCGTGTTTCTGACGTATATGCTTTTTTATAAAGATCTTTTGGTTCAGTTGAAATATCTCCGGTTTGTCACGAACTCTGTTTAAGTTTTCAATTGCTTGTTCTTTATGCGTTATCATCTGGGAATTTAATTTTTCATATAAAACTTTTGCTTTGTCTTTGTGTTGATTAACATAGTCGTTTAATATTACACGGTCTATTTCTAAGTTAAAGGGGTCATTACTACTGATATGTCCGTTGATTATGTCGATGGGTTTTAATTTAGTAACAGAATGCAAAGAATTGTTGTAAGCTAATATAGCATATATCATTTTCATTTTAACAGGGGTTTTCAAAAATCCGCGTGTATTTAAAATGCGCAAGTGTTCAATAATTGTTGAATGAAACCTTTCAATAATTCCATTTGATTGGGGATGATTTGGGGAACAAAAATGAATTTTTATTTTATGAAGATTCAATAGTTCTGATATGACAGAATTTTTAAATTCAGTTCCATTGTCAACAATAAATAATTTTGGAATACCGTGATGAGAGAAAAATCGTAGAAGGTTATTAGCAATTTCAGTTGAATTTGCGCTAACAAGAGGATATGCTTGAGCATATTTTGAAAAGCTATCAACAATTGTTAAAAATTTTGATTGTTCAAATGTAAAAGTATCGAGATGAACTATTTCAAATGGTTTTGCAGCTGTTGGTGTAATATTAAGTTGCATTTTAACCGGGTTTCGATCATATTTACTTTGTTGGCAAATTTCACATTCATTGATAAAAGTTTGTACTGATTTTTTCATAAGTGGCCAGTAATATATTTCTTTGATTTTTGATAGTGTCTCGTCGATACCTCGATGGTTTGACTTTCCTTCGTGGTAGTTTTTAATGACTCTTTCTATTTCTTCATTTTCTTCCACATCTATTAATTTTTTCTTGCATCTCTTAAATCTTAATGAGGGCCAAATGAAGTGTCGTTCCAAGGCAACAGAAAATGGTTCATAAATTTGTGGGTTTTCAAAATACAAGTAATACTGTACACCTGGTGCAATATATTCCTTTACAAATTTAACAACATCTTTTTCAAAGTTGTTTTCCGATATTTGAATGGTTATTCGTTGTTTATTGTCAAACAGAGTTGTTATTTTTGGGCTTGCTGGTGAATGATGGACAGATTGTATTAAAATTTGATTTTGTCCATAATTGACTGCGGTGTCTAAAATAGGTATATCAACTATCGGGTGATGTTCTGCGTTTGAATGTACAGTGCCATCGTCTGTCGGGTCAGGATTTTGAATTGGTGCCGGATCTTCTTGTTCTTGGGGAATTTCGGGTTCACCTATGTTGACGATCATAGATGAATTATCGTTGACTTCAATTTCGGCGGGATTTTGGCTCGGGCCTTGACTATTCTCAATATTTCTTTCAGGTTGATAATTAAAAGTTAAGCGATTTTCGGGGTCGACACCTAAAATATCGTCGAACTGGTTCCAAAATGTGTCCGATTCTTTAGCATGGATTTCTATCCGGGATAACGCATCCGCGTTTAAATTTAACTTGCCCTTCTTATAGATGATTTTATTCGTAAATGTCAGAGGAGTATCTTCTTGATAAAATAGATCAGAATACTGTTTACATAATTTTAAGTTTTGAGACTTTTCTTCATTATTCATATGACTGGTTCTAATTTTTGAAATGTCAATATTTTCGTTCGGTTTTGAGAAATTGAAATTATTTAAGTTTATATGCTCAGAGTCTGACATTTTAAATTGTTCTACTTCAATAGGTTTTGACAAATCTAAAGTTACATATTCATTTGTATTGTTTAATATGGTTGTTAATGCATAACCATCTTTGGCTTTTGTTAAACTTGAAGGAATTTCGCAATTTTTAAATTTTTGTTGAGGTATGACTATGTCTCCATTAGCAATTGAAGTTTTAATCTTAATAACTTGTTCACATCGTGGCGAAACTTTTATTGAATGAAAATTGTTGTGGTTTATTTGATGATATTTTAATTTGATATTTGTATAAGGGCTATTTAAATATCCTGTCTCAAAATTTATAACAGCTTGTAAAAGTTTTAAGTTGTCTATACCGATAAGGCCATTAAACTCGTCATGAAATTTGAAAAGGTAAAATTTTAAATCTGTAGGTTTCTTTAATTTAAATATATCGAAAGCTGGAATAGATACACTATGTTTGTGCGTTGATTTCTGGAATACGGTAGAAACAATAAATGGATCATTTTTTATTGCATATGGGCACAATTTGAAAGCAATGTCAGGATCTAAGAATGATTTCGTTGATCCGGAATCTATTAATAATTTTAAATTATATTTTGGTATAGTAATATATGGTAACTCGCTTGAATTTGAGGAAATCGTGTTAAAAGTTATGAAAGATGTTGTTATCTTAAAATTTTGTCGGGAGGTGAAATCGGAAAATTTTCATTTTCGTCATCAACATTTGATTGAAAATCATAATTGTCATTTGTAGGGTTGTCGCATTCTCCGTCAAAGTAATATTGATTTTGCACTGAACCTAAGTTGTCATCTGGGGGGACGTCGTCTGTTTCGGTGTTGAAAAGTTGTTCAGGTCTCCTTTTGGGATAGGGAAATGGTTGTTGTCGTATTTGGGATGTATTATGTGAAATACCACTCATTGGAGTCGGTTCTGGAATTTGCCTATTTGGATTAGGTCTCCAGACATTTGATGGTTGAAGTGGTTTAAAAATTTTTGAACCTGATGGTAATTTCGGGGGTACATAATTTTTATCGGGTTGAATATTAATTGGTTGCGACGGGAATTGGTTCCTTTGAAAGTTTGGGGTCGGAATTGGTTGTGTTGAAAGATTTCTTTGAAAATTTTGTTGTCTGAAAGGTTGTTGTGAATAACTTGCGTTTGAGAAAGTTTGTTGGTTTGATGGTCGTTGTAACTGGATTTGGTTTAGATGAATTTCTGTTTGAAAAGTTTTGGAAATAATGTACATTTTCTTCCTGCAGGACAAATTGTAGAGCTTCGTTAAGTGTCGATGGTTTCATGCATCTTATATTTGTGAATGTTTAAACATCTATCATAGAAATTTTGTGCATTTTCGTTAAGCGTTTGTCGAAGCATAACTAAATCACGAATTAGGCATACTTCGTCTCTTTGATCAGAAAAGTTTCTCGTTAAAAGTGATTTTAAATCTAACCATGTGGTTGCACCTTGTATATTTACTAAAGTTTTTGCATTTCCTGTTAGTTTTGAAATTATACTATTAAACAGATAAGCGTTAATAAAACTATCAATATTGGTTCTATCATAAAACTGGGTAATGATCGATTCACTTACACTTAAAAATCTGTTCAATTCGTTAGGATCACCGTTGAATTCGGGGATGCAGTGTAAATATTCGGGTTTAAATTGAGCCATTGTATTACTAGTTTGAGGCATTAAAGGGGGTCTTAAAATATTTCTATTAGAAAAATATGAATTATCAATACGTTCAATAGTTTCTTGAGGATCTAGTGAGTCAGCTAAAGGTAAAGTATCTTCTAAATTCTCAAGTATTGTGGACAAATTATTCCAAGACATTAATTATTGCACTTACATTAAAATTGCGACAAAGAGCATTTTATAAGGGTGAGCTTTTAGGTCGACGATTTTTGTCCTTGCCAAAAGACACTCCTTGCGAATTTGGGCGATGCTTGTCCCAAATCCCTGTGTTGTGGAACTATCTATAAGGGCGACGATTGGTTTGGCGATGCTTGTCCTCTCCAAAGGCTGCTCCTTGCAAATTTGGGCGATGGTTGTCCCAAATTCCAGTGATGACAATGATAGGTTGAAGTGTGGAACCGCGTAATTCAAAAATTGGCACTTCACTCCGGAACTCACACCTACACTGATCGATCACAAACTTAACGGTTTCGGTGTCCGACAAATCGTAAACACGAACTTGAACCGATCGATTCGATACAATTCGGACAATCCTACTGACTGCGCCAATAACGTAACACGTACTCAATATCGCCTTTTTAAAAATCAATTTATTGAATAAGTACAATTTAAATCAGTAAAACATTAAGATATAAAATATAAAAAGATATATATGACTCGACGTTCCGATGCTGACTGGCTGCTCCCGCTGTCGTTTCTATTATATATGATCTTGAGAGTGCTGTGTCAGCTCCATCTGCCTGGCCTATTGTTTATATGGTTTATTGGGAAGATGGTGATATAATTCATGTCATTAACATTGTAATAAAACTATAAAGAAATTCAATGCAATTACTGATTTGTAATGGTAAGTTAAGTACAAATGTCTATTCTACAATGAAATATATTTTTACTGAACATTTTTTTTCCTTCGAAAACGGTTAAACTATTGAGTAATTATACATGGAAGAAGCGTTATCTGCTGTTAAATCATCTTTGGTAGTTCAGCATTATGCTTTGTTTATTGTTCGGTAGTAGATCAATATTGATTTTTCGGACAAGTAGCAGTAACTTTGATTTTAATTATTATGTAAGTTTTTGTTATGAATTTAATTATTTTAATACTACATTATTTTCACAATATTCCGAAGGTGTGGTTTAACAAATGGACAATCAGTGGACAACAGAACATACATTAAATTTTGTAGTTTTTATTTTATTAAATATTGTAGTTTTTATATATTTTTTTTAATTTAAGAACTGGATTGAAACTGAAAATGACGAAAACTTTTAGGTTACAAAGCAGCAAAAACCGTGTGGTCGCGCATTTTACAAAATTATTTGGAATACCTATATTTGATTATATTCTCATATATTTTTTTATTTCAAAAATTTGTCAATATGATATGAAGGATTTGGGGGGGAGTGATTTCATGACGCCTTCTTCTCCGGTCTCTCCTCCACTTTATTTCTGCCAGACATATACTTTTGACAAACGAACCTCAATGTTCACAATTTAATGAAATAGGGTCGAATTTCGACTACTGGGCGACCACTAGTACACGTTAAACCAAAGCTCTATTTGACCAATTCAATTGTGTGCAACTTGACTTTTTGGTAGAACAGGACCTTATTTTGTATTGGTTCTAACTTCTGGAAATAATAATTGTCGAAATCACGTTAATCCCCTCTGTTCATTGTCCATTATTTTATACATTTTAGTATACGATGGAAGCACCGATAATTAATATTATAAATGTGAAATCATTAAAGGGAATTTAATACATATTCATTTAAAGAAATGATTAGTTTAAAATATATGATTGATATACTTAGGGAAAATGAAGATAATGCTCTTGAGATGATTATTGGGCATAAAAAACATTTTGATAGGTTTTACAAGACCAACTTATCAACCAATTATTTTGCTAGCTATAAATGTATCAAATAATTGTAAAACAATATATATATATATATATATATATATATATATATATATATATATATAAATATGAGATGTTTAGAATTTATTTACAAATATAGAAAATGGATTCAAATTATGTAGAACATGCCAAATTTTAGATTTAAGATTCCAAAATTTACCAACTATTCGACAGCTATTAATAAAAATACTGTAATTCTAGCAGCACCAAATCACGTACAACGACTTCAAATAATACAACTGTTGATGTAAACAAAATATATCTCGTGTTGGTTACTTTAGAGGACATTCTACAAATAGCTACATTACCTCCCGAAAAAGTCGCAACTCCAAAAATTAATTCCTATCATATATTGTGGCATCTTTGACCGAACCCTTAGCCTTAGTGCAAGATAGAAGCAGAACTTGACAATCACCTGGCCGAAAGGTAAAACTTAAAATGAAGTACATGCGGGGAACATCAACTAATGTGAATTAGAAAAACTGATTGCTGCAAAAACAGGTTTAAATTCTAAAGTCAGCAAATTTATTTAGCCTGTAAGCTTAGGGGAATACAACTTTATTAATCTTTTGGAAAACCATCCTTAGTTCTGAACTGTTTGCAAGTGTATAGTGTCTATAACTGCCATAGAGACTTTCACGAAACTAAAACGGGCTGTGGTTGTTAGGTGGTTGAGCAATACTAACGTATAAAAATGACACCCTTGCAGTACCTGTTGTGCAATGAATTTTTGTCGATTGATATTAAGTCAAATGTTCCCTTATAGCAGATTCTTTATTTATATGTTCTATATGTGCCACGTAATATTACAGAAAGTGATTTTTAACTTTTTCTCCAACATCTAAGTTAAAATATTGTTACCCAAACTAAAGTTGTTATAATGATTTTAACACTCGTACTTAGTAAAGATTCATACCTGTTCACATATCTAAGTTAACTGGAAAGGATATTCTAATTTCAATCTGATGCCTAGAGATGAACGACAAGTTATATTAGCTGGTCCATTTTTAATTATCTTCAATAAAATACTTAGATCATACATTTTACCTAACTGTTGGGATGTAGCTTGGATTTGCCCTACTTCGAAAAATGGATATGGATCTCTGACATAGCTGACTATAATAGACCTATTCAGCAAGAGTTTATGCAACATAGCTATATGGCGACTATCTTTATTGAATGTGGTAACTATTGAGAAATTAGTGTGATAGCTTCTGCCAGTACATTGTACGATAGACTCTTGAGAGATACCATTAAAAACCGATTTGAGAAAAAATGGGAAGAAGACAGTCGATTAAGACTAGGAAGGTATTGTATAGAAAACCACTTTTGGTACAATTCGTGGCAAATGAAAGCCAACTTTATTTGACATTTATTGACAAGCGTATGATAGTAGTCAAAAAAAGAAAAATAATTATGAGTAAATATCTGTAAAAAGTGTCTTTGGCTCAACAAATAAAGCTGGATATCTCAAAAATTGACCTGGCGTAACGGGGTTCCTCTTTCCCATTTAAAAAACAATGTAAAATTTTTTATTTTTAAAATAACTACACCAATAAAATTTGTCAAAAAATATTTCTTGCCTATTTTTCTCTAAACTCCATACAAACGAAGTTACAGAGGGCCGAATAGGAGGGTAAAAATAATTAATGAATTAATAACAGGACAAAATTTATTATTTCAATTTATCAATTAATTAACTCAATATACTTCATTATTCATCAAAAAATTTTGAAATTAACATTATTTCGAAATAAAAACAAATCAAAGCTTACAATTAAATAGAAATTTTTTACAATTATTATAGTTATACATTTTTTTGTCACTGTTGACTAGTTATTTTTTTGTCCTTTGCGCCAGCTCAATTTTTGAGATATCCAGCTCAACTTTTAGGAGATTTTTTTTGTTTTGTCAAAGAAACTTTTTAAATTTATTTATCGAATTTTTTTACACAGTCTAGTATGATAGTGTTCCAATAACTAAACTGTGGGGCAGTTTTCGAGAAAATGGAATAGAGCCGGTGTACATCAGTAAAGAATTTTTACAATGAAAATAGAAGCAATATTAAATTAAAATAAGAATTATTGGAGTGAACAGGACCTTAAGACAGGGATGTTGTTATCTCCCACATTTTTCAAAATCTACCTGCATTCGGCTCTCCCAAATAGGGTAGGAACATATTGCATATTACTGAAATGAATTGGCTGCTATTAAATAACAATACAAGAAATACAACAAAAGTAGCTTTATATAAAACAGTAGTAGAGAGTACCTTGACTTAAAACTTGGCGAAGATGTTGTCGACTTACTTTAACGTTCCTTCTGACCAAATCAAACAGATTTATAGGAATACATACAAATCTCTATGATAAAATAGATTAAATCAATCAATTGTCGTTGTAGTTGTATGTTGTCATATGAGAAGAATTACAGATGAAAGATCAAAGCATGGAGATGAATCCCAAAGAGACGACAAAAAAATGGAAGAACTAAGAAATTCTGGAACTAACGCATCAAGAATGCTTTCATCAAGAAAGGCAGGTATTAAAGATCATGCCAGAACAAAAAAATTCCGTTCGAACCGTGACAAACAGCCGTTGGAACTGTAAAAGGTCACCATTTAGTTATACTCACAGTATGAACAGTTTGATACAATTGATCACTTGGGTTTGATATTTAAACTATTTTCGTTCCTAACGGCGCATTTATCGCATAGAAAACAGTTTGTTTCAAACAACCGTTTTATTTATTTTATTGCATCATCAGACGCCTACAGAGGTTTAACCTAGGACTGATTATTCATTAACGATTTTCAACGTCAACTGAATTTAACAAAATACTTAGTCTGCCATATATACGTATAATTATTCATACACTACGTATCTAGCTTCAGCATACTCTACTTAGATGTGACGAATACAAGTATCTTGGAATCCTTTGTAATAGCAAATTAGATTTCGTTTAGACTATTTCAGCCAAAATCTCATCAATAGTCGAAAACTGTTGTTCAAGAATTTGGAAGTAATTAAAACCTTATCCGTCCTAAACTGGAATATTCGTCTTTCGTTTAGAGCATGTATTGTAACAAACACAAAAATGAAAAACATGAAAAGAAAATTTTAGAAATGTGTATCAGCCATGTCACCAAAGGTACCTATTTATCAGCTTAGGGCATCGAATCTATAGAACATGGAAGAATTAATAATATCATTATTCTATAACAATTCTTCCAAAACCTCATTAGACTAATCTTTTGTTGAGTTACCTATTCATAACATCGAACTTTTAACAAGATTCAAGCTGTAATATTCCCAATAATAATCTGTCATATGGAATTTCTAAATTTGATTAAATGTTTTTATCCGATCTATGAGTGTATGTATGGGTTATAGTAATGCCTATCTCCACAGTAAATATGATTAAATTATTAATTTTTAGTGGCATATTTTTGTGTAACTGTAACTAATTTTCTACACGTATGTTGTAAATCCGAAAATTAGTATTTGCTATAACTCGAACCTTTACAAATCCTAATATCGAAGTCCGTAACCGACATCTTGCTGTTTCAGTGAAACAAGCCCGCAGGGATTCCAAATCGAGAATCATTCAATGTTTAACAGCTGTTACACCCCAATTCCGAAGTGAGAAATCTCACGTTAGAAATTCAGAGATTAATTTGGACATCAACTTTAGTGCTGTCAATATTTTAAATGTTATAAAGTGTGAGAATTATGTTTTGGAACGTTGTTGTAGTTTTTTTTTTTGATTTTCATGCAATTGACAGAGCTGGGTCGGCTGTTAAAAGTGTAAACCAACTACGAATATCTGGAATGCGAAAATTCTGAAATGCCAGTTCATGAATATGAAATTTCTGTATTGAAGTATGCTGATCTTCCGCTTATCATTTCTTTACTTGCAATAAAATCTCTCTATATTATTTCAACTACCATTTGAATTTGAAGATAAAATTATTAAAAACATTCGTTTCCCAGATTAACTTTTTTGACGCTATTTGAAATTTTATGAAATGAAAACACTTTCATTTGCCCCTCTTGTAAACTGAGAAAAACGTTCGTGACGAAACATCGGACTCCAATGTGGAAAAAAATTGTAAACGAGCATTGTCTGCCTGAAAACGTCAATCGATCGAATTCCGAGAAAAAGCATGATATTACATCCTAGTAAAACATGTAACATATCTATCAGCGTTCTAACAAAGTCAAACGAATTTTCCATGCCAAACCTGCCAAAAGACAACAGAGAAACGTAAAAGACACTCGCCTAAAATTGTATGATTTCTAATAAAATTTTAACAATACAAGACAAATTTTCGGGCTCAAACCCCTTTTCAAACAAAAAGAAAATGTTTTGGAAAATTATCCCAAAAGACGTGATAAAACATTCACCTAAATTGTTTTTTTGCCGCCAAAGTTGTGTATTTGTAGTAGTTTCTGAGAATTACAAAAAATGAATAAATTTGTATCTCGTTTATGAATATAATGAAGTTAATATGGGGACTTCAAAGATATGCAATATACACTTTGCATTTTCTTGTCAGGACAGATCAAAGCAAGGAAAAACATTCTTTATAAAATCTACACAAGGTAGAATTTGGAAAGTGTCAGGCATTTTGTAATTTATATTATAAATCACAAAATCATTTAAAAGACATTTAATATTGAAGTCTCTAATTTACACATTTACAACGCGATAAGACACGTATTATAATTCCATAAAATATTTTCAGCAGTGCGCCAGCATCTTAATTTGGAGACGACATAAAAGACATAAAACAAACCTACATATTTTTAGAGAGCTGACTCCTCTAAATTTAAGTGGCGACCACACAGGCCACATTATGGCAACACCAGTGACTTAAGAAAATTGTCAACTTTTTATTCAATATAAAAAATATTCTCTTCGAGGTGTCATTCCTTTGTACGCAAGACAATATACATTATATATTATATATAACATATATTGTTTCTGGTCAGGGAACCTTCATCAGTTGCGCTTCCCACAATTGAATGTCCTCTCGAACACTTCTTTATGTATTTGATACATTTCGTTAAATTTGAAGACGCGAGATGTAAGACCGACATCTAGGATTTTCCAGAGAATTAGCACACAGAGGTTCCGAATCTGGAGCTGTTCCGTGTAATTGCTGTTCTCCCTTAACTCCTAGGACAGAATGTCATGATAACATTTTCAGGTTACTTCACCTGTCATTGCGTACAAAGGAATGATTGATAGCTTTGTACATTTTTTTCTGGTAAACCATAGAATTTTTGACACATATTAGTTATATAAGCGTTTTTTATTTATACTCAACAGTTCTGTCATCAACCAAAATATCTACACTCCATTATGTTAGACCCTGCATAAAATAGAATTTCGTTCTAAAATAGTATATTATATTTACGTATTATCCACTATGCATTTTAAATTAAATTTGCACAAATATCGTGCATTTGATATCTCAAATACTTTACCTAAAACTATTTTGTATCTTATATTTCATATTATTTGTATGATGTATTTTGTACTTGAATCTATACATTATAGCCCTGCACTTTTTCTTCCAGGTCAGCTCACCCGAGACAGATATATTTTTCCAACACTAATGTGAGTTAATGAGGAGAGAATTCTCAACGAAATCGTTACAGGAAAATGTGAACTGAAACTTCGTAAATGTAAATCGCAAGATGATATTGTATGCTTCAGTTCATCATTTATTCGTTCTGCTATTCAACTACTTGATAACAGGTAAGCGACATAAAAATATATAACAAACTTGCTTATTCGATATTATACAGAAAATTACAGAATAGAAAAGTATATTTGCTGATCCACAATATTAGTTTGAATTTAAGAAAAATATAAAATAGATATTCCAAGGTATAATTTTTCGTCAAAACAACAATGATAAAACAATTCTCTACTGCTATCTAAGGTTTTGTATCAAATGACGTGATATTTGCAAATCTTTGGATTAATTACTAATCAGTAAATAATTACTGAACTGATCCAGTTAGTTCTTTATAGAAATCTCTCGACAGTCCTGTACTATTTTACTCTTAACGGGTTAGATCAAATTAAGGAATTTTTTTGAAAAATGGGGACAAGATCTGTATTTTGTAAGAAACGGTAATAGGCAATAAGTTTATCTATCTGCGCCAAGCCAATAGCTTGTGGAAAATTATTAATAAACAATTACAGGTTTTAATATTGCTGTATATTTTCAGATTTGCTTTTATATTACTATCGACTGCACAAAAATTATCGTAACAAAAGTTGGTTACAATATTTTTTTGCAATGCCTTTAGGTTTTTAAATTAACACATTTTCTGGGATTTTTTAGAACAAATGTTTTTATTTTTATTTACAATTGTCGAAATGAATTTTGAAATATTTCTGCACTGTTTTGAAGCGTTTTATATATTTTTTAAATAATTTAATTAAGATCTCTATAAACAACTTTTTTTAATTCTATAAAATGGATTTTTGAATGCGGAAATGAAATGTCTGGAAAGGATATTTCTTATCCATTTTACATAACTAGAATATATTCTCGAATTTTTTTATACAGTTTTTATTTGTGAAATGAAAAAACGCTGGAATCTTTAAAATTCTAGTTTTAGCAGTTTCTATGCATACACCATTTCAAACATTAGCATTTATTATTTCAGATTTGGTGGCAATTGCAAATTTCATTTTTTAACCGATAAATTATTTTTTTTCGAACAAATTGGAGTAAATTTTATTCTAAATAAATTTTTTAAGAGACTTTTTATATTATACGAACAAAGTTATAAAGAAGCAACTGCAAAAAGTTCATTTTTCAACTTTTACTTGTTTATAAACAAATTTCCACAACTTTCTGATGTGGAGCATTTCTACAGGCAACAGATCTATTCCCCATTTTGCCTGACATTTTGCCATTTCCTTCGGAGTATTTTACCAGTTATCACCTAGGCCCGCACCACCGAAATTGTCGGCTGCAATTGTAGTGAAAGTATTTGGATGAAAGTTCACTTAAAAAAACTACAAGATATCCAATGATACAGGCCATGAAATGTTTCATATTTTGATCAGTTGCTCTATATCCATTACATTCTGAAATTCTGAAATAAGTAGTAGATAACTTATTATTATCAGGGAAGTTTTCTTACAATAATCATTTTATTACTTTGTACCGATGAATATAGTTCATATTTGGCATAGAAATTAGTTACATTTTCATGAGTGTTCTGATGTAGCTCCACACGAATCTGCGATCTCTCATGATCCTAATTGTTTATAGTAATTTGTCAATAGATTTCACCGGCTTTTCCGCATTATAACCATATTGGATATTCAATGTAAATACGTCCACATTAGCATTAACAAACATTACTGCTCAATTAATGCTATTAATTGGAAGCCTATCAATGCAGTCTCGCAGTGTGCAACTGAGGATTGAATATCGTTAAAAATAGATATGACGCAAATTATATAATATAACATATATATATATATATATATATATAACTCGAACTTGATGTGAGGTCTTGACCCGGGATCGAATTCCTGCCAAGTCAAGTTTTTTTTCAATTAATAAAAAGATTATGATTCAATTTCCGGGGTACAGTCTTCTCTGATGTTAGTAGCAATAATCAGGAAAATCGACATTTGCCTCATATCCCATCTAAGAATATTCTTCGTCTTCTCAATCCGTTGAGACAATTATTTGCACAAAAATACCTTAACCTCTTCTTCTGTTTCTTCACGACCTTAAGTGTCTCCGAAAAGCTCTTCAGCTTTTCTCTTCATTAATATTGCAATGTACTTCGTGGGTTCAATTGAAAATTATAACAACTAATATTTACTTTCACTTTTCTAGAACTTTATTTACATTTAAAACAGCTGATTCACAATACATTTTCATATAAGCTAGTCGTCGCGGTATAACTGCCTGGCGATCGTGGCGTTCTTCTTTTATATCACCAGCGTAGAATTCTCCAGTAGAAATCAACATCGTTCCTTCCGCTGCCGAGCCTTTTCGAGAATCGTATTTTTTTATCTTGAAGCGTTTGTTGTCGTGCTGAAATGACACAGGGTCGGCTTTGGGTAAATTTCGTAACACTGCCCCCCCTTTAATTCTGATCGGCCCGATCAGAAACATCCCCTCCATGGTAGGGAGCGAGTCGATCTAAGTGAACCACCTTCAATTTAGCCTTGGGGTTTCGACGGATCCGGTAGACGACATCATTCAGCCTCTTGACCACTTCGTATGGACCATCCCAGGCGGGTGTAAGCTTTGAGGATTTACCCTTGCTCCGTTGGGGGTTGTACAGCCAGACTTTGTCCCTCTCCTGGAACCCGGCTGAATTGGCCTTGAGGTCGTATCGCGTCTTCATCCGGTCACTGGTGGCCAACATCTGCGTTCGGGCTAAGTCGTGTATTGCCAGCATGTTATGTCGTAGCTGGTCGGCATAATCGTCGATGTCTTGGGGAGGTTCTTCGGGGGAGCCAAATGCCAAGTCGCATGGTAATCGCAGCTCCTTTCCGAATAAGACCCTGGCTGGGGTCAGGCCTGTACTATTATGTACAGCAGAGCGATATGACAACAGGAATAGGGGAATATGCTCGTCCCAATCACGCTGGTTATTGCTGACGACCTTGGATAGGTGTTGTTCCAAAATCCGGTTGAATCTTTCCACCATTCCGTCTGACTGTGGGTGTAATGGTGTTGTTCTCGTTTTCCTGATCCCCAACATCGTGCAGACCTTCTGGAATACATTCGATTCGAAGTTACCCCCCTGGTCTGAATGTAATTCCATCGGGACGCCAAACCTGCTGAATAGTTGTTCTACTAGCACCGTCGCTACCGTGGTTGCCTCTTGGTTGGGTATCGCATATGCCTCAGGCCATTTGCTGAAGTAATCCATTGCGACCAGAATGTATTTGTTCCCCCTCTCAGACTCGGGAAACGGACCGGCGACATCGATGGCAATTCTCTCAAATGAGACGCCCACATTGTACTGCTGCATTCTGCCCTTGGTCCGGGTGTTCGGGCCCTTACTGGCGGCACATGTGGCACATTTGCGGCACCAAGCTCTGACGTCTTCGAAGTAATTCACCCAGTAGTACCGCTGGCGAACTTTGTCTAGGGTTTTATTCATGCCCAGGTGGCCTCCGGTAATTCCATCATGTACTTCGGTCAGGATGGCTGGTACCTTTTTCTTCAGAATTACCAGTTGGGACTTGGTTTCTCGTCCATCAGCGCTTTGCCAAACTCGCTTGAGCATTCCATTGTCTACTCGTAGAGAGTCCCACTGAGCCCATAACGATTTCAGCATGCCGGAGTATCTAGCTACCTCGTCCCATCGTGGCCTGGGTGCCCCTCTCATTTTGAGTGACAAGATTGGTTCGATGTCTGGATCAGCCATTTGGTCCTGGATGCACTGTTCCGTTGTCCAGTCTTCATTGGCCTGCACTCGGATCTGCCTGATGGAGATACCCTCTCGCTGTTCCGTCTTCAGACAATGCTTGCATTCCGCTCTACAGGGTCTTCTGGATAGGGCATCGGCATTATTGTGCAACCGGCCGGCACGGTGTTCCACCTTGAAGTCGTATTGCTGTAATTTCTCCATCCATCTGGCCAGTTGTCCTTCCGGTGTCTTCATGTCCAGCAGCCATTTGAGTGCGGCATGATCTGTTCGGATTAAGAAATGGCGACCATACAGGTATTTGTGGAAATGGTCTACAGCCCTTATTATTGCAAGAAGTTCTTTTCTGGTGACGCAATAATTTCTTTCTGGCTTCGAGAATCCACGGCTGTAGTACTCGATCACCCTCTCTTCACCATCTTGCACCTGGGATAGGACGGCCCCCAAACCTGTGTTGCTGGCGTCTGTGTCTAAGATGAACTTGCCGGACTGTGTAGGAAAGGCTAGGATTGGGCTGGAACATAGTGCTGCCTTCAGTCGCCTGAATGATGTTTCGCAATCCTGATTCCAATGGAAGGTCTCTTTATCAGTGGTCTGCCGATGTAGAGGGGCGGCGATGGTGGCAAATCCCTCAACAAAACGCCGGTAGTATGAACAGAGGCCCAAGAAGCTTCGGAGTTCATGTTTGTCTCTTGGAACTGGCCAATCACGGATGGCTTCTATCTTGTCTTCGTTGGTGCGGATTCCTGACTCGGACACTACGTGGCCCAAAAACTCTACTTCTTTTTGAAACAAGGAACACTTCTTCGGATTGAGTCTCAGGTTGGCGTTATTAATTCTGGAGAATACTTCGCCCAGGTTCTTCAGATGGTCGTCGAATGTCGGGCCCATGACTAGAATGTCGTCGAGGTATACTAAGCACGTCCTCCATGTTAACCCGCTCAGTACATACTCCATTAGTCTCTCAAATGTAGCGGGTGCATTACATAACCCAAAGGGCATGACCGTGAACTGAAACAGCCCTTTACTGGTGGAGAACGCTGTCTTTTCTCTGTCGTTTGCGTGTAGACCAACCTGCCAATATCCACTTTTTAGGTCTAGTGTGGAAAACCAACGGGAGCCTGCTAGTGTGGTCAAAGTGTCATCGATTCGGGGTAGTGGATAGCTGTCTTTCTTCGTGACATCATTCAGCTTTCTGTAATCCACGCAAAATCGGGTGGTTCCATCTTTCTTTTTAACTAGCACGACGGGAGCAGACCATGGACTGATGGATGGCTCAATAACTCCATTTTGTAACATGGACTCGATGTTTTCCTCGACTGCCTGTTGTTGCCCCAATGGTAGTCGTCTAGGTGGTATTCTGATGGGTTGAGCCTTTCCGGTATCTATTCGATGCTGGATGATGTTGGTGCGACCGGTAGTTCCATTTTTACTGTTAAAAATTTGCCAGTGTTTTGTGATAAATTGCTTGGCTTTCTTCTTGTTCTCTGGTGTCAAGTGTGTCAAGTGGTCAGCAAACTGTTGTAGGAACTCTTTATCGGGCCCTGTCTCATTCACCGACGTCTGGTACTCTTCTTCGCAATTGATGATGGTCTCTACTGGCTCGAAACAAGCTATCTCTTGACCATTGGCAATTCTAATGTCGTTGTTGGACAAATTCAGGACTCTGATTGGTATATCTCGTCCGGTTTTAACTATAGCCCGTCCAACCAAGTAGTCATGAGCTGAGTGTACGGGCTCCACCATTCGAACGCAGCTCCCAGGATTGCTGTCTAGCTGCCCATGAATAATCTGTTCCATTCGACCGGGAATTCTAGCTGAAGACTTTGCCACAATTTTTATGGGCGTGACTGATTTGTTGACGGGCCGTGTCAATACAAATTCCTCATTCAGGAACCGAAGAACATCATATCTCGGGTCGAACATAAATCCATGCTGGCTAATTAGGTCCATTCCCAAAATAAAATCGTCCTCAATATTCGCTACCAGGACCCTATGCCGGATCATGTTGTCCCCTATCTGTAGCACGACATCTGCCTCACCCTGTATTGACATGGACTCGCCGGTGACTGTTCTGAGCTGGATGTTATTGGTAACTGGCCGAATTTCTGATGCTCTCAAAACCCTGGACTTGGCAATGGACACAGCGGCGCCGGTATCGATGGTGATGGTAACTGCTCGCCCGTTGATGGTGCCTCTGATGACTAGGCTGCCGCTATCTCGGCAAAATCCCCGGATGGATAACGTTTTGGGGGCTGGTGGAGGGACAGTCAGCATTCGCCCCCCTATGCTGACTGACTGACGGTCCCTGGACATGTGGCTGTTCTGTTGGTTACCCCTGGTCGGTGATCGTTCAGGTGGCCTCACTCGACAATTACGTTGGAAGTGCCCTGTCCGTCCGCAGCCGTAACATGCCCCTCTGGTGCCAGTTCTTGGTGACCGGTCTAATAATTTGTTCAGACCAGCCAGCAGCGCTTGAAATTGTGACTCTGACTCTTCCTGGTTGAAGGAAACTGCTCGGACCCTCGGCTTGGACATGTTCATAACGGCCTCTACTTCCAAAGCCCGAAGTAGAGCTTCACTACTTTTCTTGACGCCACTCAGTCTTAAATTTCTTTGTACTTCCACATCTCTGATGCCGTTTATGAAACTCTGTGTGGCCAACTGGTCTTTCGTTTCCTCTGGCAGGTCTGGGTAGGACAAGTGAACTAACCGTCTAATTTCTGCTTCGAATTCTTGGAGGCTTTCACCGGATTTTTGGGTTTTTCCACTCAGTTGGACTTGGTATACCTGGCTCAAGGATTGATTGTCGTAACGTTTGTCTAGGATAGCGATGATCTTGTCGAAATTGCCTTGTTCATCGACTGGAATGCTCTGGAGGAGTTCTAGGGCCGGACCTCTTAAGGAAATTACCAGAGATGTGGATTTTTCATGATTATCCCATCCATTAGCTGTAGCCACGGCCTCAAATTGCCGTTTATACATGGGCCAAGATGAACTGCCGTCGAATGTGGGTGGTTTACTAAAGGAACCTTTGGTACTCACGGTGTTCTGGTATTTTCCTCGCTGTAAGTCCTGTTGCATTTTTTTAATTTCTGTTTCTAGTTTATTTTGGATGGCACAGATTTTATCTTGTACTTCAGTGTGTACGGTTTGCTTGATGGAACTGATTTGATCTTGAACTGTATCTTGAATTGAACTGATTTCAAATTTTACCTGGCTTTGGATGGAATCAAGATCATCTACTTTTGTTTCAAGAGTATCCACGGTATTTTTTATGGTCTTTATGTCGTCGTTTATTTCTTTTATGTCTGATTCAACTATTTGCATTCTTTCATTAACTGTTTCATTAACTTGCGACACTATTTGCATTAGTTGTTCAAATTGCATTTGTCTTTTTTCTTCAGTTTGATCTTGTTTTTCTACAAATTTCGAGAATAATCCTTCCATTAAATTCTGTTGTTTTTCTTCCATCGTGGAAACAAGATTTTGTTGTTTTTCTTCCATCGTGGAAACAAGATTTTGTTGTTTTTCCTCCATTGTAGTGACAAGATTTTCTAATTCTATTTTACGTTTTTCATCAAAAGATTTTACTAACCTTTGTTGAATTTCTTCTTGATGTTGTTTCTCCTTCTTGTCACGTTTTTCTAGAATCTGTGCTATTTTTTCGTCTAGTCCCTCCGTAACCTGTTTGATAATTTTTCTGGCAGTTTCGTCGGTTTTTTCCATTCTTCGAGTTTCCATAAATCAAATTACGCTTTTAACTGCACTTAATCCTTCACTTCTAACACCAAATTGCAATGTACTTCGTGGGTTCAATTGAAAATTATAACAACTAATATTTACTTTCACTTTTCTAGAACTTTATTTACATTTAAAACAGCTGATTCACAATACATTTTCATATAAGCTAGTCGTCGCGGTATAACTGCCTGGCGATCGTGGCGTTCTTCTTTTATATCACCAGCGTAGAATTCTCCAGTAGAAATCAACATCGTTCCTTCCGCTGCCGAGGCTTTTCGAGAATCGTATTTTTTTATCTTGAAGCGTTTGTTGTCGTGCTGAAATGACACAGGGTCGGCTTTGGGTAAATTTCGTAACAATATATTTCTTCACGCATTTAGTTATTGAAGGCCAATTGCTCATCCTGTATTCTCGGTAAAAACTGCTAAAAATATGTTCTTCTTCTCAGTAGTTCGAGTCATTTCTTCAATCCTACAATTATACTTCTTCGTCATTTCAGTTATTTAAAAAAGACCATTTGTCCATCTATCTTCAACTCTCTTCAATACAGTCCTTCAGCCCTCCTCACAAATCCTAAGCTCTTCTTCTTCGTTTCTTCTCAAGACCTTAAATTCTTTAGTTCCGAGCTCTTCAAGTTCCTATTCAATCTGTTCGTGAGTTGGTTTTTTTGAATACAATCTTCACGTTTTACCAAAATCTGATTTTCACATATCAAATTTTAGTAGACATTATACGACCGATGAATATTTTATTACAGCCGTACAACCGGAAAAGTTATTTATTTAATTCCTTAAACTCTTTACATTTTTTGTTTGCTCTGTTTATATCCTCCCTTAACACTGACAATTTATATGTTTAAATGTGTTTTCAATATTGGAAACACTTCCGCTTTTAAATATATTGTATTGTTTAGCCATCAAAAAAATTATACATTATATGTTCTAGAACTAACGTTTCATAATAATTCGTAAATAAAGTAATTCATAGTAGCAAAAAGTGAACTGACAAACTGCCCTATTTTAGGTTAAAAAATTAGTACCATTTATTGTTTTGTGAATTATGTCAGAAATAATAAATCAGGCAATTATGTTGACCCCTAGGTCAGGACAGACACTATGGAACGCCCAAATTTACGGTATTTTATCTCGTATTGTGAATTAAATCGGCGAAAATGAAGACATTGATATTTGGTGAAAAAAAATTGTTTAAACCCCACACGGAATTTATAATAAAATCAATGTATCATTTTTCTTGTTATATAGAAAAATGTTACTAAAAACAAAAATTATTGTATATTGTAGTTCAGTTAGTATAATAAAATATATTTCCAACTTACCAGTTCCACATTACCGTTACTGTCAAGCTATTCTTTTGAGCGTATCTACGAAAGATTTATTTCAGAATAGGTGAATAAAAAACTGCCTATCGCAATTACAAGGCAAGTTGATAGTATATTTATAAAAATTGTTCAAAATTATATCAATTAACACGTATACATTTGCATGTCATAATTGCATAATGTTGATACTACTAATATTAAAAATTTACCAATTTACAAAAATGATACCAGTATCTCGAGTCGCTGGCTCCTCTATTCAGTATGGGTTTTGGTATTGTAATACCTGTCTCCAACAATCCTTGTGACTTATACAAAACATCGAACAGTGATTGATTGTCGCCAGTTTAGGTGACGTTCACCTTAAAGTCTGCCAGTAGCATGGCTATTAAAGTTTGCTTCCTCAAATTTAAATTAATGTGATATATGATTATGATATATGATTATGTGATATTGTTGAATTGAATAAATTCCCATTTGCTAACCGGAAATGAATTGTTGATTCATTTCATCTAGACATCTAGTCGGTACAAATAATCTACAATACCTAATTGAATAAAATTATTGCCGTTGTAACTACGAAAGAATTTTATTCAATAATTTCATTATATTTAAGAATGACAGATTTTTTATGATATTTATTTGTCGGTATCTATGTACAGTGAGAATGTCTCAATGTTTTTTTATAAAGAACAATCATATTGAAAAAATAGAAAAACGTTTTGTTGCAAATCAGCTGTACTACAGATCTTCAAAAGGATGTCGGAGATAAAATAGCCACTAAAGATAAACTTCCAAAGCTTCATCAACAGAATGACCCACACTAGGGAGTCATTTTCGGAAATACTCGAATATATGGAGTTAGTACATAGAAGAAAATTTACACTCCAGGGCCGGCATCCCTTAACTCAATCTGAAATAATAGCAAATGTGAATCAAGAAGCTAACAGAGTGAAGACAAAAGAACAAACATATGATGTAGAAACTATAAACAGTATCACAGAAAAAATGCTGCATTGCTTCTAATAAAGGTTGAAACAGTCTCATAATATTCAGAAAACGAATCCGAAATTATGTGTCACCCTTACCCTCTTAAGAAAACTGCGAAAACCGTTATCTGTGACATTCAGATTACAATACAACAATAATAAAGTATCAATCTCGGCTAAGCTGATCTAAACGTAGCACCGGACTGAATTATTATAACACGGAAATCGTTGTTAATAAGGAACAAAAAAGTAGACACAACATTATTTACAAATAAGATAAATCCATATTTCAAGATCGCCACAGAAAGCCGTAAATCCTAGCTTTAATAAATTAAATTTTGAATGCAGAAAAACAATATCACACCATAATATAATAATATCCTTCCAGCATTTGGAACCTAGCACTTTTTTCAACAGCAGTACAACAAGTCTTGCATTATCAAATTGGCTATCATCCTTCTAGGATGATTCTTTTGAAAATTGTCTAATATGTGCTCAAGATCCACTAAAAATGAGAAACACAGTAATATTTACTTACATATTGTATTGTATAACCTGTTGTTTAAGATATAAAGATTCTCAGATTTTGTGTGCAGTATGGTTGCTTAACATCAATAACACTTCTCTGTAGACTGTTTGTCTAATAATATCCATCAAAATTTGTAACCAGTTGTTACTAGGGCCTCTGAGGATCATCTATAACCCTTAGAGAGCGCATCCTCAGGGGTTAAATAGGGTTGTGTACTCATCGATTTAGTAACATAAACCAAGAGGTGAGTTAGATAGAACTCCTTTGCCGTAGAGAAGGCAACTTACCCAAGACAGGGATATTGTAAGAATTATCCTTGGCCGTCCAGGTTAGAGGTTACTCTTAAAACGCTAAACCACCCAATGTAAATATGTATCGGAGTTTGAACTGGAATTTTGGTAATTTAGAAACAAAATTGTCTCAAATGCAAAATAGGCAATATCGTTCTCTCGGAAACTATAAAGAAATGTTCACTTCTGTTCAAAACCAACGTGCCAAAGCTGAAGCAACCACATTTCTACATAAAAAATAACAGAACAAAATAAAATGTTCGGAACCTTAAAATGAAAGACTTTTGAAAATAACGGTCCTTATAAAAGGAAGAAATGATACAGTGACTCAACTCTCCAAGGCAGTCATTTTTGGAGAGAGTTTAAGAGAAATAATTGAAAATGTCCCAAACAGTATTCGAAGATTGAAATCAATAATTGCCTATTTGATCTTGAAACAAAAATCGGGTTTAAAAGAACGAGAGATATAGAATTCCTTTAATTGGAATAACTACAAGACATAAAAAAAGTCAATGCGTAAAATATAATTTAGATAGCTTACAACAGGACAGTACAATAAAACAGTTGATTGGAACAAAAGCTGACAAACAGATCTACTCAAGAAGTGTACCCATACATCAAGAATTATATTTGCTGAAGAGGCCATGGGAAATGATGTTTAAATACCAAATAATCCGATATAGTGGAATTCAGATATATAGAAAAAAATCGAAAGAAAACAAAGACATATACCAACAACTTCTTGAAACCAAAAGCGAAGAATAATGCAAAAGAATTAATAGAGAGATAAAACTACAAGTAATAATAAAAAAGAAGAATATGCATTGGAGAGAAAATGCCAGCTCACTGACAAATAATGGCAGCTACAATAAGTTCGTAAGGTAGAGAAGCAATAAAAAAACAACTCCTTTAGAAACAACAAAAGATTTAAGAGCGGGGCTGTTGATTACCTCCTACCCTTTTTTAAATATACTTAGATAGGAAGGGAAAACAGATTGTTCATACTATATTTTGCAACCAAATCATTTTAGTAGAAGACAAAGACCTCTCGTACATTGTTAAGAACTTGAAACCATCAAATGAGTCGAGAAGAGAAATATCTGGGGCTGATACCTAATAAACATTACAATAGCAAAGACGAAATGAGAAAACCATTAAAAAAAGGGCGAACTGTTAGACTACATATAGTAGGAGAAAAACATAACCAGGAAGACTAAAACGCGTATCTATGAAAACATGGTAAAAAATGTCATTTTATATGGTGTGTTAAATATATTATGTGTAATCTAGCTCAAATTATCTTTATCGGCCTGGTTTTTTGGGCCATCCATCGTTTTTTTTTATAGTAAGTCTTCATTTGAATCATTCTTCAAGTGAACTTATCAATCGGTCCACACATAACAATAGCACAACTGGAGAAAGGTAGCTCATTAACAAATGAAGGAAAAGCTGTAGGCTTGAAGTTATTTGATAAAGAATTGGTAGAATGGCTCACTAAAATATTCAACACTATCCAGTTCATCTAGAGAGTCCTTTATAATCTTTCCCAAAAGGTAGTGTCAAAAATATGTTCATAATATCGAACGATAAGCTTTATGAGTATATATATATATATATATATATATATATATATATATATATATATATATATATATACAAGGTGTGAAAGCTAAATGGAGCAAATACAGTTCGGCTTCAAAAATGCCGTTGGAACGAAAAAGACGTTATCCGAATTACAGGTTCTATTTCAGGGATGTAGATTAAGATGAAAGCATTCGATAATGTACAACATGAAAGATTTATAAACTGTTTACAAGAAATTGGTACTGATGTTAAAGACATATGATTTTTCATTGACCAGTATTGCAATCAAACAGTAAAGATACGCTTGGAAAGACACCACTCAAAGATACTGGAGTATATTGTTTCTCTCCTGCTCTTCAACATATACTCCCAGTATATCCTAATTAACAACATTCGCGGATGACAATGGTTTTTGCAGACAGCGCAGAGAGTCGCTAACAATACGGCCTGGAAGGAAATGAGGAAAAAACTAATTGCACGATTATTTCCGGAAATCGAATAACTCCAAATCAAGTTATAGTTAACAACAGGAGAGTGAAACGAGTTGAACCTTGCCCGTAGCTAGGAACAAGTATAAATCACCAGAGGGATGGACCCTTCCTAAAACATTTAGTGTTGAATCGTGAAAGTAAGAGCAGCAGACATTAAGATTACTAAACTTTTTGGAAACCATAATCTTAATCTAAAAACAAAAATCAGAGAGTTTCGATGCTACGTATTTACTTCTAATATATGCAGTGGAGACACTGACCCTCACTGATGCCACTTCAAAAAAGTTAGAAGTTTGAGATGTGACTGTACAGATATATTCTAAAGATAGCATAGACCCAACACTTTACTAACGCGGGAATTAGAATGTGTCAGCGACGTCACGAGAAATAGGGAAAATTCGAACTACTGCAACTTGTTTTGCATGATATAGTATTGGATAAAAGAGGTCGGTGAACAAGAAGAAGCTTGGTTGCAAAATGTACGTACTTGTTATGGAATGACAACAAACTAACTCTTAAGAAGCACCCCGCGTACCATTCCATTTATGTTTGAGCAAAGCAAAACCTTAATTATGTAGCAATAAAAAAAGTTTCTTTTAAACCCAGTTTGTAGCGTTTAAAGCGTGGCGGTCCCTAATCGCCATGCCTGTCTGTTCTGTCAGTCATTGACGGCTAGACTTCTTTCTGACATAGTTTTGGTAATGCCCTCTAGCCATGTGGTAGGTGGTCTACTCCGTTTTCTTTTCTCCAGAGTGGTCGATTCTAAGAGCCCTTTGAGGAGTCGTTCATCGCACATTCGTCCCAGGTGTCTATACCATATCAATTCTTACTCCTCTATGTTTTCTACTAACGTTCTTTCTACTTTATATATGTATATGTTCGAGTCTTGATCTCCTTGTCGCTTTTCTTCAAAAATCCGTTTCAACCATATATAAGTTATTTGGTTTGTGACTATGATATTTGCCAAATCATACATAATTACCGGCCGTAATATAGGAATGAATAATCTCTTTTATATTGCCTTAGCTATTGCGGGAAAATAACAAAAGAGTTATTAAGTCTTTAATAGTTTTCTCACTTCGTCCCATTTTTAAGGGATTGCAATCCTGAATTTTTGGCGCTGGATGCAGTGTTGCAGCTAAAAACAAGTTACTAACTATCTTTCCGCGTAAAGAGTTAACGAATAAGAAGTGAAAACCTAACTTTAATTTCTTTAAAACACAAAATAATGCCGAAGGATTCCAATTCCTTCCGTTGATATTAATGTTATGCCTAGATATACACATTATTTACACCTTTTAATTTTTCTAATTTTTCCCTCAGGTGGAGTTTCTCTTCCTATGCATATGTGCTGCACCTTTTTTATTTTCACTTGTGGTATTCCAATGTGAATTTCTAGACATATATTCTAGATCTTTTTATTCGATGCAATTACTACTTGGTCCTCCGCATAGTGTAACGAGTATAGAGTTGTATTCCCGATAGGCATTCCTACCTCGACAGTTTCATTCAAATATATATTAAATAAATTACAGGTACAGTGTCATACGCTTTCTACAGTGCTACCCGCAGTTTTTTTGGGACAAACAGATTTATTGTTGATCGACTGGCTCTAAAGTCGTTCTTTTTAACATATTCAACATATTGTTATTATTCCTCGCATGCAACCTATATTACTCTTCCGTACAACCTACAAATTGAACTAGTTACTGTTATTTTTATGTTTTTTTGGGCAATAAGACCACAATAGAAATAAAACGACGTATATTGCAGGACTACCGAACGTTTCAAAGTCTATTCTGACTTCGTTGTCAATGGCTTTATATTTATTGATGTAGATTGCAAAATGAAAATTTGATTTAAGACATTTAAAATTGACATTAGAATATGCCACAAACAAGGTTTAGAAGACAATTAGTTACTGTTATGCCTGTAATTATTACAAACTATCTTATTTCCTTCTTTGTGTATGGTCGCAATCCATCATTCTGTCCATATCTTTGATTTTAGTTCCGCGTTTAGGTGTCTATTGAAGATTTCTGTGAGAATATTAGTTTTTCTGTTCCGTTCATTATTAACCAGGGGCAGAGGAATGACCATTTTTTAGTTGTGCTAATCCTTTCTTTGTTCTTTGGATTTTAATAGATATTGGTTCCCCAAACAAATGTATTTCCTCTTAAGGTAATATTCTTTTAATACAAATCTCTGTCATTCTGTTCCTACTAGCTTTTAACTCATGTGCATTATTGGTTACTATGATCACGCAATTAATCCATGTAACAAGAAGTTTAGAAGCGCAATGTAGATATATACAACATTTTAATCTTAATACACTCTTATTTCATAGTGATTCTTGCAATTGTATACCAATTAGTGTTTGCAACACAGAAAGCATTTTTTTAAATCTATCATTTTAGGTACGCTGGCCATATCTGGATTAAAATGGGTAAGGGTCAATGTTCCTCAGTACAGGATACCAGGCGAGACAGCAACCCTTCAGTGTCACTACGATTTAGGAAACGCGTCTCTTTACGCTGTTAAATGGCACAAGGATCATGAGGAATTCTACAGATTTGTTCCAAAAGCCAAACCACAGGCCAACTCTTATGACGTCGAAGGAGTTCACGTTGACGTAAGTTTTTAATTTAAGAGTACAAGACAAATATGACATTTTAACATCAGAACTTATAAACAATTTCAATAACATGCTAATGCGGTACTGTCAAGAATATTAGAGTACTTATATTTAAGCTAGCATCTATGCAACAGAGGTGTTTTCTAATTAACTGTTCTATCATGGCATGTCGGAGTTAGATGCCTGATTCTTTAAAACTTTTGGATTTCTTCTTTCCTGCTGAAACTGTTATGTTTGTATATATCTCCAAAACTCCAAACCACACCATAACGAAACAAAAACAATTATTCATTCGAAAGCAGCATTATTTAAAATTTTCTATTCAGTTTTGCAAATGAAACGATTGGAATAATTTCTACTAGATCGCCGCAAAATCGCCCAAAAAGCAATAGTGTATCTATGCAAAGATATTATCTTGGATTATAAAGATCTTAGCTTCATAAGCTATTGTTGCCATAGGACAATGCAATTTTATTTTATATTTAAGTGGGATGAATTTGGTACTTTCGAACTTCAAGGTTTTCAATAACGAAATTTCATTTAACCTCACTTTTCTTTATACAAATATCATATAAGTTCAATACGAGACGTTTGTATTACAAATAAATATGTGAAAAGACTTGTGTGTGCAATAATGGAACAGTACGCATTGTTCGTATCTGTTCCTCTTATCTTGCGTGAATATTTCTTTTAAAACACAGTTCAACCTTGACACATTTGAAGTAATATAATTATTTTTTTCATCAGCTATTGTCCAATTAGCTTCTAAACATTTATTATTTCATATCGCAACGCTAAGCAATTCCACTGTTCCAAATATCGTTATTTTGATTTGTTTTTTCAATTACGGAGTCACGGGCATTATCTTGAAGGCTTGTCGGTCAAAGAGTCAGTTTTGAGAAAACACCTAACGCATTTCCTATTATTGAAACTGCTTTGTTCGCAAATTGTCACAATTCTTTCAGTAGAACTTAACGATATGTATCAAATACATAAAGAAGTGTTCGGAGGGCATTCAATTGTGGGAAGTGCAACTGATGAAGGTTCCCTAACAAGAAACAATATATATTATATATATTGTCTTGCGTACAAAAAAATGACACCTCGAAGAGAGTACTAATACTTATATTTGCAAATTTGCTCATGTTGAGCAGGTCCACTCAAACACCCACAGAAAAATTCATCAAGCTGTTTGGATGTTAATATATATATATATATATATATATATATATATATATATATATATATATATATATATATTTTCAAGAATCCGATCGTAACGCCATCAACCTGACCCAATTGTGAATCTAAACAATCCACAGAACCACTCAAACAGAGACAAAAAAATTATCCATCTATTTATGGGTTCAAATCAGTTTTCCTAGAACACGATTGCTGCACCTCCTACCTGATTTAATTGTGAAACTAATCCATTGGGGGACTCACTTAAACGCACACAAAAATTTCATCAAAATTGATCCAGTCGTTTAGGAGCTATGATGCCACAGACAAAGTCCCAGATCTACAGATACACACTCTAAACTTATAAAAAGTAAAAATACTCATATTCCGATTGGAATTTCATACCTGAGACTAGTACTCATATTTCTGTACCTGCCCCACTTGACCAGGTTCACAATTTTATATTGTGCAACTAGTGTCCTTGTCAGAAAGTTGAAAATATTTTTTATAACTTCTTCTCTAGTGTTTGTTGGGTTTTTAAGAGTGTGCATAAAAAACTATATATTTTACAAATTTAGTGTGGAATTGAAGTGAGGAAGTTTTCATGTTATAAGAATTATTTTGGCAGATATAATCCTGGTTGCTAAGTAAGCATTATACAAGTTCTATAGCTATCGAATTAGGAACCGGTAAAGATTATTTTCTGTTGAAACGCACCAAAGAACGTACAATAATTACTCCAGTTTTTCTAGTAATCATTTTTCTGCCACATTCGTTTCACGAATATCTTCACCCACGTATAAGGGTTGAAAGATTATTAAGATAGTAACATCGATATCCCTTTTCAAACGATAAGATCACCGTGAAATATTTAAGAAAGGTATAAGTAATGTTTTTCTGTCTAGGCGAAGGGTCTTTATCAAAAGTCCATGTCAAAGCATAGAGGTGCGATGCCAGTGATAATGTTCGGTCCGTCGAATGTGTAGAACTTCTTGCAAAGAAAATATCCCTAAAATATTTCACATCTCAAGGGAATTTAGGTAGTGCATATAAACGGAATATATTTAAACAACACTCTTCCATTGTCGTAAAGAAAAATATGGGACATTAAAGCTTTAAAAATTTTTCGTGTATAATAGTGATGTGTTTATAAAAATTTAACTCTGGTAGCCGTTGCTTGTTCTTACTTCAAATAATACAAACTGACTGGTTTTGTTTCACTCGGTTAATTTAAGCAATAAATTACTATCTACAGAACTTTATACACTATTTTTTGCAGAAAACATGTGATATTAAAAAGGCTATTCTAAATTTAATATCATAGAGTAATATTAAATTGAGGTTCCGCAAGCATAAATTTGGAATTTCTTTTTGAAATTCATTAAATAATTCCTGTATTGCAATTTAAAAACTAAAACTGTATTTCTGTGTTATATCCGGTGTACATCTGTTTACAAGCTGAAAATCTGAAAACAGAATGAAGACATTTAGAAAATGGCTTTGTATTTACAGTTTCATTCGAGATCGTAGATCGTTGTTCAGATGCGAGTCATTAGTGGTTATTATTTATTTTCCTACTAATCTCCTTGGGTTATGACCACCCGCGCTTTGGTTATGGCTCCTTGTGCTTGTTTTTCATTAGGATTAGATTTATTAGTAGGATTTTTATGGTGCGATTTTAAAGAAGTGCCTTCCACGTTTTTGGCAAGTTTAGCGGGTCGGCCTGGTCTCGTTGATTTAATTCCCCGATTTTCTGAATTCCCATAGCCTATTTCGGTGATATTCTGCGTTAGCGATTTCCTTGCACGTTTTAAAGTCTATTTTATGTCCTGTATTGTGAGCTCGTGTTGGAATGAGGCCGATGTCGGCTACTTATTGTTGATGCTTAGTTGTTAAATTTGGGCATCTGATTTGTAACCTCCTGCAAAAAACGGGTTCAGCATATGCATCTGTACTTTAAGTAATAATATAAAACGATGTAATTACAACGCAGGTCGTAGCGATCCTAAAAGTATGTCTGGCGAGCTGTTTGACCGATGAAACTGGTCTAACTGGTTACAAAAGACATTCAAATAATTTCCTGGTTATCATATATAAAATTCAGGACTGAGAATAAAAGTAAAGCTACATTATATTATCGCCAGTTTTAAAACGTCCGGCAAAAGTTAGGCCTATGGGAACTGTCTGATTGTTTGGATTATTAATTTCTGTCATTTCCTTTGAAATATGCATAATAATCAGCCCTGAGAATTGACAAGAAGTAGGATTAATTTTTACCGACCTTGAGTACCTGGTACCTCGAAAGGGACCAACAAGTCAAGCTAGAATGCATACCCTACGAGTACCTACTAAGTCTACTATGTCCAATATATTTCATCTAAGTAATGTCTGGCAGCCCAGGGATCTTGGACTATATCCATTACTTCTAATCAATGACTACTAATATAAATGGACCTGCATGTTTAGGTACATTAAAAACGAGTTGAAAGATGTTTGCCGGAAAATAGTAAACAATGCCAAACTTCTTTCCATTGTAACCACTGAGACGTAAATCTAGGTAAATGTACGCATTGACTGAACGCCTGAACGGCGATACTTTACGCCGTTTATGTCTAGCAGGCAAATTAATAATTTTTAAAGTGTTTTGGGGTTGAAACTTTTTTAAAATCAGTGATTATTTTGTATAAATGTAAGTGTTTTACATGCAGGAAAACGGCATATTCGTTTGCCGAATTATCTTCTCACCTGTAAGTGTCCGATCATAAACGGGTTACTGAGTTTTACAAAAAATCATTTAAGCAGTAAATAAAACTACATTTTACGTGAAGAAATAAATATTTTGAGAATTATTATTACATATTAGTAATTAAGTCACTAATTGTTTTTGTTATTGTGGACATCTTTTATTGGATTTTTATATATTTATATTTGTGAGTTAGGTATGTAGTTCTATTATTTTGAATCTGAATAACATGACCTTTGATTCAATGTTGTTTGGACGCTACTGTTGGGGCCGGAATATTTGTAAACAAATATATCTGAGTCTCTTTATATTTTTGTCTCATGTTTCAACCCATTTTTCCTTTGGTCGTATATGAGAGTGCCGGGTCCATTTATATTAGTAGTCATTGCATCTAATGTATCACTATTACATGGAACTTCCTCTATTAACTTTGAGCAGTCAAGTTCTTCTATTAGAATATTATTTAGTAACCTTCCGCGAGTTACAGTTACATAATCCTGTCCGGTAGCAAACAAAGGAACACCCAGATAAAGAACTGCATAATCTACTCTAAAGCCTTGCATTTTGTGTATGGTGGATGCTCAAATCAGGATTAACGGCATCATTCATTATCCAGCGGTACCATAGCTTTATTTTGTCTGGAAACTATCGATATTGGTTTAATTACATGTATACCATCTTAACTCAGTTCAATGCAGGCTAATGGAATGTCTGAATCATATACTTAATTATGACTGAAATTCGGTTAAATAATTTCAGTGATAATACTCATCTTGTCATTTACTAATTCAATACCTTAGACAAACTTCCCGTCTTATTGATATCATCAAGTATAGTAGAGTTTACATTTGATCACCTAATTTTCGTACAGTATTAATAAGTTGATCTTGTGCCGTTACTGTATAGATATTTGTTCCCTTTTTCTGAAAATATTGAAGAACATTATCATCATGTTGTTCTTAAAAGTTTTTCTATCGAAAACTCCCTGTTAGTATCTTTTTCTCCAACCCTCAAGGCGTTCAGCAGTTCATCAATGAATGTCGTGTCTTCTTGTGGAAGTTTTATTTTAACTCAACCAGCTTGAGGGGCGCCATAAGTGTGTACCTGCCTTCATATGTTGCTGTTATTGAAATACTTGCTGTCTCCAATGTAATTTTTTACACTTTTTTATTGAAAATTATTTTGTTTTTTTTTTATTTTTTTCCGAAGTTTCAATTTTTTCAAATAAAACTTATAACTTATAACAGCCCGTAGTAATAAGTTTGTCCCAATAATTCATATGTTAACCTGCAAACTAATCTAGATATTTTCTATTTATCTTGATGATTTTAGTCAAACTATTATAACAAATTACAAAAAATTGCTGTATATTCCAAACGTTTCGGGGTCTAGGTCAGACCCCGTTGTCAATGGTTAAGAAACTAAGAATAAAAAAGCCACAATTCTAAAATGTAAAATTAAAATGTTTGACAATATCTATTATTTGACTTCTGAAGTAACTAAGAGAATTTTATTTCTCATATACAGGGTACGCAGAAACTTCTAAAGATCATATTTTCATAAAGTTCCTTTCAAACTGGAAGAATTTGAAAGTGTGATCTTCAGAATTTTATGTGGCACTCCTAGGTGCTTGTTCTATTTGGTTGCAGTTTTTCTAGATATCGGACTACGTATTTGTGTTAAGGATATTATCGAGTTATGATAATGTTGGTACTTACGTCATAAATCATGTTTTGTTAATTAAGGAATACCATACCAGTGCGACTTTTATTTAAATAAATACAATATAACGATTTTACCTGTATGACTGGAAATGGTACAAAAAAAATAATTTAATAACTACTTCAAAGTATACATTTAATTGGTACTGATAACGTAAAACTGCAGAGCTTTATTACGAATAAACGAGGGCTAGTAGGGAAAAACGCTTTGACACGTCGATTTGTATTTTTAAATGCGCACTTTTTCAACAAAAAAATCATGTGACAGTGGCCAATACCAACTTTCTTATTTTAAACGCAAGCCCCTGTATGTTATTTATTTTCTGGATTCTCCAGAAAATTCTAGACATAATTCATGTACATTGTTCTAGACCTATCTTCAACTGTTTCGGAAATATTATGTGTTTTCAGATTTATTACAAAAATTAACATTAAAAAAAGAAAATTATTTTATTTCACAAATTCGCTACATTTCACTAAAAACCTAAATAGTAAGACAGATAAAAAAAGTTGCAGAAAACCCACATAATTCTGGAAAAGACTTCGATAGGAGAACGTATTTCTGTGGACAAATTATGGTAATGTTAGAAAACAATGTGATCCAATTAGAAGATGTTTTGTTTTCTGATGAGATAACTGCTTCAAAATAATGTCGTGCCAACTTTGACAAATATATCCTGATCCAGTAAACCCACAAGTTCCTGCCAATACAATATGGTTTCAGCAAGATGGAGCACCTCCCCATTACGAAATCAACATACGGCAGTACCTGTACCTAATTTTTCCAAATCAGTGGATTGGGAGGCGTGGATCGATAGAATGGCCAGCACGATCTCCTAATTTGACGTCATTGGACTACTTTTTGTGGGTATATGTCAAAAGTACTGTATACAAAACTAAACTCCTCAACTTAGATGACCTAAAAAGACAAATCACGCCTGAGATGTTGAGTAGTTAGTTAGAGAATTTAGAAGATGACACATATTGAATTATCTTAAAAACTCCGGAAATGTGTTGTGAATTTTTTCTAACTTACAAAATGCACATTTGTAACAAACTTTATTTACTCTCCACAGAAAAATGCCCATTTTGGTCCTTGTTACTTTATTTTTTACAGAGTTTTCAGAGACTATACGGCGTTTTTCAATAATTGTCTCACTCCACTTATTAGTGCCTAAAATAGAGATAACAGGTCATTTTGAGTTCAAAAATATACTAGATAAGTGGGCAATTAATGTGTATATAATAAACATCTGTTGTTTGGGCTGTATTGTCTACAACTGATTACCACACAACAATTTGATTACCTTGAATTTTTGAAACAAATAAATTAAATTGTTTATAAAAACATTTACTCTACACTAGGGGATTTTAAAACTATACGCACCACAAAGATAATTGCCGGGCAGCCCGAAGCATAAGCATATGGAGGCAAGGCCAATGCGGAAAGATCTGAAGAAGCCATATGCGATTCCGCAGAAATGGAGTAATTATAGCATGCGTTTCAAAAAAATCAGTTAATAATGACGCATTGAGTACGCGAAAATTTTTGTTGTTTTATATTTATTAAGAAATAATCAGTATTACTTATTAGGTTTTTAGTGTAATGTAGCGAATTTGTGAAATAAAATAATTTTCTTTTTTTGTAATAAATCTGAAAACACTTAATATTTCCTAAACAGTTGAAGATAAATAATATACAGGGGCTTGCATTTAAAATAAGAAAGTTGGTATTGGCCACTGTCACATGATACACCCTATATAATTTTTGTTCTTGAAAAAATGAGCTTTTAAAAATACAAATCTACGTGTCCAAGTGTTTTTCCCAACACGCCCTCCTTTATTCGTTATCGAATTTATTCCATTTGGTTGTTCATCATTGTATTATATTATTTGTATGTTCTTTGCGTAAATAACTCTTTAACATACACCAATTTGTCAATTCAAGCTTCTCTGTATCTACTATGATCTTAAAGATCCTCAACGCAACAAAAATTTCAGTGTCATAAATAGTTACAAATAATTAATATCTTCATACCGTTCAGATTTATATGTATTGTCTACTAAAGATTCTGCGTTCGATATTCGGTCATGACATGTGCCCTCACTTAATTTTCCATTTTTGAAAACATTGTGATTTTTACTTTTACTTATATCTCTAACTCCAACGAATTAAATATAAACCATAAATTAAGTCTAATCATAAGACAACACGAGCTAAAGGTGTAGGATAAAAAAATACTGTACACAAAAGTTTAGGACTTTTTCCTGGTTATCCGATGACCTTCGCGATCCTATCAAGGTCAAAGTCAGTTTTAACATGGGAATTTAAATATGTACAGTGAGGACTTCCCTAACTTTGGATGTTATTTTCACGTCATTTTTTTTCAAACGAATTCTCTTTCTGTCGTTTAAATTTTACCTGTAAAGTTCAATTTAACCTAAAACACATTGATTGCTGCTGTACCGATTTGCAGTTTAAAAAAAATGGCAGTCGATATTTATTTAAATAAAATTTGATCGTGAATTACAGTGTTAGGTATCACTAGTATGGTTATTTGAATTTTCCAAAACTGCGATAATATTAAAGTTTAAGGCTGACTTTGACATTGATATGATCTCGAAGCTCATGGGAAACGTGGAAGTTTACATTAAAACAGTAAGTTTGACCATCAAGTTCAAATCCAAGGTCGCCATTGATTAGCCAAGGGAAAATTGTGTCAAGTTTTCTCCCGTGCTTTCTTCTCAAGTTCTTCAGCCGATCCTTACTTAGTTGACACCCTGTATATGTACAGAGATATAGATAAATTCAGTTCTAACCAATAAAGTGCTATAGGTCGAACATATCCTCTCATGTCAACATACTATTTTAATAATCATACAATGGCATTAATAGAAATTTACGAATTTCAGTTTGTTTTCATTTACAGATGTCCAAATCGGATAGCACGAAAGTTGTTCTACATTCTGTCGACTTGAAATCAAGCGGTCTTTATAGCTGTGAAGTCTCGGCAGAGGCGCCATCTTTTTCATCAGCTCAAAGCGAATCTAGAATGGAAGTAGTTTGTAAGTCCAAATTGTTTTTATTTATAGAGAAGTTTATAAGGGGCTTACCAATAAGATTGCTAGAACTTTAATATACAGCTTTAGTAACAGTGGTTAAATTTTTGACACAAGGCTAGCAGCCAGTCGTCATTACACCGAGTTCGCATTTAACTTAAGCCCAGTAATGAATGTTTGATAAACTTTTACGAGCCTTCGATTAACATTACTTTTGAAAGCCAGAAATTTCTATCCTACCTCGTACATGGGCCATTTTACATTATCATTTTCACGTGCAGGCTTGTTAAATTCATACTACTTAAGAGATCAAACCTGTCAATCGGAACTCCATCCAATTTTTTTGTTAGCGCTTATGTAAAAAAACAAAATTTAGGTCTGTAGGCTGATGCAATAAAAAAGTTTCTCTTTGCTGCAGTTTCTGGGTTATATTTTTGTAAAGTTTGTGAATGGAGCAATTATGTACTTGATCAACTTCTTTTTCAACAAGACAGTGCACTCACACATTTTAGACGTAAACTGGCCGGTCTTTTTGGTAAACCCCTTATATATAAATATAGTGTAAGGATGAACTATTTTATGAAGTAGGCAATGTAGGGCATATAGATGTTAAATACTTTTTTAAAATTTGCACGGGTGTGTTTCGATTTCAGAAAATACTGGGTCTAAAATTTTGAAAAAACGTGGAATGTCATGACCCTCTATGTGTTAAAGACAGTTATTGCACAGAATAATCAAAGCGTGAAGTGAAACACTTGTCGAAACCATTGATGTTTTGAATCGTTACTTTGGCCGTAAATTTAAGTACCATATAGTAACAAATGTTAAATTGAGAAAAATGTGTAATAAAATTGGTACATATAAAAATACAAAAAATATGGTATAATTCCGCATTATTAGGTATCCTAAATAAGCTTACTATTTTAGTTTTTAACCTACTAAAGCAACCCCGAACAGCACATTATGTGTCTCCTGGTTTTCTTGGCATTATTTTAATATGTTTCTAAATTTTTTTGAATAACAAACTTTGATTGTTAACTACGTTCTAAATACTTTTCACAGAGTTATTATATTATTTTTTTATGGTCATAAAATAGTCGATAGTTCGATCATTCTGTGTCTGAGATAAAATAATAAACTTCATTGTTCTATAAGTTTACTTCCAAAATAATGGCTTTGTCGAACATGCTCAAAGAAATTTGTACCTGGTGGGAACGGGGAGTTTCTAGGTTCGATTATCCTGTGATTATAGTCTATCCTCACAAACGACAAAGACATTAGCAATGGTAACACGTAATCATATGAATTTGCCTGCAGGCATGCCGTCGGCCGACAAGCGCTATTTACTGGTATTTCATCCGTTCCACCTGGTAAGCCTTTTCCTCATATAAAATGATAACGTATAGTTTAAATAAGGTATCTTACGAAAAAAAGCATAGTTGATTGCGAAGAGATAGTTGTGTGTTCAATAAGACTCGAATCTTACCATGAAGATAAATGGGGTGTGTTGAGTCAGCAACTTATGTTTACTAAAAGTTGTGCTGTGTTACATCATGACCATGCTTACCTAAGGGTTTCTCCCGCTCTGTTTAAATGGGGGAACTACTGATTTTCTCTGGATCGAACACTGACTCTGCATACAAGCGCAATAACACAATCTGTTATTTCCCTTCGCATTTGCGGGTACATTCAATAACAAGTTTCAACAATAACAAAGTTTACTCAATTTTAATAATTACAATTTTCTCCATACAACATTGTTTTTGAGTCTTTCTTTTTTACTCGTTTCGCTAATGTTCAAAAACTACAATGGCCGATTGACGCCGTTAGTACTTTTATATTCCAAGAAAACTCACCTTACACAAGCTTTATGAATTTTTATCACATTTCTTCCAGCAACTGTCCTACATTCACGATGCTTTATGAACAATGCTGTGTGCACAATCCAATTAAAGTAGCAACGTTTTAGAAACGTTGTTCCCAAAAATCTATTACAATTCACTAAACTAATACGACGATTTACTAATTCAAAGTACTAACTACTACAGTTTCTTCCAACGATCTACATTCCCAAAATGCATTACGACCTTGCTTGAAAACCAAACTCTAACAAACTACCATTAAAACTACACTTGCATCCTTTTGGATAAGCAATCTACAAACTATGCTTCACGACGCACACTTCTACTACTACTACACTTGTAATACTACTGCTGCAGGTTTCTAGACTATTTTCTTTAGGTTCAAGATTAAAACATTGCTGTCAGCTGAGCATTGCTACCAACTGGACTGTGGGTTATTTAAATAGTTTTGATGTTAATGTCAAGTTACGATGTTCACTAAACCAACCGTTAGAGTGCGCCTCTACGCATCTCTCTTTAGGTACTCGAGGTTATTTAACACATTCAAAAGAAAACTTTGTTTTCGAACAATAATATTCCCAAATAATTAGAGATTATTAGTGGGAATAGAGTAGAGAAAAAATGAAATTGTCTGGATCAAGAAATTAAATTTATAAATGTTATTTTTGGAAGCGGTGGGCTTTGATCATGGGCTATGGATGTGCAGATAAAATTTTATTATAATGATCATCTCCTAACTACCTGAAAACTATCCCTATCAAATAATAGAAGATGCCTTTATTTTATAATAATTTACCTCGAATATATGAAGTTTGGAATCTAGAACGGAGTATGTTTACAAGGCCACATCGGACAATTCACTTCGTCAAAGCAGGACAAAGTGCATATTTTAGTCCTAATTTATTACTAATTCATTGCCCCCAAAAAATTGCAACCCTTTCCGAAAAACAGTGACATTTCCAATTAATTGATTTTGGATGGTATTATAGTCTACATACAAAACCAACCCCAAATATATTCAGCACCACCCCAAAAATTTAAATATAATATTTGTTACAAATAACTGTGGAATATTATTCCTGCAATTGTGTTAAATCAACTTACAAGAACTTTCCATGAATTCAGTAAGTGTGAGGTCTTTATCGCTGATCTGATCAGTACTTTTCGTATTCTCTAGTTGGTGTAACGTCATGATGGCGTGTTCTACAATTGTTGTTTTTTCTTTCTTTCGAACGGCGTTTTCATATTCATCACCTCTGTATTAAATTCTAGTTAGTTTGCCGCAACATAACTTTTGTGACAGTTTACACAAAAAATCATACATTACTTGTAATTCTAACAGGAACCTCCTATTCGGAATCCTCAGCAATAAGACTTGTTAATTGGTGTCTCATGTTCCTCGTCTCTTGGTCTCGGTTATGACTTTAGAGCCCTTTTTATATTTCGGTCTGTAAATTCATTTTGTTTTTAAGACGGATTATAATTGGGCTGGGTTGTGATGATAATTAACATAAAGGAATATATTCATGTGAGTTGCTATTGAGTATACTGAATAGCCGTCTTCTTTCCTTGTCAATTGATTATTTGTCTCAACCTCAGTATTACATTTTATTTTGTGACATATACCATTAAGGTGATCCTCCTCCATAAGGTCAATTCACAAAGATATCATTTACATATCTTAACCATAAACTAGGTTTACGACTAGCTGGTCTTAGTGTCAACTCCTCCAACTCTCCATAGGTGATCTTATTGACTGTTTTTATATAGTTCTTCTCTTAAATAAAATAGGTGTTCTTTAAACAATACGTTGGTAAATTTACAAAGTGCTGAGGTAACTGTAGTATTTCGGACAACTTTTTTTTCACGTGGAACGAGGTGTTTGTTGTTGGACATTAATGTTAATCCTACTTGCTTGGATTTTGGCCTTAATTATTATGTTAGTAGAAATTCGTTTGTTTGCCGGATGATGTAAAATGTTTAGATTTTGTTTGTGTTATCCGTTGTTTCTAATATTACAGTGGCATTTCCTTTATCCGCAGGTAGAATTATGATCCCCTTGTTGATCCGAAGTTGTCTCAAGGCCTCGTTTTCTTCTACAGATAGGTTCTTTTTGAGTGATTTTGACTTTAATAAAACGTGCGACATTTCTTTTCGAATTATTTCATCTAATTTTGAAACTGCTGTTTCCATGCTACATATTGTAATGTTTTTATTTTCACACTCGGGTTCAGTTCAGTTCTTGGATTTATTTAAAAACACAGTCTAACTCACTCTATTTTATTTCTACTACTTCTACACAAATTTATATTCACAGAAACTACTATTTACATTTTATCTTAACTGTACAAACGACCGACGAAAACTGAATGCCTCCTATCGCTAGCTCTTCTTATTTATACATTTATCTTGGAATTGTCTGGTACGTCCACGAACCATCGGGAAATTCCATCACGTTCTGGAAGCTTTAAAGGAATTCCCAGTATCGGCAGCGGTCCGCTGGTTGAGAGACAAACATTTCGGGTTCCCAGAATTTATCGGAATAATGTCCTTTCCATGAACTGGTTGATGGCCGATTGCACCAGCGGTCGGATGAATTCTCGTAACAATATGTGAGAGGAAACAATAGCGTAATTGCCAACACGCTGATCAAGCTACAGTTCAGTTGGAACAATGATAAGTTATGGACGATTTATTAGTTTCTAATTGCATCGAGATTATACTTTGATCGTTATTTCCGAGCTGTTGGTCTTTTGTTGGAGTTTTCATTTGTGGCTTGTCTTCAGCTGTTGTCTTGTTGTTAACTTTGCATTCGTTCCTACCTTAAATCTGCAAAGTATGTTTAATTTCCCTAAATCCCCTAATCCTTCTAAATATATATTAATATAATAAACTGTTAATTCATGTATTCCACTAAACTTTATCAACAAAATATGAACATTTTGCATCATTTGGAAATCGACCGAACTCTACTAATTAACGTGCGTCACGTGATGAATCCCTTCATTAAATCAGGAAAACTTCAATCTCGATAACGGTGGTAGTAGTCGCTTCCTTTGCTATTATCACTATGCCAGGCATTACTAAATCCTACAGATGTCTTCAATTAAACAATAGAGTTGCACACGCTAATATACATTTCATAGTCACGCAAAACAACCACAAATTAACGATATCTTCCAGTGAATTGTACGTCATTTATCAAGCTATCACCTATTAAGAGTCAAGGGGTATACAAAATATTGCCCATTAGAAGTAAATCACAGAGCGTCTACGGAATTTGAATATAAATCTTCTAAATGCTTTCCAAACAAAACACAAGTAAATTTCTTTGAGATATGTTCATTTCGAGTGTTCCTTGATAATTAAGAATGGTAATGTTAAGCTGTTTGAATACATGCTAATTGTATTCCTGAGTTGAAGTTGTTTGACATTTAAAACTTCATTTCCATGCTAACGAATGGCGTTGAACTACGGTATTCATTAAGCACCAATAAACTCATGTTAAAAATAATACTCTGTAAAATTTCTTGCTAATTCTGTTGTCCTTCGTCTCGTTTTTAATAACTTTACTTGAATTTTTATAAATTTTGTATAATAATAAGTGAAAACCAGATCAAACATTTAAATATATTTTAGTTTTCTTTTGAGTCGTAGATTGTATACATGTGATGCACATTTGGTGTCTTTCCGAATGTTTTTCCAGAATGAATAGCAAAAGTTAACAGATGACAAACTTCCAAAAATTCCGGTTAATTTTTTTTTCTCAAGTCCAGTAGATGGCTTGTCCAAAAAAAACCATCCGCTATGAATACAAAGCTACAAAGACATATACTCCTTACTAAAAACAAGTATCCAACAATGGAGACGCTTGTACGGAATAAAAAACAAAATACCAAAACGAGCTAAAGAAAAAACTAGAACCTCTAACAGCACTTAACATCAAAGACACCAAAAATAATTAATGGCATTAACCACACAAAAGATTTGTTATAAAGCTGAAAATCCAATAGAAAACAAACTTAAGTCACAAACCGTACAACTAATGCAAAATACGATAAAAATCAAATCAAATCTGAAACAAAAATCTAATCTTAAAACAGTAGAAAAGAACAAGAACATGGGAGTAGTAAAGTCAACGCTAAAGGGAAACTAAGGATAAGATAAGTAAAGGTAGAACATGGAAACATAGAAACATTGTAAGAGAATTTGAAGACGTGAGATGTAAGACAGACATCTAGGATTTTCGCGAGAATTAGTACACAGAGGTTCCGAATCTGGAGCCGTTCCGTCTACATGCTCTTCTCCCTTAACTCCTAGTACAGAATGTCACGATAAAATTTTCAGTTTACTTCACCTGTCAGAGATATTGAATACTCTCTTCGAGGTGTCATTCCTTTGTACGCAAGACAATATACATTATATATTATATATATATATATATATATATATATATATATATATATATATATATATATATATATTGTTTCTGGTCAGGGAACCTCCATCAATTGTTGTTTTTCGAGAGAATTAGCACACAGAGGTTCCGAATCTTAGAGAATTCAAGCAATTTATGAAAAGTTCTATACATCTCCAACATAAAAACCTGAAACTGCTGACAAAATTGTTCTATAAGGAAGGTTCCTCAAAAATAATGATATCCGAGATCAGATATGCTCTTCAGCAAATGAAGAACAAAACAGCACAGCTGAAGACTCCGTAACTTCTGAAATGTTAAATTGAGGCACACAGGGAACCCTAAAACTGCTTTTATATAAAGCTTTACAAGAAGTAATGAATGGTACCTGAATTATGGGAAAACCCTTCATACTCATACACAAGAAGTGAGATATCACAAATATAGAAAATTATAGACCCAAAAGTTATTATCCCACCAAAACAAATTACTAACTAAAATTATAACGATTCGTCGTACAATAAACTAAAATAAATGTATATCAATCAGTGGAGGAAGCAACATTCAGAAAATGTTTTATCACTGTCGACCACTTGCAATCTGTGAGAATACTAATCGAAAAGAGTACGTAGCACAATTTTCCTTAGCACTTAGCATACATTGACTTTCAAATGGCATTTGATAGCATTGGTCATTCCTGATTGCAATTGAAAACGCTTAAATAGACTCGCGATATATCACCATCATCAAAAATATCTACTACAAAAACACAGAGAATTTCCCTTAGCAGAGGAGTTAGGCAGGACAACACTATCTCACCCAATTTGTTCACTCTTGGTATTAGAAAATGTATTTTTAAACACATAGATTAGAAACATATGGGTCTGAATATTGATCCTGTCCACCAAGCTGACTTGAAGTTCGCAGACAATATCGTAATAGTCGGTGCAGACAAAGAAGAACTATAAATATGCTTCAAGATGAACCTTTATGAAACCAAAGGAATGAGAAACACGCAAAATTATATTACCATTAACAACGTCTTCTCAGAGAACGTACACAACTGTCATGGGCAGCGTTGGGGAAACTCAGTTCTATATTTAAAATAATTTGGTCAAGTGCGAGTTGGACTCGCATACTTAGGGTTCCGTACCACCTTCAAGATTCGAATATTCCAGTTTCAGACAAGCAGGGAATGAGTGCATTTTCTTATACTTACCCTTATATCTTTGAAAGGAAGCGTTTTATATTTATAAAAAATATACACTTTGATTTTCCAAAAATAGACTTTTTATTTTACCTGCTTTAGGATTCGCTTGATTTTTTATCACAATACATATGTATTAAATTTTCTAATTTGGCCCCCAAAAAGTAACATCAGAGTTTTATTTTACTAATAAACTTGCAGAAATGCCTTTTATAATCTACTGTCTGAGTTTTGAGACTCTGTAGATTGGAAGAAAAACGGCAAAATAGGTCAAAGTTTAAATTATAAATTATTAAATCTGTTATTCAAATTATTTAAAAATATAAATAAAATATTTTTTCAAATTTTAAATAGTGTAGTTTCTAAAGTGGGAATTAAGTCGATGTTTAATATTTTAAATATCTTTTATACAAATGATTTAAAAATATGTTATATTTGTAATTCACATAATGAGCCTTTTATCTGATATATTACATGATGCGTTTGAAAATTGAATCTTTATTTTCCATTTAATTGTAAAATTTGTCCCTAAAATTACTATGAGGGTTTTCTAGTAATTTATTTTCCATTTAATTCTATAATTTGCCCCCCAAAATGAATATTAGGGGTTTCTTCTTATTTTTCCAGTAAAGTTCAGGTGAGGGGCTATACTTCCAGTTTTTCAAAATTTTTCAGCTTATGGTTTCGGAGATGGGGGGAATGGGTAAATTTTTGTTAATATCTTTTAATTAATTTATTTTAAAAATATGAAAAAATATATTTGTTTTCGTCATAATCAGCCCTTTCATTTGATATATAACATGATGGGTTAGAAACAATTTTAATTTTAATTTTCCATTTAATTCTATAATTCGCCCCCCCAAAATAAATATTAGGGGTTTCTCCTTAATTTTCCAGTAAAGTTTAGGTGAGGGGCTATACCTCAATTTCTTTTCAAAATTTTCCAGCTTATGGTTTCGGAGATAAAGGGGGGGAATTGGTAAAATTTTTTATATTTTTGTTAATATCTTTTAATTAATTTATTTTAAAAATATGAAAAAAATATATTTGTTTTCGTCATAATGAGCCCTTTCATTTGATATATAACATGATGGGTTAGAAACAATTTTAATTTTCCCTTTAATTCTATAATTTGCCCCCCCCCAAAATAAATATAAGGGGTTTCTCCTTAATTTTCCAGTAAAGTTCAGGTAAAGGGCTATACCTCCATTTTTTTCCAAATTTTCCAGCTTATGGTTTCGGAGATAAGGGGGGGATGGGTAAATTTTTTTATATTTTTGTTAATATCTTTTAATTTATTTATTTTAAAATTTTGAAAAAAATATATTTGTTTTCGTCGTAATGAGCCCTTTCATTTGATATATAACATGATGGGTTAGAAAGAATTTTAATTTTATATTTTCCGTTTAATTCTGTAATTGGCCCCCCAAAATTAAAAGTAGAAGTTTCTCCTTATTTTTCCAGTAAACTTCAGGTCAGTGGCTATAAATCTATTTTTTTTTCAAAATTTTACGTTTTATAGTTTGGGAGATAAGGGTGGGCGAATGGGTAAATTTTGGTATATTTTCGTTAATATATTTTTAAATAATTTTTTTTTAATATGAAAAAAATATATTTGTGTTCCTCAGAATGAGACCTTTCATTTGATATATTACATGATGCGTTTGAAAAATTTTTTATTTTTAAATTTTTATTTAATTCTATAATTTGCCCCCCAAAATTAATATTAATTATTTCTCCTTAATTTTCCTGTAAAGTTCGGGCAACGCTCTATATTTTCTAATTTTTTTTAAATTTTAGGCTCAGTAGTTTCGGAGATCAGGGGGGCGAACGGTCGATTTTTTTAGTTTTCCCCCCAGAAGTACCCCTAAAATCAAAATTTTTTTCTTTTACGATATGTACTCCTGATCGCGTCACCAAACTATACATTTATACCAAATTTCAACCTCTTCCGTCCAGTAGTTTAGGAGAAAATGGCTGTGATGTGACAGAAGCAGAAATCCTGAGTGATATTATAAGGGTATCCGTATATTGTATATACGGAACCCTAAAAAAAGAACATAGCGATGAGCTTACAGCGTAAAATGTATATGACAGCTGTGTGTTACCGGTAAATATATATGGATTGGAGACGATGGCCTTGACAAGAAAAACTAGGCGATGGACTGCGTCATGCTGGAAATCACTCCGAAACACAAGGCGCCAAATAGTAAGATTCGCAATAGAACGAAAGTAATAGATGTCATAACTCGTGTAGTGAGAATCAAATGGAAATGGGTCGGGCATGTGGCAAGAGAAAAGTGGACACAGAGATTAAAAATGAACTAGATTGGCAAAAAACAGTAGTGAATTGAAATTTTTGGAAGAAGTCTATGTATATTTGATCAAATATAAAATAACATATCCAATCGAAAATGTTCTTCTCAATTTTTTTGCACAAAAGTTAAGTAATAATTCCCTAGATTTTTATAACTCATAGCCAATAATACATAATATTATTGTCAAAAAATGTAGTCTATATGCAGAACAACAATATTTGGTACAGTCAATAAAACTTAAGTAGAAAGATACAAATATATCAGAAAAAAATATTTTTTAATGATTGATGAATTAGATTATAAAAAATAAACTACACTGTAAGGCTCCTGCAGCACTCATCAACTAAACAAAGTACAACCCTTGCCAAACATCCTTCTTACCAGATTTCAAGTTGCATATAAACAAACATCTGCATAGAGGAGACGATGATACCATTAAGATTTCGTGTTGCTTTCCGCAAGTATATAATTTGATCTGCCTACTCCTCAAGAGTCACTAGGTAACTGAACTTTTCAGTTACCTAGTGTTACTAAACTTTTTAGTTACCTAGTGACAGTTTAGTTACCTCGTGAATCTTGGGGAGTAGGAGACTGAGGCCCTGAGTTCGATCTAGACTCTGAAACTCTTATTCACTTTTGTCTCTTCATGATGGCTCCAAAACAGGAGTCGAAACGTCAGATATATATATGTGTGTGTGTGTGTGTGTTTTTTTTTTATCCGAAGAGGGGGGAAATACATTGCGTACTTAGCTAGCACGTGCTGGCCGTCGTGCGGGACTCCCGGTGCAATGACTTCAAAGCAAGAGTAAATCGTTGCATTGAAACCAGTATGCCGTATACCCGCTAAAACCCTAACCTCCTTCTCCTACAACCATGGTCCCCTGCGGCACTCTTAGTCAATACTACTTCGCAAGGGTAGTTCATTGCAGATGTTTACTGCTCTTACATTGAAAGCCTCTAAAGCCTACTCCTCGAACGTATTGCAGAGTTCTTTGAGGATAGTCTCCGCGTAATCTGATACCAAGTTCCAGGCTTGGGGCCCTTCAGCATGGCTTCTGCTAATTGTTCTGGAACGATATTACTCTCCAGAATCCTCTCCACTTCAGCACGTTGATCCTGAAACCGGGGGCAGGAGAAGAACACGTGTTCCGCGTCCTCTATCACGTCCGTACAGTGTGGGCAGTTTGGGGAGTTTGCCCTCCTGAACCTGTGCAGGTATGCTCGAAAGCATCCATGTCCAGTCAGGAGTTGAGTGATGTAGAACCCAACCTCCCCATGCTGGCGGTTGACCCAACGACTGATGTTAGGGATCAATCGATATGTCCACCGGCCTTTAGTAGAGCTGTCCCACCTCTCCTGCCATTGGCCTAGACTCATGGCTCTTTCATAGCTGTTTCCTGTCGGTTGGTCTTTCTCTAACTTTCTGCGATAAAGCCGTCCCCTTTCTGCAGCCAGGATGTCGATTGGTAGGGTAGAGGCAATCACACTCACCGCCTCGTAAGACACAGTGCGGTAGGATGATGCCACTCGAATCGCTGAGAGCCGCTGGACTGATTTCATTTTCCGGCGGTACGATGGTAGCTCGAGCGATTTCTCCCATACCGGTGCCCCGTACAACAAAACAGAAGTAGTTACTGTTGCCAATAGCTGTCTTCTTATCTGTCTAGGGCCTCCGACATTCGGCATTATTCTAGATAATGCCCCCTGTACCCCAGCTGCTTTCTTGCTGGCCGCGATTATGTGCTCTTTGAAGTTGAGCCGTGCGTCCAGGAGCACCCCCAAATAGCTGATGAAGGGCTGCGACTGTATGTAGGAGTCGCCTATTTTGAGGGTGATGGTTTCCCTTGCCTTTCGACTGCTAACAAGAAGTGTTTCGGTCTTTTGTTCTGCTAAACTCAAGTCCGCTGCGAGCATCCAATGCTGAATTGTGGCTATAGCGAATGAGAAGGTTGTTTGTATCTCCTCTATGTGCTTGCGCACTATGATCAATGCCACATCATCGGCGAATGCCACTAGCCTGGAAGAAGAACAGAGCCCTGAGGTACACCTCCTGTGATCTTATAGTCTACTTGCCCATTTTCAGTTTGGTACAACAAGATGCGGTCCTTGAAATACGCTGAAACCATTCTGCGCAAGTACTGCGGAACTTCCATCCTGACAAGAGCCTCCAAAATGCGGTCCCAGCGGGCCGAGTTAAAGGCGTTCTTGATATCCAGAGTGGCTATTAGACAGTACTTTTTTCCACCTCTTCTCCATCTCTTTCCCGAGATAGCCTCTCTGGCGATGCTGGTAACGAGCTTCACGGCATCGCTGGTTGATCTCCCCTTTCTGAACCCGAATTGGTTGGTGGAAAGTTTCGGCTCAACGTAGGGCTCCAGCCTATTTGCTATTATCCTTTCAAGGAGTTTTCCCGCAGAGTCCAACATACAGAGGGGACGATATGATGACGGTTCGTCGGGAGGTTTCTTTCCCCCTTTAGGGAGGAGCACAAGCCTCTGCTTTTTCCACTTAGTCGGGAAAACCCCCTGCTTTAGGCAGGTCTCATACATGTGTAGAAACATGTCAGGCCTATTGGCTATGGCGCATTTTAGCGCGATGTTAGGTATGCCATCTGGACCGGGACCGTTTTGGAGCCGGTTGCACGCGCCCATCAGCTCACTCATAGTCACTGATGGTATATCTTCGTCCCTCACCTGCCACGAAGGATAAGCGGGTAGCTCAGGCTTCGCAGGAAACAAGTGAGTGACAATGCGGTGCAATGATTCGGGGCAGTTCGTTGATGTCATGGGAGGGGCCTTAATTTTATGCATCACGATTTTATACGGTTTTCCCCATGGATCTTGATTAACTTCGTCACACAACTCCTTCCAGTAGGATCTCTTGCTTGAGAGAATGGCTCTTCGTAGTTGTTGTCTTTTGATCTCATAGTCGAGCCTTAGTTCTTCTGTTGTGACCCTGTCGCGTCTCCGTGCTCGTTGATGCAGCCTTCGTGCTTTGAGACACTCTCGTCGGTGTTGTGAGATCGTGTCGTTCCACCAGTAAACTGGTGGGCGGCTGTTGTTCTGCCGTCTCCTTGGCATGGAAGCATCGCAGGACTTGACAACGCTTGTCATTACCTCTTTGGCAGTGGCTTCTGCGCTTGTTGCTATTGACAATGGTTCCTGCTCCATAACCAAGGCGAATGAATCAGCATCGAAAGCATTTTTGTTCCAACCGACTGGCTGTGACCTCGCACGACTGACACACAATGTTCGTTTGGGAGTGGTGTTGATTTGCCAAATAATAGCTTGGTGGTCGCTATTAGTAAACTCTTCATCGACCCGCCACTCACAGCCCCCTTTAATTAGGTTGCTGCTAACGAATGTCACGTCGATAATGGAGCTTGCAGTGCCTTTGCGATATGTGCTTACGGCTCCTGTGTTGAGAAGTACCAGGTTGAGCGAAGACATGGTCTCAAGGAGAGCTCGTCCTCTCGCGCTCGTTTCCCGGCATCCCCAGTCAATTGCCCAGGCGTTGAAATCACCTGCGATGGCGACCGATTCACGCTTCCGTACATCCTCCGCCAAGGTGTCCAAGAATAACTCGAACTCCTCGAGCTGTGCACTAGGAGGTGCATAGCAGCTATAGAAGTGAACCCCTCCCACTTTGGCTCTCACAAGCCATGGTTCGGGGGTATTTGGGAGTTGTTGAAACGGAAGTTTACCGCCAGCCCATATCGCTGCTCGGTCCGTTGTGTCATTTACCCAGGACAGGGTGTCGAAGTTTTTGTACTGCTCGCAGATTATGGCTACGTCGCAATCCAATTCCCGCACCCGCTGTACCAGTAGGTCTTGGGCTGCTTCGCAATGGTTGAGGTTGAGTTGCAGTACTTTCATTTACGGGCTTGTGCTGCTCTCATCGCCTGTTGGTAGATCGGACATTTCCAACTACCCGCAACGTGCCGGCAGTCTGACCTACTATCTTTCTCTTTGCAGAGTAAGCACTTGGCAGGTTGTTGACAAGCCGAGGCATTGTGACCAGCGCCTCCGCATCTGTGACAACAACTGCTTCGGTCAGTCTTGCCTCTGCACGCTTGGGCGTTGTGCCCAAAGTGCCAGCATTTGAAGCACCGTCGAAGGCTGATCCTCTCGCGAACACGTACTGTGCCCCACGCAAGTTTCAGCTTTCCAAGTGCGATGGATTTTTTGGCCTGGACCTCTGGGAGACAAACAACTGCCGTTTGTGTTGATCTATATGCCCGTCGAAGTGATTTCACTGCCTCCTCAGTGATCTCTGCCAGGCCGTCGATATTATCTTTGAGCAGCTTTACCACGTCTTCCTTTGTACTGATCTCATCCAGGTCTTTAATTTCAATCTCGATTTGCGGTATTCGAGATTGTACAGTGGCCCCGCTTGGGAGCTTATTCTTGATGGCGTTACAGTAGCGCTCCATCTCCTGAGCGTCTGCCTTCGCGAATAAAAACAGGAGATCTCCCTTAGCTGTTCGTCGGATCTTATTGACTTTTTTGCCTATATCCTGCAAGGTTTTTTGCCTATATCCTGCCTATATCCTGCAAGTGGTGATATCATTTTTGATATCTCGCAAGATATCTGCATGGGAGCTCCTCTCGCCTTTCTTTATAAGCAGCGTACAATGTGGCGCTGGTTTTTGCTTATTGGTCCTCGGGGCCTTTTTCCTCTTTACCAGTTGCAAGTCAGTCAACTGGTTTGAAGGATTGTTTCTGGTCTGCGGTTTAAACTTGGATTTTAATCCATTGTTTCTCTTCGCTTCTGAATTGACCACCCTACTTGTTGTTGCCTGGGTGGTTTGCCCGATGTTCTGGCAACCTTCTTTACCGGGCTTTAGCTTGCTAGCTAGCACCGGTTTAAGAGTTTGTGTCTTACTTGATGAGGCTACTGAAGGCGAGGCCTTCGGTGGCGAGGTCCTTGCTACCGAGTCTCCCGGCAGTGAGGCTACTTTTATTGAAGCCGCCTGCTTTGGGGCCGCCGGTGTTGATGCAGCCGGTTTTGAGTTAGCTGCTTTTGAGGCAGCCGCTTTTGGGACCTCCTTTTGCTTTTCACCTTGTGTCTGAGTGTTTGACACCTTTACTGGCGATGTCTGCGTTGTAGCAGGTTTCGCTACAGGAGATGGCTGCGTCGTTGACGTCAGATATTTGTCATATTCTGACTTAATGGCGTATGCCAGTTTCTTGATCTCATGATGTATGATGATGATTGTGCCTAGGCCCAATAAACGTCAAGAGCTCATCGATCTTTGCTCCTAATTTGTTTGGAGCGCCACTCTCATCTGTTGCCCTTTGGGGGACGTCAACTCCACTATTCGCCTTTTGGAGGACTTGGCTGAATAGTGTATTGCTGCCAGCTCTAGTTTTAATGGTCGATGTTGTACCATTAACGGTGTTCTTCTTCTTCTGGTCACTATGTGACGGAACCAGTGATAATTCGCTCCCCCCAGAATCCGTGGAGCGTGCACCGGCCACCGAGGCTTTCACTCGATCGGAACCGGTGGTGGGATTATCCTCTGCAGAGGTACCCACCTGGGGTATTAAGTTCACCTTATCACCCATATCCATAAATGGTTTATTTTCGGGGTTCCTTCCCCTATCTGATTTTGGTCCGCCCTGAGGAAATCCTCAGTACTCCCCATTGCTGGAGAGCGTTCCCCTATCCGCCACCTGGGGAGGCGCCCGGTAGTGGACCAACAACCACCCCTGTCACTGCACACATACGTTGAATATTTATATAATGTATGAAATTTATACGGTCGCAAAGGAAGCATATATGACGTATTAAACCAAGTAGTTGAACAATTTTTTTCTTTTTGTAGCACTTCTTTTATTCTCAAAAGATCTGCGCAAGTTGGTCTGAAGAATGTCATAGTCTACATAGATATCAAAACTTAAATATTTAATTAAAACAAGCGCAACCATATAACAGTCAAATGTAGGAATGAAATAACTCAATGAGTACTTTGGGTTCTGTCAGTTTTACTAACCGAGAGCAAATTACACTATTTGGTTTTCATAATAAATATACTCCCCAACAACATTTCATCAAAATTATTATACCATGGTAAAATTATTAATTAAATTTTTGTGGATATACACGATATCGATCATTTTCTCCGAAAGTCACTTATTTAGTTCGGAAAGTCCCTTAATTGATTTATGATATTATTAATGTAGACGATTGATTAAAAATGGGTAAATAGGTTGTTTCAGTTACGAGTATTTAATAGAGTGAAAATACCAGATAATACTTCCCGCGCCCATTGAAATATTCGAGCCTACCGGACTCTCATAAGCATTTATGGAGAGAGCATAAAATGGGAGAAAATAGCTGTAATTGAATTTTCAACAGAGTTCAGGTTTGTACTAGATACGATTGCTTCCTAGTTGAAAGACTAATAGGTATCAATTTAACATATATTATTCTTAATAATTTTGCCATAGAAAATATGGGAATTTAGTCGAAAATTCCATAATAACATAACAATATATAAGGAGTTGTTTGACACTAAAGAGTTAGATATCACACACACACACAAGTCTTCGCATAATTAATGATTCAGCCATTTGACATTCCTCCATCATTAGACAAGACTCTTGAAGCCTTAGAACACTAAAATTTCGGGTTATATTTAAATTTCTCATTTTCCGACCAACTATACAACATTTGCATTTAAGGCACTAAATATACAGGGTATATCTAAAATAAGGTTCCAATACTGCTGTATATAGTACTTATTGAAATAAGCCAAAATGTACATTTAGGCATTTATATGTCCTCAAAAGGGTTCCAACAAAACTCTTTTTTTTGTTATTGACAAAACTGTATGGGTCTTACATAACTTTTTACGTTAAATAATATGTGCTACTTCGTTTTACGACATGCAAATCAGAGGCGTCCTATTTAGGTTGGTGAAGGGGGGTTTACGGTCCGTATTTTTTTTTATTTTAATTTTTTACAATTTCTCTATAGAAAAATATTTTTATATGTAAAATCTTAAAAATTTTACATATAAAAAATTATTTTTGTCCAAATCGATATCTTTGTATTATTAGGCCAAAAATTACAATAATCTGTTTACCATGGCAAATTAAAACTAACGTTGCCACAAAGCTTAACAATTTAAGTTATTGATAAACTCTCAATTGAGTTTTGCAGTGTTTAATTAGTAAAAGTTGTGATTGGAAAATTTAAGTATACAACATTATTGCAACTCATAAAAGGAAGTCGTATTCAAACACATAAGCACTTCATGTACGGCCGTGCGACTGGACATGCATCAGAAGAAGAAAATAACCATTTTCTGTTAAACGTTGATGATCCTCTGAAATACCTGTCGAGAGTCTTCTATTCGAGTATGCTGCCGCATTTATTTGTTCCCCTCTCGGACTCGACAAATGGACCTGCAACACCAATGAGAACTCCCAAATATTACGTACACATTGTATGCTGCATTCTGCTCTATATCCGGGTTTCGGGCCCTTACTCGCTGCGCAGATGTCACATTTTTGACACTAGACTGGAAGTAATTCACCCAGTACAATCGTTGGTGAATTTTGTCCAGAGTCTTATTCATACAAATAACCTCCGATAAACCCATTATGAACTTCGGTCATGGCAGCGAGTACATTTTTCTTTGGGATTCCCAATTAGGACTTTCTCTGCTATCATTGCTTTCCCAAGCTGTCGTCATTTCATTCTCTACCTTTAAGAAGTCCCATTGGGCCACAGCTGACTTCAGGACCCCTTGTCCCATTGTGGTCTGGGTGTCAATCTCTTCTTGAGTGATAGGATTAGTTCAATTTACGGGTCGGCTATGCAGCCCTTGATACATTGAGCCGCTGCCCAGTCTTCGTTCATGTACACACGAACCTATCGGAGGATACTTTTCTTTGACACTGAGTGACTAACTGTTCCTGGTGGTAGTATGGTTGCCATGGCCAACTTTGATTGGTAATCGTCTGGTAGCCTCACTCTGCAGTCACATTGGAAATGTCATGTTACAATCATAAAATTTTGTTTTTTTCAATTGTTTTTTTAAATATTTTTGCCGATACTTTCTGAAATAACAGCTTTGGTTCTTCCTGATGGACCGAAAACACTTGTTCCCTTGGTTTGGACATGTTCCTAGTAGCTTTTATTTATTTTAGTACTGGTCTTTAACCCACTTAGTCCCAGAACTTCTAACACTGGACCTCTTAAAGAAATTACTAAAACCCTAGACTTTTCTTGGCAATCCCAACCGTTCATTGTAGTAACTGGTTCAAATTGTCGTTTGTACATAGGCCAAGCTGCACTACCACCAAAAATGACTGATTTTATAAACGAACTTTTGGTACTATTACGGTAATCTGATATCTTCCTCTTTGCAAGTCCTGTTGGATGTTTTTTATCATATTTAGTCATTTATTGCCTTTATGTCTAATTCCATAATCGGAATTTTCTGATTAACTGCTCTGTTACATTGAATTACTATTTGCATTTGTTGTTCAAATAGTTCTTCTCTTTTTAATTCAATTTGTTTTAAAATTTATACAGGGTCCATCACTGGCACTCGATCAGATGTTCGCTACGTTGCTATCTACTGAACTCGAGTCCACCTGGACTATAGTCGTTCTGGATCGTTTCCATCTGATCCTGGCCTGCTAATGTGTATAATCGAAATATTCGATACTTAGTTTTTCTATACCTGCAATCGTACGTTCGGGAAGTATTTATTTTTGTGGCATGTTCATTCCTATAGTTTTTGTTCAATGATTAATTTCTATAGGAACATTTATTAGTCAAAATTAAACGTTGCAATATTATAAATATTTGTGAATTAATTGTGCTTAACTTTCATATATTTATGTGTGCTAATTATAATAAAATTAAACTACTAGTTTAATCTGGGTAATTTCAAATGCAATAAAACTTTGCACGGCAATACATGGCAGCAATTAGACAAGAATTTTAACTCACCGGAACAATTTCAACCCTTGCGACAAGCGACAGGGAAATGGTAAAATGCAAACTCATGTTTTCCAGGCAGCGAATATCCATTATTGACCAAATCATGTCGCGATGAACCGTATCATCAGTGTAATGATGCAAACAATGGCTGAAATCCCCATCCCGCGATTTATTTCCTTTCACAACTTCGTGCAGATGTACACTTTCACACGTACCGTTCAAAGAAAATGCAATATAATCAATTTAAATTTAGCTAAAACTGAATTTGTCGCAGATATTTGTTTTCCGAAAGAGATTTGCTTAATTGATACTGGTAGCATCTCCAGGTCTTCTGAGTTTCTCAGGAAAGTTAATTCAATGGGGAAATATACTTTATAGTCAACGAAATCCAATGGACCGAGATTTAATTTTAAAGATAAAGTTTACAGAAAATATCTCCCAACTGATGTAAATGCTTTCCTCTTTCATTTTAAAATAAAGTTTATTTTCTTTTGGATTTTCGATATAATGAAATGTGCAGATTTTCTTAGACAACTTTTAATAGGGAAAATAAAAGATTCTATAAAAGAAAATAATTTATAAATGATAGCGTGTTTATGCTTTAAATCTCGTATTCTAAGTAAAATATTAAGAAAGAAATTTACTTTGATTTCATTTTTTTGTATGAAGGTTTATATATATAAAGCAAGTATTGAAGATATAAATTTTATTATTTTTTACATAGTAGTACAGTTAAAGTACTTTTAATTATTTCGAAAATACGGTCTTGAAGGTGGACTACGTTCTGATCAATAATTTGGGAGAGTAGAAATCTGAAATTATAGTCCACTTTGTCCGGCATATGTTTGTCGATGTTGGCAATAACAGCAGAAATATCATCGTCTACCTCACTCAGGGTTTTTAGACCATTAAAATACACCAAGGAATTAAGATATCCCCGTAAAAATAATAACAGGGTGCCAAATCTAGCGAGCGTGCAGGACACTGAAAGCCACCGCTCAAAGAGATAAGACGTGGAGGAAGAACGCGCGCAAGGGTCATTGACATTTCTGCCATGTCAGCAGTGACGCCATCTTGTTGAAATCACACTTCTTCCCGCACATTCGTTTCTTTAAGATAGAGTGAATTCTTGAATTATCTGGCAATAACGCTCAAAATTGACTGTATTTGCCTTATCATTCTCTTCAAAATTCCGTAGCCAATAATCCCAATTCTGGATAAGGATAATGAACACCAATCAGGCACACATTCTGTATGTCAGGACTCTTCATGAAGTTCTCAGTAGATACGATTCGCGCATGCTGACGGTGTAATTGAGGCTCACGTTCTCGTGCCACCTGTCCAAACAGATCATAAAATGTTCAGAAAAAATGTCGAACGAAAAGTTAACAGAGACGGCAAAGGAATCGACTTTTTTGGTTCGTGAATCAGGTATTGTCCGACGCACTTTGTCTGCGAAGTGTGTCTCAATTTCCAGATCACCACGCTGCACTTATGGCAGGCACGCTTCGAGTCTCTCGTATAATTTTTTTCACACGCTACCAGTATCCATAAATGTGTCCACCTATTGAACAATCTATTTATATTCATGTACAGGACCTTATCTCTGGTTTGCAATAATAGAAGGGTGGTTAGAAAAGTACTTTTACACGGCGAACCTGCTCTTTTATCTCTTCCACTACAGGGTCATTACTAAACTAAACGTTAGGCTGCGCCACTCTTGGCCATCTAATGCTCGCTGTGTGGCGCGCAATTCAAATAAGGAAGTTCCCGCTCCACACATTGTAGTATTGTTACGAAGTACCCCTCTGCTAACGTTAAGCCACTGACTGACAGAAGTTTAATATAGACAATGCGCTTATCAGCTGATTTTGACCCGGAATTAACCACAACCACTAGAGCGACAATTTTACGCCCACTTCTACGTTCGTATAATAAAGAAGGTAGTTGGTTGATTTAGATATTTAGTAAAAGAGGTTAAGTGGTAAGTTGTTTTAAAATTAATAGTTATAAAAAAAGTTAGTGGGAAATTAAAATAGAGATTATCGAATAATTTGTTCAAGAGCCAACTGAAATTTTTTCAGTTCAGGCAACAAATTCAAGATTGATTAACACTATCATTGGAGGAGCAAGATCAATAAAATCCATTACATCAATTTTAAGTTAAAAAACGGCTAGACAAATTATAACATTTTATTAATTTCCATCAGTGACAATTCGGCTAGATTTTCAGACGTTTTAGACAGACATCGTTAACGCGAGCTACACAAATTCTACATCTTAAATGAATTTTTCACAAGACACATACCTTATAACTGCTTTTGAACGATAGATACTAAAAATTATGCTTTACTTGTTAGATTTCATGTCAGTACGTCTTACTAAATTAATATTTAACATCTAGAAGATACCTAATAGGAACCCTATCGCTCATTCTGTTTAAGACCAGATATAAAATGGCACCGTAACCGAACCCATAATGATACACCAAAAAGAATGCAACGCTTTACTTGTTTTTATGTCAAAGAAGATTAAATATCGCGGATATTACAAAATCCGTATTTCAACAAAATACTCGTAACACAACCAACAAAGACGCTTAAATCGCCCTTAAAACATATTTAAAAACGCGTCACTTCCACCGGTGCGAGGACTACCAATTTTCACTTTTCACAGAGAAGAGAAAATTCTTAATCACATAGAAAACAAAACTTATTCGAAGATGTTAAATGTGAGGACAGTAAATCAACTTTCATTTAACTCTCAAATCTTAACAAATCAAATACTTGAAAGGTCTCATAAAAGAGCTATTAAAACATTATTAAAATAATTAAATGATGCAACAACAAAAATGTTGGTATAGATAGGTAGTTAGCTCCCAAGATATATAAGTGTTTCACATTTATCGATTAAATCCGATGAATGAGCAAATTTAAAAATTAAAATACTCTCTTGACAATCATTGTATTTTTCTCAGAACTTTTAACAAGAAAATTATAATATAGTAACCGTTATCCGCGGTCTCCCCCGTGTACGGACTGTAATAGTCTTGACAAAAAGAAATAACATATGTGTTATCTTATATAACAATTTTTCCAAATTTTTTGAAACACCCCACCGAACTATAAATCCACGTACCCCGAATATATTTTTATAAGCAACTGCTTATGGTCTCCGCTATATAACAATTATTTCTGATATTTTTTGAGCCATCTTGTATAGTACAATTAATCACCCTTTATATGCAACTTTTTCTAACATTGTGTTATTCAAACTCTAAAACTATAATCTTTCTTCGCCCCATGTTTTAAGTATTCCATATAGTAGGATGCAACTGTTCATGCCCTATATAACAATTTTTTTAAACCTTTCGATCCACCCTAATGGAAATGCCTGTGGAAACCTTAGTGTGTCACAATTGTAAAAACATAGTTTGGCACCCTAACACCAAAACTTTATTCAAACACTCACCCAAAATACAACTGCTTTTTGGCAACCCTATATAACAATTTTAATCATTTTTTTTAACCGCCTTGTATAACTATAACTCTACTTCCACCTACATTAAAACCGTCCTGTATATACTGCTGTCAATCAGTCGAACATTATAACTTATTTTTTCTACAAAAATACTTGAACCACCCTGTATGTTCATCTGCTTAACATTTTTTAAACACTTAACTATAACTCTGTTCCACTCACTATCTGATCTACGCAACTACTTATGGCCTACTACATAACCATTTTTTAACCAGCCTGGAAAGTATAATTTGTCTCCACCTTATATTTCAACCACCTGTATATGCATCTTTTTTTAACATTGTATAACTATAATTTTACTGCGATCCACGTTTCAGATTTTGCATAGGTATAAGCAAAAGCTCATGTTCTATCCCACAAATAATTTTTATCCAACCTGTTTAACTATAATTCTACTCCACCCTCTATTTCAACCACCTTGTATATGCAACTTATCGGCAACCCAGTAGAACATTTTTTGTACCTCCCTGTGCAATTATAAATCCATCAATACGCAATATATTTCACTAAATCTGCAACTGCTTATGGGGCACCCTATATAATAATTTTGTTCAACATTTTTTTGAATCACCTTGCAGGTATTTCAACTACCCTGTATTCGCTGCTGCTTATTCGTCAACCAATGTGACATTTTTTAAATTCCTAACCATAACACATCTCCATCCTATATTTCAACTATCCTATGTGTGCAACTGATTATGAATCACACTATTTCACAATTTTTCCTCATATTTTTTTAACCACAGTAAAAGTATACTTTCTCTCCACACTTCTTTTAAATCACCCTTCATTTGCAACGTATTCTAACCTTGTTTGAAACACCCTGTATAACAATAATTGTACTGCATCCCATATTTCAGGTACTCCAAATATGCAACAGCTATATAACAACATTTTTCTACCTATACAGGGTTCTACTCCACCCTATATTTCAATCATCCGGTAATTGGAACAGCTTGTAGAACATAACATTTCTTTATAATATTTTGTAAACCGACCTGTATACCTGTAATTATACTCCACTACATACGTCACCCATCCTATATATGCAACTATTTGTGGATATAAAATATTTGGTTAACCCCTCTATAAACTATAATTCCACTCGATCTCATATTTCATATATAACTATAATAACTCAAGAACATAATTCAGAGATCCTAAATGCTTTCATAACACATTTTTTTCTAAAAAAAAATTATCCACCCTAAATAAATATTTTACCCATATTGTATATGCAACTGGTTATGAGCCAAACAATATATCATTTTGTTATCCAGCCAATGTAAATATAATTCTGGTCTGCCCGTTTGTGCACCACCTGGTATATGCAACTATTTATGGCCCACTCAATATAACTTTTTTGAAGTTTTTTCGCTATATCTACGGTTTCTGTCAATTTAGGGAGATAAAATATCTACCAGATTTTAAGTCAAACTATAGGCATTCCAACAAAAAAAAATAAGCAAAATTAGTTCAGTAATTACTACGTTCCATATAGTGTACAAAACATTGACTATCTAATCATCGTTTTTACAAGAAATCGTTAATTGTAAACTACTACATTTTTTATATCAATTTGTATAACCTTTGACGTGAGTGTCAAATGAAAAAAAGGAATATGTGGCTGTCACCTGAAGGGGGTTCATGACAATGACAATACTATTAGAAAATCATACAAATTTTAAAATAGACTTTTCGAGCGTTTTTCACTGTTTAAAATAAACGAGTTGACAGGAGGTTTAAGATTTAATCCTAGGCTTTAAAATTATATACTTCGACAACGTAAAAAAACATGAAATTTAGATAACTACTCTATTGAGACTTGATTTATTTTACTGAGCGTTCCATTTAATTTACATAATTCCTAATTTTAAAGAAAGATTTCTACAGATGTGGCTGTCTCCCTATCCTTACCGGAAGTCTAAACCAGTAATTGGTTCTAATTACCAGTCATGTCATATATCAATAACTAAAATCCACTTGCCTAATGAACAAATCTTATTAATTAGTTAATTTACCAGACTGTTAAGTTCTGTATACAGGGTGAGTTTTTTTTGATGATCAGTATGGGGATCACGGAAACTAGCGGAGATAGAACAATGGTTAAATTGGGAAAGATTTGCAGTTTTACTGGCCCAATTTAATGACACTTTCGGATTTTTATAAAAAGTCATAGCTTACTAGATATTTTGAAAAAACGAAATTCTGTCGATTTAGTCAAATCCCTCTAGCTCCTTTGTTTTTGATTTTATAAAAAAAGAGTAAATATCAAAATTGAAGGGAAAACTTTTCTTTTTTTTGAATGGAAACCATAGTTGGCTATGACCTCAAAAAATCGGACATTTTTAGAGCTTTTAACGATATAATACTCGATATAGTTATTCATAAAAATAACGGAGTTATGGATGCTTTTCTCTCTTATTTTCACTTTTAACGTAGGTAGCCATGAAAAAGATTGTTTTCACTTTGACGTTTCCTCATTTTTAGAGTAATTCCATTAGTAGTGCTGAACTGACAGTCGATATTGACAAGTTTTCGTGATTAAATGGAATATTCTAACAAAGAAAAACTGAATATGGTGGAATGTTATATCATATGCCATAAAAATTCAATTCGTGCAGCTGAGGAATACTTTCATAGATATTTTAATCATCGTCAACCTGCTCTATGTACATTTAAGTTGCTTTAGGATAGTTTACGCAGATATGGATCTTTTACTAAACCACCAAAGGAACGTAATCAAATTAACGAAGCAGCACAAATAAAGGTTTTGGCAATGGTAAATCAAAATCCATCTACATCAATTCGTGAGATTGCGGCAGAAGCTGGCACATCTCAACGAACTGTAGTTAAGATACTAAAAGCGCACAAGTTCCACCCGTACAAACTTTCAGTTTCTCAAACTTTGCTTGCTGGTGACGAATATCGCCGTATTTTGTTTTGTACATGGTTTAGAGACATGTGCCTTGACAATCCACAGTTTCTATTAAAGGTGATATGGTCAGATGAAACTAGATTTACTAACTGGGGTATGTTCAATAGACACAATGAGCATATCTGGGCTAAAGTAAACCCTTTCCATGTAGAACAAAGACGACCCCAGATGAAATTTGGTTTTAATGTTTGGTGTGGTATCATATGGTCTATCTTCTGGGGCCTTTTATCTATGACGAATCATTTACTGGGGAGCGCTACTTCCATTTCTTGCAATACACTTTGCAAAACATGTTGCATAATTTGAATTCGAGAACTCGTTTAGAAATTGTGTGGTTCCAACATGATGGAGCACCTGCTCATAACTCGTCATTAGTAAGACAACACTTAGATAATATCTATCCAAACACTTGGATAGAAAGAAATGGCCCACGCGAATGGCCACCCCGGTCTCCCGATTTGGCTGTTATAGACTTCTATTTATGGGGTGCGCTAAAAAACAATGTATACAAAAGAAAGTATGAGACAGTTGGTGACCTAAGGGAGGCGATATTACAAGCAATTGAAGAAATTGATAGGCGGTCTGTGAGGAAAGCAGTAATGTGGTGGACTTTTCTAACATAAATTGTAACAATTATTATGTACTTTAATTTCTTAAGTTTTTAGTAAGTACCTACTTATTTAGTTTTTTCGTTATATCTGATATACCTAATAAAAAAACCGTTCAATGTTTTTTGGAATAGTTATTAATAAATCAATCAATATTTCAATTACGTTAAAAGTGAAAATAAGAGAGAGAAGCATCCATAACTCCGTTATTTTTATGAATAAATATAAAAATGTCCGATTTTTTGAGATCATAGCCAACTATGATTTCCTTTCAAAAAAAGATAAGTTTGTGTCATATCTCGAAAACGAGAGCTGTCACGCAAAAGAGGACATGACAGTCATATTCGGAATACAATTCCCTTCAATTTTGATATTTACACTTTTTTTATAAAATCAAAAACAAAGGAGCAAGAGAGATTTGACTAAATCCACAGAATTTCGCTTTTGAAAATATCTAGTAAGTCATGACTTTTTACAAAAATCCGAATGTTTCATTAAATTGGGCCAGTAAAGCTGCAAATCTTTCCCAATTTAACTATTGCTCTATCTCCACTAGTTGCCGAGATCCCGATACTAATCATCAAAAAAAACTCACCCTGTATAATAGTTTTGAACAGACTTATTGTGAACTAAACGAATTAATAATTTGGCGATATCGAATCAGCATACCGTGCTGATTAAGATATTCAGCTCCAGGGAAGTTGCCACGTTATATTCAGAACCACCAAAGAGAGATAAAATAGATTTATGAAATTATTTATTTATAAAACTAGTGAAATCATGGATTCTAAGAAATTTGTTATTTGTAACAGCGGAATAGTGGATTTATGAAATCTTAACAATTTTACGTATAAAATAGTATTTTTGTCCAAATCGATATTTCTAATGGTTTTCGAGTAAATTTAGTTTGAACATTAATCTGCTCTTTAAGTTATTAGTCCAAAAATTACAAAAATCTGTTTGCCATGACAAATAAAAGACTTACGTTGCCACAACGGTTGAAAATTTAAGTTATTGTTGAACTGTCAACTGAGATTTTCAGTCTTTAATTAGTAAAAGTAGTGATTGGAAAAAAAATTGTTTATGAATTTGGTCATCAAACATATGTCAAATATATATCGTGTATTTTACTTTTAATATGATTTTGTGCATCACCCGGTATAGTTTTCCATAATTGTTTTTGAAATATAACCAAATCTACCAAATATATATGATGATTGTTACAATTTTCATTTCACATATCAAAGATGAATTTTATGGGTTAAGATTGGGTAAAGTAAGTAAGCCAATGTTGAAATTTCTGTGGCACCCTCAGGAAGATTCTTAAATCGCCAATAACCTTTATTATTTTTATTTATAATGCCGAACAGCTCCCCCCTCCCTCCCCCAAAAGCATAGGACATCCAGATACATTCTATAAAATAAATTTTCTTAGTTTATTTTATTTATATTGTGTACAAAGATTCTTTAACTGAACTATGGGTCAAATGGCATTTTTTTAACGGAAAATATCTTGAACAAAAATAGAGATATCGAAACATTAATTGAACCTTAGGTTATGTAGATTAAGGAGAAATTATTTAGATTCTCATCATCCACTATTATAGGGGTGGAAATGAGGGTTGTAATGGTCCACATTTCAAAGTTCGATCTTTTTTCTGTCTTTGTGATTATGTCAAAGACAAATAGAGATATTTATACGGATGTTTTTTGAAATTGTAGGGTTCTTAACATAGATTAGAAAATATTTATTGCAAAGCTATCCTCCAAAAGTATAGGTGGAAATAGGGGGTGAGCGGATGAAAATGTGAAGACTCACTTACGGGATTCATCAACAATTTTGTGTTGTTTTTTTCACTTCCTTACCCCCGCTTTTATTCCTATAGTGAATAATTATAATGAGAAACGATCTCCATAGTGGAAAATGATAACGAAATGGTTTTTAGGACCGTGGGGATTTTTCACTCTCTCACCCCTATTTTCACCTATAATTTAAATATTTTTCTAATCTATATTAATAACCTTACAATTTAAAAAAACATCCGTATCAATATTTGTATTTGTCTTTGAGATATATCATAAACAAAACAAAAAAAATTGAAATACGCACCAATTCAGCCCTCATTTCCACCCCTACAAGAGTAGCTGATGACATTCTGAATAATTTCCCCTCAAACTACATAACCCAATATTTCGATATCTCTATTTTTGCTCAATTAGGTTTCCGATAAAAAAAAATGCTATTTGACCCATAGTGCGCCGCCAGTCAATTCTATTGATGGCCCTGGCCTACTACTGCTCTTGGTCCATTTTTCTTTCCTATCGATTTTCTATTGATCATTGTTTTTGGCATCTACTCTCATCATACGTTCTACGTGGCCCAACTATCTGACTCTCTCGGTCCTTACAAAATTAGATAATTTGGGCTCGTCATAAAGGCCTCCGTAAATGCTCCTAACATACTCCTTTCCCATCGTTAATTCCTCTCTTTTTCTGTTTTATTAAGAAGCCACGTTTTACTTCCATATTTTACTGTCGCTTGAATTAGTGTTCTGTATATGTTTTCTTTGTTCCTTGTTCGTTCTTGGCTTTTGCACAATTTCCTCCTTGTTTCGTAATTTATTAAAATAATTCTTCCAACTTTCTCATCCTTTATGAGCTTACACTGAAGTTAGTATTTTATCCCAAGTTTTTTAACTTCTTGGTAGCAAGCTCAGATTTTTTGTTCTGAAACATTTCTTCTACCTCCATAATCAATTTTTAACTAACTTTCCTGCTTCTTTTTCCCACAAGTTTCCTTCATCTTACTTATTATCTAATATATTAAAATCTCGTATCACGGTGTTTGTTGTAGAAATCTTCCTAAACGACTCCACTGATTTTTATGAAATTTTTTGTATATATTTGATAGGTATAAGCATAGGTGGTAAAGCATATTTCACACCGCTAGGTTGAGTGTCCCCATCTAAATAAATAATTTAAAAATAATAATATTTCTTCCCGAACAAATAGGTGGGCAAATGTTTTTTGAAAAAATTCTATTTTTCCAGAACCTAAAGTAATATAGTCATAAGAACTATCAGGTTGATCCTTTATTTTAAATGAAGTAATACTTGATTCGTCAGTTTGTTAAAATGAAAATATTAAATGGGGGAAAAAAATTAGAAAGAATTCAATATATCCGGATATAGAGTAAGACTGGTGTGAATTTTCATACACTTACTCTTCTAAAATAAATAAATGTACATTTCATCAATTTGGGGCATTTTTTAAGAAAAAATCACTATTTCTTGAAACCCGAAGATAATATACATATGAGAATTATAATATTAATTCCTTTTATTAATAGAGATTTGATTTTACAAAAATTCTGTTATTGAATCCCCATTCAATAACAAAATGGGTATCAGTAATTTCTAGCCAACAAAAAAATGCACGCGCGAAAGTTGGTGTATTTATTTACTGCATGAAAATTGATAAACTGATTCTGTTCTTTAAATAAATAGAGATATTATTCGTCATTTTGCCGGTACTGAGATGGTGGGATCTGCAAAATGTTCACTATCTGATTTATTACACGTGAAATCTCAAAAATTTAGAACTTGTTAGAAATGTTGTGATAGTTAAGATTTATAAAATAAAATTATACCCAAAAAAATTTAAAAAAATACAAACCTCGAAACGGTAACTATATTAAATACTTCAAACATCACAACAATTTGTCAAAATAAAAACCTAAAAAATTTAAAATATATAAAAGAACAGATATAACTGAAAATGTCAACGTCATCAAAAATGCAAAGGAAAGTCAGGAAAGTCAAAAACGCCAAATAGGTATGACTTTTGGCCGCAAGACAATATATATGATATATATTGTTTCTGGTCGGGAACCTTCATCAGTTGCGCTTCCCACAATAGAATGTCCTCTCGAACACTTATTTATGTTTATGTATTTGATACATAATAGTAGCTTACAGTTTACAAAAGTGGAATAATTTGAATGTCAGAAACCGACGTAAGCTACTTTTTTCCGCCAGTAATTGAGCAGGAGCTTAATATTGAGGCTATTAATAACCTGAGTGTTAATAAATACAGTAGTGTAATTACACAGAGCATAAATTTACATAATATTTACCTGCTGTTAGTATACAGGTATATATGCAGTAGTATACCGGGTGTCGATTAAGTCCAGGAAGTTCTGAAAACAGTCAAGGTCATTCCTTTAGTAACGTTGACCATGGAGACCGATGGTGACCTTGGATTTGACCTTGAACCTCATTTTTGAGGTTATTTTGAGGCCAATCTCATTTTTTAAATGAAAACCCCTATTTTTTATTGGGGAATCGGAAAGAGCGGGAGATTTTACATCGGAACATACATTGAGGTATGAGGTTGAGGCAACCACTAAAGGTCAAATAGAGATCAAATAATGACTTCCTCTGGCTTGATATTTCTTCCGTTTCTGACATTCAAATTATTCCTCTTCTGTAAACTGTAAATAAGATATTTTTTCTCAAGTATTATATATATATATATATATATATATATATATATATATATATATATATATATATTGGTTTACACAGGTCCTAAGTATCTCTATACCAAATTTTATCAAAATCTCTTCTTTAGACTGGCAGAGAGCATTTAAATAGGTTATATAGCGTACTTTCCCTCTTTTTTTCTCGGTTTTCCGTTCGAAATGAGATATTTTATGGCACTTAAAAATATCTTATAGGTTAACCGGAATACTAAGGTACCTCGAATACAATTTTTATTATTTTATCAAAATCCATCCAGTAGTTTCTGTGTGAAACGTGTTCAGATACACAGTCAGACTGACAAAAATCACAAAAACTGGGTGTTGTATACTCTAAATGCATGACTATTTACACCACCACCACCAACATTTTCAAAAAATATTTCATCGACAAACACGGTCTTGTTACAATTTTAATATAAGCGAAGTCAAGCCCACATATGTAGAGAGATGAAAGCGCCTATCTTCACTGTGATTTTATTTATTCTAGTTGTAAACGCAGACCTCTAACATGAAAACTATGGCTTTAAAAACGAATTATATTTTGTCTCCGTCAGATCTACGTAAGTAAAAGAAGTCACTAACGCCTGTCACAGTTATCAACTAAAATGATTTAAACACTTCAGGTAGTTGAATGTAATTTAACGAGGGCTTCCTCACTATGGTACTATGATTTTATGATATATAAATGTCACGATCTATTTTACATGTTGACGTATTCAAATCTGTATATGCATATTCGAAACTTGCAGAATTTATCTTCCAGTGTAACTACGTTCTCTGTATATCATAGAAACGTGTCGCTTATCGTAAGTTTCATTATGCGCCGAAGTTTGGCCTTTATTCATTGAGCCCACAGTGTGAAATAACATGGGAAACTGTCCAACTTACTGACATACTTGTTCTAATTATTATCTTTAAAGCAATGCTATTTCGCACATTAAATGCTATTTTCGCATATTAAATAATTATATATAACTGCTATATACATGTATATACATATATATATATATATATATATATATATATATATATATATATATATATATGCTTGTCCGTCCCCCCCGTTGACCTAGTGGGAAAGTCCTTCGGCTCACACAATTGTACAGTTGTATAAAGAATTGATTTAGAGGTCTGGACCCGGGGTCGAGTCCCAGCCAAGTCAAGGTTTTTTCGTTAATTAAAAAATTGTGACACAATTCCAGGAGGTAAATGGCAAAAATCAGGGAAATCGACATTTGTTTCTTACCAACCCGCAATGAGAAAGCATGGTAAGGTATGCTTCATATTCCCCATAAAATTTATTCATTTTTCATGTTCTCAATCCTTTGTTCCCACAATAAGATCTTAAGCTCCTCATCTGTTCCCTCCAGACCTTAAGTGTTTCCGTTCAGCTCTTCAGCTTTAGCTTCATTAAGACAATTCTTTACGAGTTTAGTTATTCAAAGGTCGTTCTCACAGATCTTAAGCTCTTCTTATTTTTTGTCTCTTCTCAAGACCATTTCCACAGCTTTTCCAGTTCCTCTGCAATCTTTCAATTCTTCAGAGAGGCTACACCATAAAAAATTTCTTGAGTATAGCTGCATATGATGATGATACTTGTTTTAAGAGTTGCGCAGAGTTATACATTACCATAGACATTTCCTTGTCGTTCGCTATATTTTATGTGTGGAGTTCCAAGTTAGACTTTTTTCTGTTGTGGAATATCCTTTATGTACTATTCGATTGAGCTAGAGAGAGATGAGAGAGAACAACGAACAACGCCTATCATCTAGTCGTTAATAAAAATTCAGAGTCAGTCTATTCAATACATTTTTCCTATATTATGGAGTGTTGAATAAAGGAGGACAAACTTATATGGGAATAAAACTGAAGCAGTGTCCAGCGGACGCTCTCAAATAAGAAGTTAAAGAAATGGCCAGAATAGTGCAAGTGTGACGACAGGGTATGTTAGGAAGTTAGCAATTGTCAACGGATTGAAATGCACAAATCCTACATTTAGAAGTGAAGTGGCTGAAAAAATGAGAATGATGTAATTATTCGTAAAAATCGTAAATATAACGTAGAAAACATGTTATGTGAACTTCTCTTTGTAAATGGTTGTCTCCGTGTCTCTGCAAGTGATATGAGTTTATAGTGTGTTAATGGTCATATAAATTAATAAGTGTGTGCCCCAGTTTTGACTTTTTATAAAACACAGTGATTTCATATATAGTTGTTATTTTGTTATAAAACTTTTTGAAATAGTTAAACAATGGGAAAAAGTTGTATATTTGTAATATTTTTATACTTATTAACAAATAGATGTTGGTGAATTTTGACAAGTGTCTCTTTACAAAGTTGGTGTTTCTACATCTTTGTTCACCTCTCTCTGGATAAAAGGTAATTAACAATTATTTTCATCAATGAATAAACTGCTTTAATTAAATTATCTCTTGTGTTATCATTATGGAACAAATTTCACTGGCATCTTATTCTAGAATAGTTTCTTTTTCAAGGATTCTAACATTTTCACACACTGGTTTTCCATATATTTTTTCTTGTATACTTGGACAAGAAGCTCCATTAGCTACAATTAAATGACCATTTTTGTCATTTTTCTGCTGTAGTTGTATTTTAAACATTTCCAAAGGTACGCCTAGTGAATTCCCCTGGGAAAATATCTTCAGAAGTTTGTTGAAGTTCTCGAGTTGGTGGACAATGCCATAATCAGCTTAGTAATTATATAATAATGGGTACTTCAGATTTAAATTTATGTAGGATATTTATCTAACTCCTAAAAAAATGTGCAAATAAAATTTTGCTTATAAGTCATTTTTATTTAGTTCTTTAAGTGTGATGGTTAAATTTGCATTTTTTGGATGGGAATTCTTCACATTAACCTAATTTTATCCAGGAAGATTTGTTCGTAAAAAACTGATTCCTACGAATAAAAAATTGAAACAACTTCGTGGACACTTTTTCTTACACAGAGTGTGTCCTCCTTTATTCAAGCCTCGATAACCTATATGTGTAGATCTAGCACAAGCTAGAAAAAGACAAGGACACGTCAAAGTTCTATCTGCTCTCAAATTAACTCCACAAAAACCAGAAACCCCCAAATTCAAACATTTTATGTACTTCCAAACAACCTTTAAGGCTGAGTATCATAATTTGATGTATCTCTCTTATGTTACATAACATCGAGTTATAACATGCGATTATAATATACCACATATATATATCTCCAGAGGGTACGTGCTCTAAACCCTCTGGAGATATCCCATGTACAAAATCGTGGCAACACTAGAAAGAGAGAGCAATTGAGACAGTAACAGGCTATTTGACTTGGTGGGTGGAAGCAGCCAATGAACAACATGCTGATCGTATTTCATTGCCGGCAGCTCCTAACCGAGTGAAATAGCCTCTTGCCCTCTCTATTGCCCTCTCTCTTTAGTCTTACCCAGACATTTGTGCACTGCAGGCTATCTCCAGAATGTGTAAGCTCTAAGCATAACAGATCAAGGTTAAATCAGTATGACTAAGGCCCGGTTGTTCAATAGGAGATTAAACCGAAATTATATGTAATCTCGGATTAACAAAAAATTTTCATTGTACAATTCGAGAATAACAGTTAATCTTGAGTTAACCCTAGTTCAGAATAATCCCTCAATATTCACAGATTAAACCGAGATTAAGAACTAATTTGACATTTAGAACGTTACTTTGACAGGTTAAATTTTACATCAAGCTATGAACTATATCGTAGATTTTAAAAATTCGTTCTTAGATTTGTTTAGTTACACAAAAATTGTAATTTAAAAAAGTTGTTATGGCTGAGTTAATAAAAGAAATAACAGACGATGCAGAATTTCTGGAACTAGTGCAAATTGTTAAACCCTTAAGTAAGACATTTCGAATTAAAAAACATTTTGAAAAATGGACTGAAAGAGAATTTCTTAACAGATTTCGATTGCCGAAAAATGATGTCAATATTATCATTGATTTAATGTAGGTTATAAAAAATCCGACAGACAGGAATCACAGTGTTAGTGTATAAGATATGATACTACTAAGTTTAAGATTTTATGCTAGTAATACTATGACAGTGCTCGCCTCTGACTTCATTGGTATTGAGAATAATCCATAAAGTATCCAATGCTTTAGCAAGTTTGTCCCACGTTTTTAGTGAAAATGATATCAGACAAAATATTTCCATTTGCTATACCATTAGTACCTAGATAACAGGTATGAAGATATCGATATCTCATATCGATTTTATTTACAAAGGAATAAAAGAACAACTTTCTTTATAACAAAATCTGAAGAATTATACTTAGAGATTTTTTGGTCGAAAAAGAGGTTAGTGAAAATGGTGGACAGTCTATGATTAACTAATAAAAATATTTGTTTATAACGGTTAATTAACAATTGTTTGTCAATTTTTGATTGGAAATAATAAAAATGTGGATTTTTCTTCACGTTTTATTTCCAAGCTATATATATGCAAGTACAATGCTAATGAGAACAACAAAAATAAATGCAGGAGTTATAAAAATCACAATTTAGTACTTCACTGAGACATACTTAAGTCCAAACAAATTGTGATGTATATATGAAAAGTGTTAACAATAACTTTCTGATAACCTGAATATGAAATAAAAAAAATTATTTTAGTCCTCCTCCATCATAAAATTTTATTGTTCGGTCCAAACAATAGGTAGCCAATTTTTTTCCAGTCTATAACACAGGCGTTTATACTCTATAAGTGAATAGAGAGAGCACTACATAATACATATTTATGTCCGTAACTATCTGCGATCCGTCTGACACCTCACACTTTACGAAGCTTTCTACGGTTACGTTTACGGTCGAAGATTCACCCATTTAGGAAGAGTACTGGTATCAAATGAAGAACCATAGGACAAGATAATGAGTTTCTCTTTCTCTCTATCGAAGAATGTCAAATGTTAATTTCCATGTAATTCAGATAAATTTCTGGAATATATACCATACATTTAGTACATTATAATGTGTTTTTAAACGTAAAACACAGTTTAACCCCATTATATACCAACAGAACCGTTTAAAACTTATTAACATTTCACTTAGACACTGTCTCAACAAGCGTTACAGCTAAAGGGTTCCACTATCCCAATGCTTCCTCACACATGCAAGCAGAAGACATAATATGAGATGCTGCAGTATCAAAATTTGATGAGTACAGAACATCAACAAGTTGTGTCACTCGTTCTAAAAAGATCTAAAGCACACATAAGCAATCTTGTAGAGAAAAAAAAAACTGTATAAAAAACATTGGTCCTGCCGATAAAAGACTATGGGCCAAAGTAGTAAATACAAACAATACTACGCAATCCATCTCACATACAAATTACTGCTTATCCAACCACTTATCTAGAAAAGACAACTAAAGGCCATGGTCCAAACAAGAGAATAAACAAGAATGTCCAACAATAACTCATTCCAATAAAAACTGTCACCAAGATGTTCCAAACCCCACCGGCTGCCTGAAGTACATTAAAAGGTTGCATCTTTAATATATATATAATTCCTACTAAATATTGACCCAACAATTTGAAAATTCCACAAATATGAAATATTTAATAAAATTATTTTGAAATCAAATTGTCTTCTTGTAAGCCTCAACACTTAACATCGCACTATTTGAACAAAGATAACACTTCCTTTCATTTTAATTTTAAAAAGTACTAAATTCTACTACTTTTAATGTTAAAACAATACCAGTAGATCAAATTACTGTAATAGAAAAGCATAGTCGTAAGAGCATCACTAATTCCTAGGCAGGCAAATGTGAAGTAGTTACCACTTGTTCAGGCCACTGATGTCTTTTCCACCATTCCTAATAAATTTAATCTTTATGAAACGTTTTTCAAAGGTAATGGATTGCTAAGGGAACGGATTATGGTATTTAAAAGAGAAATTTTGCAAAGGAAATTATACTGAAATTAAAAAGGGAATTTTTGGACAGCTTCAAAACAGAGAATAAATAAACTTGGTAGAGAAACTTGTTATTTTCGAAAGATTTTCATTAAAACGGTTCAAGGACGTGGCTCCACATTGTTTTAAGTAACTAAACTAGTGACAACTATCAACAAATAAATCAAGAAATGTTCTTTCCACATCAACCGTTGGATTGCATCAAGACCGTAGTCAGCAGGAGGGTTCGTGGTTCAAAATTGCAGTAAATTATAAATAAAATTTCTAATTTTTAAAACTGCGTAATTGTACTCACCACACAAATTTAAAATATACCAAGAAACTCAAAAAAATAGTGTGGTACGGGGCAAATATGAATTAATCCTATACTAATATGTTTTATCTAAAAATCTCGTAAAATTCTTTAAAGCAAATACTGTAAGTAACCCTCTGTCACATTAATCACTTATGTTACCTCATATATTTTTATTTACTGTGGTGGGTGAATAACCTAGTTAATATCCTTCCATAAAAGTCGATAAATCTCTGTAGCATCCTTATTTATGCCATGTGGTATATACGAAACCAAGTCTCCCCTGTTATTTGTGACATAAATTTGGATTCTTTATAGATGGTCAGTTCTAATGGTAATGTTTATGTTTTGTAGTCTGAAAGTAGATTTCGTTTCGAAATATGTTTAGAAATATTTTCAGTTACAATGATCTTAATCAAGAAAAATAGTTAACACTCATACTTAGTTGAGTTTAATATTATTAAGGACTCCGTCGGTCAAAAAAATCACACCAAATACAATCATTTTTATTTTCACTGAAAAATTTTACTATAAATTCCACTACAAAAATATTAGCTTTGCAAATCAGCTGGTTACCACGTCGTTATATACTGAACTGAATTCTTGCTGTACGTCAGCTTTTTATATACCATCGTAGTTGTTAACGATATTTCCCGTAGTGCTCCTACCTTGCTAACGGGTATAATTTCTTGTTCCGGAACAGGATCGAATTTATCGATACTTTTTATGTTTACTCGTGTGTTCAGGGAATTGGTTTTTACTCAAGTTTATTTATTCACAAAACTAGTTTATTAGTGAGGATGATTATTTTCTAGAAGGATTCCTATTTTGGCAGCGTAAAATAAAATGTTATAACACTGTCCTGCCTTTAATTCTGATCTTACTCGGATCATCATCTCCATGTCGAGGGAGCCAGTCGATCCAAATGAACCACCTTCATCTTGACTCTCGGATTACGGTAAATGAGATAGACAACGTCATTGATCCTCTTAACTACTTCATATAGAAGATATGAAGAATTGCTTTTATTCCGCTGGAGGTTGTGTAACCAAACCTTATCATCCTGTTGGAACCCGACCGAACTTGCCTTCAAACCATTACGATGGCCAGCATCTGGATTCAGGCTAGTTGATGTGTGGCCAGCATCCTTTCTCGGAATTGATCGGCATAATCATTAACTTCATAGGACATGTCTGAGTGATATGCCAATAGTAATAGGGGAATATGCTCATCCCAATCACGCCGGCTATTGCTGACTATCTTAGATAAATGTTGTTCTAAGGTCCTGCTGAATCTTTTACCATTCCGTCCGATTGCGAATGCAAGTAGGTGGGTCTCCTTTCCTTATTGCACAACATCATTACGATCGTATTGATACCAAACCGATGCATAGTTGTTCCACAACCACACTTGCCCCCGCGGTTGCATCTTGATTAGGGATGCCATATACCTCAAGGCATTTGATAAATTGATCTACCAGAGTGTATTTGCTGGCCTTCTCGGACTCTGGACGTGGAACGGAAATTCTCTCAAATGGGGTACCCACATTGAATTGCTGCATTCTACTTTTGGTCCGGGTCGCCTGGCCCTTACTTGTTGCGCAGATGTCTTACAATTCTGACACAAGACTCTAACATCTTCGAAATAATTTACCTAGTAAAATCGTTACCGAATTTTATCCAAAGTCTTATTCATGCTCAAATGACCTCCGATAATCCCATTATAGAGTTCGGGACGAGGGGTTTCTTCTTCCAGCCGTTTGGTCATAATACATTGTTCCATTGTCCAGTCTTCTTTTACCTGCACACGAATCTGTCGGGGGGATGACCTCTTGCTATTCCATTTCAGACAATATTCGCAATCTGCTCTACAGGATCTTCTTTACAAAGAATCGACATTATTATGTATCCGTCCGGAGCGGTATTCAACGCTGAAATCGTATTGCTGTAATTTCTCCACCCCCCCCCCCTTTTTCCCACCGGTGTCTTCATGCTCAACAGCCAGTTGGAGGCGGCATTATCGGAAATGACGACGATAAAAATATTTGTGGAACAAGTCTACAGCCCTGATTATTGCGAGAAGTTTTTTCCTGGTGACACAGTAATTCTTTTCTGGTTTCGAGAATCCACGCCTGTAGTACTTGACCACTCCTGTTGCACTTGGGATAGGACGGCCCCTAAAACGGTGTTGCTCTCGTCGGTGTCTAGAACGAACTAAAATACTGTGTAGGGAATATGGCTGGGAATCCTGATTCCTACAGAAGGTCTCTTTTTCTGTGGTCTGCCGATATAGAGATGCAGCAATGGTGGTAAATCTCTAAACAAATCGCTTGTATTACGAACAGAGACCCAAAAGCGTCATATTTCATTTTTATTTCATGGTAGACTCTCAGGTTGGCCTTCTTAATTCTGGAAAATACATTCGATGACCATCTGAAGAACCTCACTTCAGATGGTCATCGAATGTGTGACCCATGACTAAGATACGATATGCTAGGTAAGTCCTACATGTCAAGCCACTCAAAACGTACTTTATTAACCTCTCAACCCAAACTGCATGATTGTGAATGGAAACAGCCCTTTACTAATGGACAAAACTGTCGTTTCTCTGTCGCGTTCGTGAAGTCCAACCTGACAACAGCCACCCTTTAGGTCTAGGGTGGAGAACCAATAAAAATCTGCTAAACTGATAGGAGTATCGTCAATTCAGGGAAATAGATAGCTGTCTTTTTACGTTACATGTTCAATTTCCACCGATTTTCCATATAATCCATGCAAACTCGGTTGGTTTCATCCCTCTTTTTCACTTAAATGACGGGAGCTAAGCAACAGCTAATTGATGGCTCCATAACTCCATTTAGTAACATGAACTCGATATTTTCCTCCACTGAGTTGTTACCCAGATGGTATTCTTAAGACTTGAACCTTCCCAGTATCTATTCGATGTTGGATGATAATTATAGGACCAGTGACTATTAAAAATTTGCCAGTGATTTAAGATAAAATGCTTAGCCGAGTTATTAACGGGCCGTGTCAATACTAATTTCTCATTTAGGAATCGACGAACATCGTTTCTCGGGTCGAACACACCCATGTTGGCTAACTAAGTCCATACCTATTGCAAAATCGTCCTCAATATCCGCTATAAATTTGTTTGTATACAACATTGATAATTTCTTCAGATTAACTACAAAATTCAGCATATTAAGTTTTGATAGCAGACGTGCTGAAGCCTCTTATAATTGGATGTAAAACATATTTGTGTTTAGGTAGCATTCAATGTTTGAACATGTGCGTAGATATTTTTAAATTTAGAAAAAAAATAAATTACAACTAGTTACTTAATATTAAGCATGGGATATAATACCAACCAAGAAACAAAAGAATAAAGCCTATCTTTTTAGAAAGTCAAACATTAAATGGAAATCGCATACCCCCACCACTTATATGGGGTGACCGGCTAGTGCTGATATAATTATAAAGTTACGATAGAATACAAAATTATTAAATGTTTTGTGCCTCCGAATCGCTTTTTGCCTTATTATGGCATAAGGGCTGTTGGGGAAAGACCACCTCCAATAATTCCAACGGTCTGAAAAATTCTCGACGAATCAGCGATCTCAACAGTCGGCTGTGTCAACACTCGATTGGCGGGGAATTTTTCAAAAGTTTGAAATTGTTGACAACTGGCCTCTACGAACAATCTTATAACGTTCCGTTTCGTTTCGACTCATAACGAGTTCCAGAATACTTACAGCATGTACTTTCTAGAGTTTTCGTGGCAAGGCTAGAAAGAGAGGGCAATAGAGACGGTAACAGGCTATTTCACTTGGTGGGTGGAAACAGCCAATGAATAACATGCTGAGTGTATTTTATTGGAAGCAGCTCTCAACCCAATGAAAGAGGCTCTTGCCCTCTCTATTGCCCATGCAATATTTATGCATTGCAGGCTACCTCTATATAATACAAGCTCTAAGACAGAATAAGGCTGCTGGTCGATATTTAATAGTTTTTTTGTTCGAAAAAATAATCTACTAACCTTTAAAAGTTTGAAATGAAAACTGCTAGAACATGTAGGAAAAGTAGAAAACTTTACTACCATTTAATATACTAAGTATTCGTTTTTCATACCCAACAGAATCACTTTAATAATTTATATTTAAATAAGAACCGACTTCAACTGGCTTAAAATAAAAACCATTTAGAAACAGTGTGCAATCAATCACTATGTTCTGATCCTGTATGTGTTTCTGTGTATTGGTCACCCAATATAAATTAGTTGTCTATCATTTTCTGAATCACCCTGTGCAACAATACTTCAACTTTACACGATGTTGCAACCGCCGTGTATAAGTATTAATAATCTCCACCCTATTGAATGTTTCTATTTTTCAATTGTTTAAGTTTAAGTATACCTGTTATATATGTCAAGTACAAGCATCTACTTATGTTCCACACGATATAACATTTTTTAACCACCCTGTTTAACTATATTTCCACTCCATCTTATAGTTCAATCATCCTGTATATGCAACTGTTTCTAACATTTTTTTTGAACCCTCTGCGCCATAACTCAAAAATCCTTACTGCATATGCTTATTTAACATTTGTTTAACGTTTTTTTATCCACTCTGTATAACTATAGTTTTACTTCACTCTTATTTCAACCACCTATTATACGCAACTACTTACAATACAACATTTTTTAAACTTTAACTTTATTCCACCTTATGTTTCAACCATCCTATATATGCAACTGCTTATGTACCTACCACCCAATACCACATTCACTTGTAAGATTTTTTGAACCCACATGTATAACTGTAATTTTAGTTCGCCCTATATTTCCACTGCCCACATTGCTTGCTGCTTGAATTTCCAATCACGAACACAAACACCTACCACCGTCTACCGTGAAGAAAAGATCGCTAACATAACAATTTTTCTTTTTGATACATTTCACTTTAGGCTCCGTAAAATGAAAACCGTTGCAAACACCATGTACGATATACTCTCATAACATATCTTGACAATTAAGCTAGATATTTATGATGAAAATTTGACATCTGCGTTGATTTTTACAGTTTCTTGTACATATTTTTCCGTTTTTCAGAAAAACTGTATATTTGACGTTATAGAAAATTGTACGGGACCAAGCTGGAACATCTCATTGTAGAATACAATTTAAAATATTCAAATTGATTGAGCCATTTTTGAAAAAACAGTGTAAATCCATTGAAATTCACTGAAGTGTAGTCCCCGAATTACTGTTTTTTCTGATTTTCTGGAAAACCGCAAATCTCACGTTATAGAAAATTATAGGATGCCGTTTAAATCATCAAAATTGTTCAAGCCGATTTTGAATAATCTCTGAGCATACATTCAAAAAAAAATGTGCCGACGAATAAATAACCTCTTCCTTTTTGGAAGTCGGTTAACAAGAACTTTTTTATGTGTAGCTTGTAAGCTAATGTGATACGGAAAGTTTGAAATTCCTCGTATAATTTTCTCGTGTTCTACTTGAGAGAAACAATTTACTCAATTTATATGAAAAATTCATAATCTTATAGTCACAATCGTTTGTCTTGAAAAATTTTATCTATTAGTGAAAACCGTTCCAACATCTACAGCCGTTCCTAAGACAAGTCCATACAGGACAAAGAAAGGAGGCAAATGAATTCAATTTACAATATGTATTGATGCATGTTTGATTCTGTTTGATATTCCTCACATACGTACATATCACGTTTCTCTGCATTTAAAGAACAACGTCATCGTTAATTATCGACTGGTTTCAATATTATCCTCTCGAGCACTCTTGTAATTAGTGCTTTATCTGAATTGCTTCCCACGCTTTATTGTTAGCGTTACGTACTTCAAATTTCACGTAAGTGAACTTAATCTAAATGGCTATTGCGTATCATTTCTAAATATTAATGAATGAAAAATCTTTCTCAATGATCGGATGTTATGTGAGGTTTTCGTATCTTGTCATGGTCTATGGCTTTATTTGAGTTTTGAAAAAATATTCACTATTTCTAAATGGGAACATAAGAAATGTACTTTTGAAATAATTAATTCCCGTTTATTAGGTTTTTGAGAGCGGAAAAGCTAAAATTTGGACAAAATTGAGAAAATATGACCCACTCAAAATTCAGTAGAATAAAAACACAAATTTTAACATTATTTCGCAAATATTGGAGGTAACGTGTAGAATTTTGTATATTTTTTTAATAACTTTTTAAGAAATTTGAAAAAATATATTTGTATTCCTCATATTGAGTCCATTCGCTTGATATTTTACTCGATGCGTTCGAAAAGTCAATATCAAGATGTTCTCCTTATTTCTCCTGCAAAGTTCAAGTAAGGCTCTATAATTCCAATTTTTTTCAAAATTTTGGGTCCTATAGTTTCTGACATAAAGGGGGCTAAATTTTTTAAAAATAGTTTATTAACATCTTTTAAACAAGTTATTTTAACAATATAAAAATATATTTGTATTTTTCATAATGAGTCCTTTTATTTGATATATTAAATGATCAGTTTAAAAAAGGTTAATTTTTTATTTTCCGTTTTATTCTATAATTTGCCCCCAAAAATTAAAATTACGATTTTCTCCTTATTTATCCTGTAAAGTTCAGGCGAGGCCCTATATCACTATATATTTTTTTAAATTTTAGGCCTTATAGTTTCGGAAATAGAGTGCGGATAATATATTTTAAACTAATTATTTTTTACATATAGAAAATATGTATGTGTTCCTCAGAATAACCCCTTTTATTATTTGATATATCATATGATTCGTTTAAAATATTTTTAATATTTAATTTTTCATTAAATTTTTAATTTTATAATTTGCGGCTAAATTAATATTATGGGTTTCTCCCTATTTTTCCTGTAAACTTTGAGCAAGGTCTTATGTTCCGTATTATTTTCAAATTTTCTTCCCTTAAATACCCTTAAAATCAATATTTCCACGGATATCAAATTTCAACCTTTTCCGTCCAGTAGTTTTGGAAAAAATTTCTGTAATGTGAAAGACGAATAAATCAGCGGTGATTATATAATGAGTTTACGCAATCTAAAAAAGTGTATGGAAACCTAAAGTGTCGCTGTCCATCTACATATATATTCATATAGACATTTCTAAGCGATACATTAAGTTCTGTATTTGCAATAGAAAACAAAGTGACTGATTATGGGAAAACCGTTAAAAACATTTTTTATTCTGTATTAGGACATACGTATAAAATCCGTAATTCTAAATGGATTACAATAGAAACAGATACAAACCCACAGATTAAGTCCATACAGAATCCATACGATTACCGGGTATATTAAAACACCTTTAATTCGAATAAAGAAAACTCACTGTATTGGACTAGCAGATGGATTCCAATAGATTCAAAAATGGTCTTTCTCTGCTCTGGCAAATCCTGATAGTTTGCATACAAAATATTACAGTTTATGTAGTTCTGTATGGGACCCTCAATAAAAGTACTATTTTATTTTTCTCATTAAATTTAGAAATTGTTGCTTAATTTCATTTACTTTAATTTTTGTCTGATTAAATGGCCTGGACATAACTATATTAGGACGCCCAAAATATTTTATTCATCAATCTTATATTACTTTTTATTTTAGTTATCTAATACTAAACGGACAAAAAAGGAACTGTCTTGAAATGAATAAAAATAAATCAGTTTAAACGCCTAATGCAGTAAGTACACATTTTCTGACATGTTGGCATTTAAATTTATATGACATTTACTTTGACTTTTTCGAACTTGGCCCTGATTGTTCCGATTTGCAGAAATGTGCGTTAAGAGAAAACTGTATGGAATTAGTTATCTCTGAATCCATTTTAATATTATATTATTTTTTAATAAATTAAGAATTTATTAAAAAATGAACTTCAAATGAAAACTGTTGCAAATACCTTCTACAATCAATATTTCTTTATGACATATCTTGAGATTTAATTTTACAGATTTCTCTAGAAAATTTATTTACGTTATATAAATCTTTATAGAGTATAATTTAAAATATTCACATTGATTCCGTCTTTTTAGAAAAATCAGTAAAGATTTATCTAACTGCAGTTCCTTAATAACACTGAATACCTGGTTTTATCGATTTTCTAGAAAACGATAAATTCCACGTTATAGAAAGTTATATGGTACATTTTCGTTATATTCCTTAATATAATGCAGTTTAAATCATCAAAATTGATTAGGCAGTTTGTGATTAATCGATGAACATATATAAAAAAGATGCCGAGTAATTGATAATAGGTTAACAAATAACAGAATTTCGTTTATTTTTATGTATGTAATTGACGAGATAAGCGAAATTAAATCTTCAATTATTTACATAGCCCTGGCTCATCTATTTAAACATGGATATAAAGACCCTCGAAATATATGTGTTAATTAAAATTAATTATTATATATTAATCACGAGCTGATGTTAAGTATAAAATTTGAAAAAAAAATCACATCAATATGTTCCAGTAACAGTCACCAGCATAATGGCTGCAAAAATTTGTTCGAAAAAAATATTAGAAACTCCACCTTGTTATTAGCGAGTGTGAAACACATTCATGACACTACCTACTAAAAGATAAAGAATATTATATCTTTACATAAAACTATTGTTAGGTATTATATCCTACATAGAAACTTAATAGTTCAGAAATTTTCACAATACATTCATTGTCCAACAACACATGTTTGATTGATGATTTTCTAAAAGTAAATGTGGGGTATAATTTGATTGCGTTTCATATTTCCTTCTGTATTCTGACATCCATTTGTAAGGTACCTGTATTTCCGGACTATATATGTTTTAGGGCATATACCGGAATTAATTTTATATTCTTCAATTTATTATTATTGATGTCTACAATATTTGAAATTTTATACAATATATTACTTACCGTGTAGTTAAAAACGATTCAATTTAATTAGAAGATCGTTGAACATCCACTTCAAGTATAATTTGTTTGCAATATATCATAAATTAGATCATAAACTGAATTCAGAAATTTCAAAACATATTCTGTACAAAAACACTTATCTCCATTTATCCTCCATGGTACAGAGATGACCTTAGTAAAGCAATCTCTACAAAAAGGTTGATCATCACAGGTGACATGCAATTCAACTATTAACATTTACGAGATAGTCAGTTATCCTTACTTAGTAGTAGCTTAAAGTATTTCTGGTTGTTTATAAAAAAGTACAAAACATCATATCTTTTGCCTAATCACTTGACTTATACAGGTAGGCTGTCTTTCAAAGACTAGAAAGCTCCTTGATTTAGCGTAAACCATGGACAGTCCCTAATAATCACTGTTTGACTATCCAGCTCGACTATCAATTTTACAGTTTAATATGGAAGAAATCTCTAATGTTATTAAGAATGTTCTTAAAAGATCAGGTATTTACCTGATAGTTGGAAAATGGAATATATATACTTTATATATAATCAAAAGACAGGCATCAGAAACCATATACCTTTATCAATATTAAGTGCGTTATTACTCTACTACTACTACTTTTTTAAGGCGTCATTGTTATCTTACAGAAGAACTGAAATTGTTAGCTTAAATGCACAATTATTCTAAAAAATTAAAATTTTGTGGAAGTGCCCCGAGTGTAAAATTTGGGCCTCCTGCTCTTTAATTCATTTACTAATTAACTAAGTACCTAACGTTCTGAAGTTTTCTTTTTGCGGTATTTATATAAACGTATTGCTTATTCAACTGCAATCAGATCTACTTGCACTTCGTGAATGTTTAATATGGATCTGTCTCTGAACGTCAATAAATGCTGTAAAATACCCTTCAGTAGGCTTGAGCCGCAGTATTTGAATAACTACACGCTATCTGAAAATTCGATACTTATTTTTGTTGGTTAACTCTATAGCCCACCATACTTTAAGATTTACCTTCCAAAACATTAAGGAGTTCTCGAAATAGACATCACTATTTCTCTTTTTAGAACTGTGGCGGTCTAATTTGATCGCTTAAGCAGTTAAAATCCTTAAATATACATAATTTTATTAGAAATTTGGGGGGTAGAGCTAAGGAGTCTGTCAGAATCCATTAAATAATAAATTATTTGAATATCTCATAGATATCTAAGAAAAATATATGTATTTTATAGTTGAGTGAAAAAACTGCGGCTTAACATTAATATTATTTTTTTTTTATTTAGCAATTCACATCATACCATCTTTCTACACAAATGCATTTTAGCTCTCTTCTTGAACTCGTTATTTAATGCTTTCAGTTGGACACTTTTTCAGTTTAACTTCAATATAAGTTTATCATCCTTACATCTACCATCCATAATTAGCAACACTACGTTCAAACGTGGAAATCTTATGTGCCATTATACTCATAACCTCAGCTCATACCTCTTTGAGTACAATTTTTGTTATATTTCCAATGGTCTCTCAAATGTTAAAACTATGTTTAAATTCAGAAACGTCCCTTACATCACACGTCCTTTTTTAACCGACTTCAAAAAGGAGGAGGTTCTCAATTCGGTTGTATTTTTTTAGAGGTAACAACCTCAGTACTGCGGCAACTATGAACCGATTTCAATCATTCTTTTTTCATTTGAATATACTTCCAGATTGGTTTCATAGTTTTTTCAATTTTATTCAATAACATTAAGTCAATTTTGAAGAAAACCGAAAAATCTTGTAACCGTCTCCTTAATTTATCATAATATACGGTGAATGCGCTGGTATTAAAACATTTTAGTTAATGTTATTCGAAATTTAGGATGAAATTAATTTAAAATTTCATCAAATAGTGTAGGGAACTTAGCATTATTTTAAATACCATTTTTGCAAAAAAATTCCACAGGTGTTTGAATGTTTTTTCTAGAAGAAGGTACACCGCATAAGAAAAAAAAGTTGTGTTAACACATTTTTACTTCTTAGTTAATTATACAAGGTGTTTAAAATAGCAAAAACCCTAATTTTGGCAGTTTTTGTGACTTCTCAGCAACAGTATCAAAAGTAAGTGTGTTGTATGCGCATTTTTAGAACCTACTAAATGAGATGTTGATCGTCAGGATTGGTTAATTAATAAATGAGTTATTCCCGAAAAATGTGAAAAAAGGCACATTTTTCAATCACTGTAAAAAAATATAGAACGATAAAACTTGACAAAAAGGTTCATTTGCCTGTCGAAACTAACAGTTTAAAGTTTCAACTTAATGGCTTTGAAGATTTTCTCACAAATGTATTTTTTTTTGGTTTGTTTTATTGTCCGTAAATTTAATTTGAAATTCTGCATTTTGGTATTCGGCAACGCATAAATATTAGCAGAGGGGGATCCTGATTTCCCCTCACGGTAGCAGAAAAATAGCATATCATAGAATTGACATGACGTTTAAAATGCTTCATCAAAGCAAATTACATTATTAGGAGGGTAAATCAAATATAAACGATAATTTTGCTATTCTGCTTAGAATGCAGTTTCGTGCTAGATTATGTTGTTTGGAGTAGATGTTTGGTTTATGGGCACTGGGAAACCAGCAGGGTACGCGTGTATGCCTGGCCTTGTCGTCAATACCTATTGTATGAGGTGTGGTCAGTACAGAGTACAGCCATGACTAAGCTAGAGGTATATTCGTCTGTTGTGCAACATATCATCAAAAAGTTTTTAACCAGTAAAAGCGTTAAAGCCTCAGAAATTCTAACTCATTTGAAGGCACAGTTTGGGGCAGTATCACAGTTCCCTATTTCTCACAAAATACGTTACTACATTACGGGCAAACTAACCAAGCTTTTACAGTCATATGTTATTCAACTCATATATGTTATGATTCTACTACATAAATAATTTTATTGATGTTTCCTGTAACCAAACCAACGACAGTACCAATTAAATGCATAAATTCTCCTATACAATCATATATAGTCAATATAATAAGTATTCGAGGTTTGCTGAGTCAAATAGATTACATAATAGTGAAAGATCAGCCATTTCTTTTGGCAATATCGGAACTGGTTATGAATTAACGTTAATTAACGTTGCCGATTTTAAGATGGGTAAAAGCTTATTAGTCGCATGTTTCGTGCCATTAATATCGCTATACAAGTTTTTCGTTATCCATTATACAAGATGGTTAAAAAAATGTTATATGTAGCTAATAAGCAGTTTTATATGTTTATATAAATTCGTTCAAATATAGAGCCTTTTAGAATTATAATTATACAGGATTGTTAAAATACGTTAGAAACTAAATGTTTTGTTGGGTGGAGTGAAGAGAAATTGTAGTTATACAGGATGGTTAGAAAAAATCTAGAAAAAAAATTATATCGTGAAATCCACAAGCAGTTTATTACATATGATAGGTTGAAAGATAGGGTGGAGTAGAACATATGTTATACAAGGTGGTTTAAAAAATTGTAAATGAATGTTATACCTGTACCAGACTGGCTGGAAGATAGTGTTATTGTTATACAGGATGGTTGGAATATAATGTGTTATAAATGTATAGGGTAGTCCATCACCATATAGAGAGGGGTGAAATGGAACTATTATAAAGAGTGTTTCAATAAATTTTAGAGAATTGAAATTAAACTGACTAATTTAGTCTCAGAATAAATTTATTTACATGACATATTTACATATACGTATCCAGGGTTTTTTTTTTGGAAACCTTGAATTTGCGAGTGAATTTCTGTTACCCAAATATTACCATATTAATATTTAAAAATATATATTCTTCCAGTTTTCATAAAATGATCTGCGCGATCCGATATCTATAACAAAATCGTCACATATCTGTTTTTTCAGTTTTATACGAGATTCGTCAAAAAATTTGATTTTTGTCTAATACCAATGTACCTCTATTTTGTATATAAAAAATTGTTATGAAACAAAGTTAGTAACAATTGAAGCATGCATCCAGTTACGCCATTATATCACTAAAAACACAAAATAAATAGCTTTTTAAAAAAATCACCGACATTGTTCTATAATACTGCGTTTGAAGTTGGTGCCAAGCCTCAGAAATATATGTGGAACATGGTGTATAAATAGCTTTATAAATTAATAACAGTTTAATTTATAAAGCTGTTTAAATTACTATGTAAAACATATGCATTTCTTAGGCTGAGCATCAACTTCAAACGCAGTCTTATAGAACATATACGATCTTTCGTTTTAAATATCCAATTGAATTATTTTTTACTTTTTAGTGTCATTATTGTTATTATGCATTGAAGTCAGTGATTTTTTTTTAAACAGCTTTGTATTTGTGGTTGTGTTTTCGGAAACCCCAAATAGAATGGAACTGATATTGTCCAGTAGTCTAATATCCTTCTAAAATTTCCTATATATACAGTATCACAGTTCCCTATTTCTCACAAAATACATTACTACATTACGGGCAAACTAACCAAGCTTTTACAGTCATATGTTATTCAACTCATATATGTAATGATTCTACTACATAAATAATTTTATTGATCTTTTCGGTAACCAAACCAACGACAGTACCAATTAAATGCATAAATTCTCCTATACAATCATATATAGTTTACAGAAATGATCGTTAGCCTGACAATTCCCTACAATTTGCTTTATGTTTCAGCTTTACCTGAGGAAGATCCCATAATTACCGGAGTTGAAATGCAGTATCAAATTGGAGACGAAATAGGTCTGAATTGTACGTCAGGAAAGAGTCATCCGCCTTCCATATTGCACTGGTATATTAACGAACAGCAGGTAATTCCTTCTCATTAGCATAATATAATCTTTTGTTAGTCTTCCACTTACCTGCATTTAAATTGGTTACAACTCTAATATTGTATTTGAAGTAGTTGTAATGATTCTATACTCATACCAATAGATAGTAATTATAATCATAGGACAAATATGAAGCGTATTTCCACAAACTTCATTATACGAAATTAAGTGACTGTACTTTCATCTCTTAAAGGATAATTTAGAAACGTATACAAATTAGTGAAAATAAATAAGCTATAGTTTAGTTCAGAAAGGAATGACAATACAGTTTGTATGAGATAGACAGTAAACCCCAATATAATGAAGTAAATCGATAATACTGAATTTCTTTTCAAAATTATTTTAATATATTCTTGTGTTAAATTGAAATAAAGAAATATTACAAGTAGAAAACATTTACAGTGATGATGATATTGATGATGTATGGAGTTGAACATTCAAAGAAACAGAAGATTGATATTAAGTGTTTCTTACACCTCATCGCAGAAAAAAATATATCCAGTCCTTTAAAAATGTTATAAAGATTGTGAATAGTACTAGTTAAAATTTACATTTATGCTTTTATAGTTCTCTAACCTTATCACTCAATTTTGTACTAATAGGTGATAAAACAGCTGTATTGATTAAGAGTGCAGTAAAAATGTCACAAAATGTTCAGTTTTACTCCTGCGACATAAAAATATTATTTAGCGGTGCATTTTAAAACTGTATAGTTACAATGAGCGAATTTATGGAAGCAACTACGAAAATGTACGTTATATAGTAGCATCAATAACGTTAATAATGAGAAAACCCAAGGAAATTGACATTAATTTTCAGTAAATGATACAATGAATATGCATTTGATTTATTTGCTAAAAATAATATCTACTTTAAATAAATTTACTGTAGACATTAATGAAGGCCAAACTGACAACTTGAAAAAAAACAAAATTTGAAAAATTTAACAAGAATTAAAAAAAGAAACTAGTTATTGGAAAATGCAACATTAGAGCAAAATTCAACAACTGAGAAGAAAAAAATATATTATTTATTTTTATGAAACATGGCTAAATTTAGGACTGTCTATCTCAAAATTGTACACAAGATTAGCTGCAAATTCTTGTAGAGATAAAGAATTTATTGATCGAAATTCCTTAAGAATCTGCTTCCACATCCGTGGAAGATTACTGTGAAATTACTTGTGATGTTTTTGAAGAATATTTTAATGAAATAATAGATTTAGTATCGACCAATACTAAAAGAGTTAATGAAAGCCCCGGCAACCATCCCAGATTTGCCGAACTGCTATCTAACCGCCTTTTCTACCTGTATTCGTTTCCTGCTGAATACGGGCCCAATCCAATTTTTTTCCATCCATTTTTGTCTTTTGCCATTCCAGGTCCTTGTTTTCCAGTTATGTTTTTTACATCGTCAATCTACATTTTTATGTGATCTCCTTATGCCTCTTTTAGTTTCACGGGGCTTCCAAATTATTATTTTGTATGTCTATTTTTCCGTGGTTACTCTTGCCATATGCCCGACAAATTGCCATTCGAGCCTCGCTACACGACTCATCACATCAGTTACTTTTATTCCATCTCAACTTGTCTCTCAAAGTAAATTCCTGCATGATTCGTTCCATCGCTGTTTGAGTTACACCTAGTTGTTCCGTTATTTTGCTTGTCAAGGCCATCCTTGCCAATCCATAAGTAGTCAGTGGTAATATCCAACTGTCATATACTAACGTTTTTGTCGCACCGGTATCCTTGTTTATCTATATATAAATAGGCTAAGACAAAACGATTAGGTACCATTTTCTCCTCTGTTTCTCAACCGATTTTCTTCATTTTTGTTTTGTTTAGTAGCTACTGAGGACCTTCAGTGCAGAATGCTAATCTTAATTTATAATATTGGTTCATTCATTAAATAAAATATAATAAAAATTCATTATTTACGTCAATAATGTCAATGCCAAACAAATGAATGTGCCGCGTGCCGCTGCCGCCAGACTCAAACCATTGAGTAATTATATATAGACAGACCAATGCTATTATATACTTAGAGCATGTACTTCTGGAGGTGGCATGCAAGCGTTGTTATTTTTTAGTGGGTAAAGTAATCGTTAAATATCATAATTATACAGGGCGATTCCAGATATGTTAGAAATAATTTTTTTAATGGGTGGCACATAAGCAGTTGCATATTTAGGGTGTTTAAAATATAGAGTAGAGTGCAATTATAACTAATAAAATAATTATATAGGGAAGCCCATTAGCGGTTGAATTTACAGGGTTATTGGAATAGAAGGTGCAGTAAAATTACAGTTATACAGGGTGGTGCAAAAAATGTTATACATAGATGCATATACAGGGTGGCGGAAATGGAAATGCAACATTTCGTAACCCATAAGCAGTTGTATATATAGTTAAGATGAAATATAGGGTAAGAGGAATTATAGATATACAGGTTGGTGATAAACAATGTTAGAATAGGAAATGATTTATAGAGTAGACCACGAAGAGTTCCATATATATAATGATTGAAATATAGGTCGGAGTAGAATTATAGTTACAGAAGATAATTAAAAATTTCATAAACAAAAAGAGTAAATATGGTGGGTCATAGGCAGTGGCATATACAGAATGGTTTACCCGGTGGTTGAAAAATGTTAAAAAATATTATGCGTGGTCCATAAGCATTTGCATATACAGGGTGGTTGAAATATATAATGAGATGGAATTATTATAATGAGGATTTTAATAAATGTTAGAGAATTGAGTGCAATTATAGCTATACAGGGGTGTTAGAAAAAATAAATATGTAGGGTAGCCCATTAGCAGTTGAATTGTTGTCATATTAAATTAAGAATTACGAATTTGAACACAAATAAAGTTCTATGAATTATATCTGAAAAAAACTTGAATTTCGTTACTTATTTGTAGAAGCGAGATGTAAAACCGACATCTAGGATTTTCGAGGAAATTATCACACATAGGTTCCGAATCTGGATCCGTTCTGTGTAATTGCTGTTCTCCCTAAAGTCCTAGGATAGAATGTCACGATAAAATTTTCATGTTACTTAACCTGCCAGAGATATTGACACAATTGGTCGAATTTCGACCACTGGGCGACAGCTAGTTAATATAAAGCTGAGTTTCCCCAAAAAAACGCCCATGACAGTTGATTCCTTTTATTTCGGCTGGTTTTCATTTTGTTTCCTGTGCCAATTTAGATGGTGTGACCAAGATATATGTACTGATGTACTTTCTGAATATTTTGGTCTCATGAAGATTAATTTTTACTTATGTGCCACCCAATACAATATTTTTAGAAACACCCTGTATAACTAATTAAATTCCAATTTATATTTCAACCATCCTATGTATACAACGGCTTATGTACCACCTAATATCACATGCACGCACGCACACACCAACAACCGTATACCATATAGAAGAGTTCGCCGACATATCCAACAAATTTTAGTTTCGTTAAACTAACGGAATATTTTCTGTTATTTCACGCGACTAATACTTCTAAAAGAAATTGACTTTCTAATGCATCAAATTGAAAACCCGATATACTTTCATGGCATATGACATTTAAACTAGATATTTTATAAATATCTAACATTTACCATGATGTTTACAGTTTTTTTCCATATGTTTTTTCGATTTTCAGAAAAATGGTATGTTTTGCGTTATAGAAAAATGTGCGGTATCAAGCTGGTACATATCTTTGTATAACACAATTTATAATATTCAAATTGCTTGAGCACTTTTAGAGAAAGCAATGAAGATTCATTGAAATCGCTGAAATCTAGTCCCTTATTTACTTTTTGATCTGATTTTCTAGAAAACCGTAAATTTCATGTTATAGACAATTATATGGGACCTTTCTGTAATGTTCCTTAATATAAAGCAATTTAAATCATCAAAATTGCACAAGCCGTTTTTGAATAATCGCCCGTCATACATAAAAAAAAGTTGCATATGAATTGAGAACCTTTTCCTTTTTGGAAATCGGTTAAAAAGGTTTTTACGATTTTTACATTCATTAATACTTCAGCATTAAACTGTAGAAATAAGCAAAACCGAGAACCTAATGTGGAGTTTCTATGGGTTTAGACATTTTAATTGTATAGTACAAGAAATATGGGTTTAAAACGGTTTTAGTAGAGGATCGCCCCCCCTGAAGCATGAAATCGCCCATGAAGCATCTGCCTGGATCCGAGAGGAAATAGCAAAATAATGTGGACGGTTGTCAGATCTAAACTGAGAAACTGAAGGGATATATAGCGAGAAATAATTCAGTTCACGATGTTCATCAACTATTATATGAATATCAAAAATAATAGTATAAGATCTAACTATAAAATTACTATGTTTATCTCTTAATTAATTAAATTCGATTTTTTATATTACGGTGGGATCTTCTAGTAAGATATATAACTCTAGGCTGAAAAATAGAAAACGTCATATTAGTGGAAGAAAATTTCTGCAAACTAGTTATAGTAATAGACAAAACAATAAAGTTCATTTTTATTTGAGAAAAATATAAATTTATGAATGAAAATTATTCAATATTAAATTAAAAAAAATTGTATGAACATATTTTTACATAATATTTCTACAAAAACAAATGCAGGTAATTACTTATATAGTTTCTGAACGATCAAGGTGGTAAATAGCTATTCTGGTAGTTCATTCTTGGGTTTTCTCTCGAAATCTTTGTTGAGCAATGTTTTCTTCGACAAAAATTTGCGAGAAACAAAACGCCACACTGCACAAATAATTATGCTTACGATGTATATTCACACATCTTTTACAGGAAAACTAGTTGAAGAATCCATAGACCATTTTCTCTCACTTAAACTTGGGAGACAGGCCCAACTAGTATTCCAGACAATTTCCACATATTGCCTCGGCTATAATTTGATTCTGATCTACTTAACTTATATATTTTTCAGAAATCACTGTGAGGACACACAACTAAAAATGAACAATCAAAATACTTATCTAGATCTTAAAATTTTTTGTAGATATTATCTTCATAATTGCATTTGTGATTCACTGCAGTCAAAGTTTGTTCAAATGGTCATACAAAAATCTTGTAGAAACTGAGGATTTAAATGTGTATTATTTTGATCTGGAAACGCTTGAATTAAGTCAGACAAACTGTGTGCCAATTCAATCTTTGATATTTTGTGGATTCTGTTTCGTTTGTACCAAATAAGGATTTTCCTAAGACCAGCACCGACCAATTGTAACGATTTACTACACTATTTAAACAAAAGCGAAAAAAACAACCTGATTTAAAATTTCGCGATCCTTCGATCTACTTCTAGAAATCGGAGCTCATTCAACATCGACTTCGTTAAATAACGAATATGATTCTTCGTGACTTCGTGTATATCTCCATAACCTAGCATTTTTTAAATTTCTATGCATTCTCTCTCTGATAAACGAGTCGGTTATTGGTCAAGAATTACCAGTACTTTACTTTCTTTTAGTACAAGAAAATGATGATTGAGATCATAATATAATTTACTTCTTATTGAACCAAAAAACTTGTTACGAAAACAAAATATTGAAACAATTAAAACATGCTATTCACAATGTGCGAAAGGAAATGACTTGATTTCTCCTTAAATTTATTTAATTCTCCATAATTATTTTGTAACTCTCTCATTCAAGTACGTTGTCATTTGCAGAAAAATTTCCTCGATCTAATGGTGCTAAGGGAAATATTTTTGAAAAGAAACTCGATGACGTCATGAAAATATACCTTTTCAGATATTATTGTGAGGAGAGAAAACCCCATATGAATAATTAAAATAAATCTTTATCTCCTCAGGCATTCAAAAAATTCTTAAAATATACTTTTTCTTTTTTGACGTAGGTGTGTCATCAGCAGCCTAACGAAATAATCACACACGTTTTGACGTTTTTTTTGACAAAAAACAAAATGGTTCGGTTTATTCGTAAAAATTCGGAAACCCATAAGATACATTTAATATTCGATGAAAGACTTACGAAACAAAATCACAAACAAGGATATTAAATGTACGCTATGATTTCCGAGTTGTTACAACGCAGAGGAATATCGGAAAATCATACAATTGAAAGACATTAAAGTTGAGTAAATTTTGTCAGTATCCTTCGTAAGTTCGAAAATAATCTCTATTTAATAATAAAATTTGGTTAAATCCAATGAATAAATTTTGTATAGTCTTATATCGTATCTGTCACGTAGAAGTAAGCTGCCGCTATCAAAAACTGTTTTCTTTCGTCGTTATATTGAATCATTCAAGAAGTATAGAGTGCAATTATTTTGGCTTTATTCTTTTCGAGTGGCGCATTTAAATTTTAGACACGGCTACATATTGGGATTTTACAAAGCGATCGTAACTCTTTTGTAGTTCGCCTATCTGCGAGATAATATATTGAAGATCAATTTGCATAGTGCCCTGGCCAAAGTTAGAAAGGAAACACATTCCGAATATCTAAATGCAATTCCCTTCAAAGGCTTTGATTATGATGAAAGGCTACAATTGGAGTTTCTCTGTGGTCTGTACCAAAGATACCTTTATCGGAATTACGTGACTAACATTACATGTTTATACAATGGCTGTTCTGATTTTTTAATTTAATGTGGGTTATTGAATTGCCAATTAACAATGAAATCAAGTAGTAGCTCATTAACGAAAAAATGAATTAACAATTTGAAGAGATGAAATCATCTAACTACTTTTGTCACTGATATGTATACAAGGTGTAACATACGGCAAAATTTCAAAAAGTTATCCACCGCCGGGTTATTATAGGAATAGTTTCGCCTTTGATGATACTTAAAATACTGCTTTGTTTCGAAAATACAGTACAAAATTATGTCTCACATAACAATATTTTATTAGGAAAAATCATATTAAGCTTCTTAATATACGAAACCTATTGACAGTATCTATCTTCATCTAGACCGCAAGCATCTAGTAGTATTCTCTTCATTGCCTCCATAGCTCTTTGAAAAACGAATTGTGTTCATGAATGATTAGCATTTTCCAATAGTGTTAATGATTGATTTCAAATGGCCCAATAGGAAATAATCCTGAAGATGTAAGTCCGGGAATCAAGCAGGCATACGCAATGCGTTTTTATCTCTTAACAGCATTCCGATTATAAAGTACGACTATTTTATCCACTAAACGTAGACAAATGTAGACATCATTTTGTATATGTCAAATTGGGGAAACCAACTAACATTTGGCATGTACATACGGTCTTTAATTCATTTCTTATGTAGAAATACTGCTGACAATTACAAAAAGGATTAAAAAGGTTAGTCGAGAGGGATTCAATTTTTCACTGTTTGTCTGAATTTTATTGGGCCCCAATTGTTCTGCAGATGGCTATTGCAGCACAGTAGATGACTGCGTGTAGCAACTAGCATATTAGCGCCTCAAATCTAGTTTGGCAAGATAAATTTGTTCATTACCGGCAAGATGATACCCAGATTCTTTGAAAATCTTAGTTTGGGACAAGTTGGTCAGTGGATCTGTTTCAGTGTAGTCTATAATCGCTCCTACCATTTCTGATTGGATCTTCTGGGCTGTACTCGTTGAAATTCTTGAGTTTCGTCTGATTGTTTTCTAAATGATAATTGTGGTATCTCTGGTTTTTATTTTTTCTGAGTTCTTTGGGAATAACACCACATAAACTTGAAAGTCAGTATATTTCAAAAGTCCAAACGTTTCAAGATCTAAATCAGACCTCGTTTTCAATGGTATTAACACAAAATGAAAGAAATTTAAAAAATTAATAGGATTCGCAATGACAAATATCGTTATCACAATTTGTCAAATTGTGATTACGATATTTGTCATTGGGAATGCTTTTAATTTTTTAATGTTTCTTTAATTTCGTCTGATCTTTGTGCCAAATATTTCACGCTCAATTTCGCCCTTTATTGTGTCCAGTCGTTCTGCTGATATAAGGCGATTTTTCAAGATGACACGATGTTGGTCCGCGACTCTCTGTTCGGGTACTTGAAGCTCTTGGTACTCACAACAGGACTCTTGATGAAACATTCGGCAATATCCAGTCTTGTCCATTTATACGCTGTCTTTTTAGATCCGGTTGAATAAGCGGTGACTCTTCATCCTGAGCAACGCTTTATGCGGCCGAAGTTTACGTATCTGTTGGTCATGGTCGCAATGTTGCTGCGACTGTATTTGTGAATGTTGTTGTGGTTCCTGGGCTGTAGCTCCTTAGACAACAGGGGCCCGTTTCCTCAGCACCCTGCCACAGATATCCCGCATGCTGTCATGCAGCAGCTCTTTTCCGAGGCATCTAGTCCGTAGCTCCATTTTCATGGGTTGGGTCACCAATTGATCTTGTTGACCCAGGTAACTCCGACCTCATGCGACATGCGGTGGACACAATGCTGCTATTCTAACCCGGCAACCACACGTCGTATTATTATTACTATGTTACACATGATTGAACGAAATCTCAATAAGATAGTGCATTCTACAAAAAGATATTCTAATAATTCCGAGATCTTATTCCAGAAACCACTAGGTCTGTAAATGTGTAAATGTACGAGGGAAGGAACATAAAATTCACATACAAGAAATTCGTGAACATCCTTGAGACCATGATAATTAAATGCAATTTCAAAATTAAACCACATTACACAAAGAAGAAACTCAACTCAAAACGAAAACTAAAAGAGTGTGCTTGAACTTTATCAAATTAAAGCGATTGCATAGCTGCTACTTCCATAGCCTAGTTGCCGAGAATGAAATATAAAATTAGTAATTATTCTGTCACTTGGAGCAATCCTTTATCAGGATAGTTCTTAAGGTACGATTTATGACTTTCTAACCTAGGAATTACGGGTAACAGTAATTACATGGAACGGCTCCAGATTCGGAACCTCTATGTGCAGGTTTCCCCATAAATCCTAAAATTTAACGAAATTTATCAAATACATAAAGAAGTGTTCGAGGATATTCAATTGTGGGAAGAATAACTGATGAGGGTTCCCTAACCAGAAACAATGTATATTATATATATTGTCTTGCGTACAAAAGAATGACACCTCGACGAGAGTATTCAATATCTCTGCTGAAAATTTCATCGTGACATTCTAACCTAGGAATTACGGGTAATAGCAATTACCTGGAACGGCTTCAGATTCGGAACCTCTATGTGCTGGTTTCTCCGAAAATCCTAGATGTCGGTCTTTACATCTCGCGTCTTCAAATTTAAAATCGTTCTTGTCTAATTTAGACTCTTAAATCTATGAAAAACTTTAAATACTTAGACCTTTCCTCAAGTGTGGTGTTATTCGCATAAAATCAGTAAATACAACATATTTTGGCGATTACAGGTGACAGCTGCCCGTTGAACCACTACCTCCACACATTTAATCAATTCACCTCCAAAATGAGGAGCTGTCGGTAGCGTGGAGGGTGGTCAGTACTTTTCCCTAATTACAGTCTTCTATAATACTATACACCTCTGATATTCAACTGTTTCTAGAGGTCAAAATTTTGATCGAATAACGCCCAAACGGTGCGTTTTAGGTACCATTTATGTTACATAAAGTCATACGAAGATTGAATGAGCAATCCAAATGTGTAAAAACATTTAAAGAATGAAACTTTAATATGAATCACCCGGTTAAAGTCTCGAAATATCAGTGAAAATGTATATCAATATAGCCACATTGTTTCCTCCACAAAATATTGGGCCACCCTGTATTGTTATATATTTACTCACAGATTGAATCCTTTAGTAATTACGATTTTACCTTTTTTTTCTTCTGGGCGTTGTTGTTGATTATATAATGTTTAATCATTCAGAATCTTTTTTCTGTATTCATAATGAATTCCAATCACTGACTAGTATAATAATCTTGATATAATTCAGTTACTAAATCAAGTTTTTGATTAAATGTCTTCTTCACATGAATTCGAATTTTTATTTTGGCCAATAAGTAAGCAAGAAAACAGCTTAAACGTTCTCAGTCTTCTTTCTTCTTCAATATTTCTCTCCACTTAAAATTCAAAAGTGTTATCATTCAAAAACTTTGAACTGTATAAAATTTACTTTAATATTTATATATCAACAAAATTGTGATTGTTAATTCAAATTCTATTCTATAGCTCATTCTATTAATATTGTTTATATACAAATGACAATTTTCTCTGGAATATTGTTATTCTATTACAATAAAATATGAAGTAATATTACTATTTTTAAAATCATATGCTCTATAAAGTAAACCCCTTAAAAAATCATTTAAGTTATTTTTTGTTAGCCGTAATGATTGAAAATTAAAATCTGTACATGTAATTAAAAAAAATCAACAATTTTAGCAACAGTTTTGAGTTAAAAGAGTAAATATAGTTATAATAGAAATGTAATAATAAAAACATCTGTATGGCTATTTCTGACCGAAAACACAAATAAAAGAATTCATTTCACTACCACTAAATGTAAGTTCACTAAAAGAGACTTTCTTGACCCGATTTCCATCGGACAAAGAGTTCTGAATTTGCAAAAAAACGATGTCTGGACCTAAGGGATCCCTAATAAAACCATTCAAACAAGTCTTCGATGTCAGTCGGATCTTTGAAGCGGAATTATTGCCAGTAATTCAATTGTTCCTACTTTCTTAGTCGAAAAGCTTTGAATGTTGAAATCTAAACGGGCTTTTTTCTTGACAGGATGAGAAGAAAATGTTTTTGGCGGCCAAAATTTATTTCTACATGCTTAGCTTTATTTACAATCGCTAAAGAATGCAAGAATGCATAAGAATATATTGGAATTCATTCATAGTTGAATGTACATTTTGTTATTAAAAGTCATCTATTGTATTGATGTTGAAGTTTTTTTTAATTAAACTATTTTATTTTTAATCAAGCTACGATGCTAGCTACAACTTCTGGACTCAAATCCGATTATCCCGAAGTTTATGTAAACTATCCTTAAAATAAACATTAAAAATGTTTATGTAGTTCTTGTCCCAAATACCTCATAACCCCTTTGATGCATGTAAAAAATGAAGGTATCACGATGAAGCAGAAAATAAACGACCTGAAAAAGATGCAGCTTGTTAAGGAATACATTTTCAAATCTTCTATACTACTAGATATCTCTCCAGGGTGATTCAAAATTTGGACAAAAAAATATTTGTGATTCCCCTACTATAATGCACCTTATGAGGTTTATTCCTGTTACTAAAATATGTTTCAAACGCGCAATATTCTATCTTTATGTTTCTAAAAGGATCAATAAAATCATTTTTGCTAACTAAACACAAACACCAATTAAAATTTTGAGCATTTATTCGGAAAAGTATACGATCTGGAGTAGATCTTAAGTTAAACCGATTTTAAAACATACGTTTTGTGTTTGTGGACCTATAAATATGGGTGAGCGTTATACACATGTAGAAGTACTACATGTAGACAAATCAAACCACGTGTTAATCAGCCCTGCTACCAAATACTAGAATCAGACAATATTAAGTTATTGATGGAAAAAGGAAATTAAAATGAATAAAGATCAAATGTTCGTCAAAATAGTAGACTGAAATATCACCGTCAAATTTATTGCACAAAAACAGAAAATTGTGCTCTCAGCGATATTCAAGAATTAACGCCCGCCAAGTACATATAGAGATTGACAACGACTCCACACGTGGAGTTGTAACGTCCTCACAACGGGTAAGTAAATGCAATCTACAATACTCTGGAGGATTTCCTCGAAAATTCCTTGGACTTCCATCGTCTTGAAATGATCGATCTCACAACGTTTCAAGACAATGGAAGTCCAAGGAAACTTCGTGGAACGAGTTACATTGTCTACCAGCTTCAGACTAACACTGGAGGATTTGTTGATCGTATTGTAGAGATTTCCTTCTCTAAGAACATCTGTGAAGAAGACTTTCTGTAAACGACAGTCAGTAACCAGGCTATTTTTCAAAATAGTGCTGCTACGTTTGTCCCAATCAAGGGCCTGACAGAGGCTCTTTCGGATCATTGGCGTTCCATAGTATGTGAAATAAACCCTATAATTGCCCCTAAAAGCCAAAACCTACTATTTCTGACGACATACTTGGTCCATATTACAAATTTCAAACACTATATTACAGAATAAACAGAAAATCACAATCAACCCGCAAAAGAATTAATACCTGCACAGTTATTCACTAAAATCTTAATAATTGCATCATAATAATTGATTGTAATTTTTTTTTCTTATCAAAAATTTAGTCATAAGGAAATGATTTCCTTGTAATAATATTAGCAGCTAAAACGCCCAATTACTGTTTTCCTCTTCTGTTGCTAGAAACTACCAATGGAAACAGTTAATAAAACTTTTCAAAAGTCATATAAGTTTTCTATTCGCTTATATTAAGATCTCGCTAAGATAAATCTAAGGTAACTCTTTAACACCACCAGTACGTAGGAGATATATTACGGACAGAAGTTTCCAAGAAACTTTATTCACAATCTCTGAAACTATCGGTTTGATTACATAAGGACAGCTTATTGAATTTTCAATTGTTCTCTCAAAACGGATAGCTTTCACAAAGTACTCAACAATTGGTAAATCTAAAATCGTATTATATATATTTAGAGTGTACAAGAAAAGGAAATGATCAATATATGATGGAAACCCTATTTTTTTACTATACTGAAAATATTGTTGTTAACGTAAGCTAGTACTCTATAGCCATTATAGAGACGTTGGTTAAATTACTGAACAGTTAAATTCCTTTCAATAGTTACACTACATAGAAACAATATAGGCTATTTGTCTCCAGAATGATAACAGCGCCACACAATAAAAGTTGTCTGACACAGACATGCGACATATGCATATAAAATATTTTTGCTCGCTGATCACGAATCCGTGGTCAGAATTGCTCCACCATCCTTTGACCTTATGTAAAACATGACTTGTAAACTATATTCTTCAGTTTCTGAAGATTCTTCAAGCTTTTGCTGCAGACCAAAGTGTAAGTCAAAGTTTCGGAACCAAAAGCATTTTTGGCTCCATTATTGGCTCCATTATTGGCTCCATTATTAGAATACGTTAATGTGGCAGTATTAATATACCATACTTACCAATATTTCGACATTTTTCAATCAATTGAACGCAAGACAATATATTGTTTCTACTCGAGAGCCTTCATCAGTTGTGCTCCCCTCAACTGATTTAATTATCGAATAATTATTTATGTATGTAGTACATATAACTGAATTTAATATTTTAGCACGGAATGAATTCCGGCATCCAGGAGTTTCAGGATAATCTAGCTCACAGAGACTCCAAATCGGGAGTCGTACTATGTGTAACGCCGTTTCCGTGTAATTCCTAGAATAGAAATCACACGAAAAAATTCGTAGGTTTACTAAGACCTGTTAAAGACATTATTTTGAGACATATCTATCTAACCGATGTCGACTGCATTAGTCTTTCTTATATAATCTGTAATAAAGAACCAAAATGTTTTCAAATAATTAGTTATTATTGGAAAATGTTTGAAACAGAGTAAGAGAAAGAGTATCAAATAATTCGATTAGAACCAGAAAGTAAAAACTATATCTCCATTTTAAAATCTGACAACTTTTATAACTGACTAGCAGATACCCGCGTTTTCATCCGCGTATCATGACTACCATTCCTTTCTAAAAGAATTATCTTATGAAACCTATGAAAATTTATTTATATAACACATTTTTCTAACTGTGTTGGACCTACATGGCTGCAGTACTAATCTACTGAACTATCCCGAATATATTTCACCCAAATTGCAAGTGCTTATTTAACAATTTTATTCAACATTTTTCTGACATACATTGTTTAACTGTAACTCTATAGTGCAGCCATCATGTATATGCAGCTGTATTTGTCGCCCAATATAAAATTTTTTAAACACTCAACTATAGCTCTACTCCATCCTATATTTCAGCCATACAACAGCTCATGGTCTACACTATATAAAGGTTATTTGTGAAAATGTTTGAGATACCTTGTAAAGTATAGTTTCCCTCCACCCTATATTTTAACCACTCTTTATATACCTTCTGTTTAAAACTGTAACTGATATTGGTCTACCCTATATAAATTTTTTAAACATTTTTAATCTACGCCGTAAAACTATAATTCTACTCCGTCCACGATTTTAATTACCTTGTATACAACTACTCCTTGTATATACTACTACTCTATATGTTGGAAATCCACCAATTTCCAACATATTTCAGCCAAACCGCAACTGCTTATTGGCCACCCAATATAAGAATTTCATTCAACTTTTATTTGAACCTCCTTGTATAACTATAAACCTACTTCCAGCTATATTTAAACCATCTTGTATCTGCTACTGCCAATTAGTCAGTCATTATAACTTAGTTTTTGGACCATCCTAATTTTATACCAGAAAATATTTCAACCACCCTGTATATGCATCAGCTTATTGACCACCCAATAGAACTTTTTTTAAATACTTAACTATAGCTGTACTCCACCCTATATTTCAACTATCTTTTTTATACTACTGCTTTTGGGATGAGCTATATAGCATTTTTTTCTGATATTTCAACCACATTTTATATGCAACGTTTTCTAACATTATTTTCATCACGCTGTACAACTATAATTTTACTTCGCCCCATGTTTCAGATATTTCATATCTACAACGGCATACTACATAACAAAATATAAAGTTTATAACAACATTCTTCTACCACTTGATCCACAATATTATTCTGCTCGATACTAAATTTCTACCACCGTATATATGCAACTATTTATTCGCCGCCCAATATAACATTTTGTACCGTGTATACTTACAATTCCATTCCATAAATAAATAGAGTAACATTTTTTCAACTCATTTTATACGTATAATAATTATACTCCGACCTAGAATTTAAATATTCCATATGCTTATGGGCTACCCTATATAACATTTTGTTATATATATAATTCCACACCACCCGTTTTTCAGTCACCTGGTATATGCATCTGTTTATGGTCCACCCAATTAACTATTTTGAACCACCACGTATAGCTAATTTCACTCCCCCTTATTTCAACCACATTGTAAATATACAGGGTGGCTCACCGGGAATGATATCGATCGATAATGGGAAAACGGTATTTAAGAATTCAATGAAAATTTACTAGTATTACTGTAGGCAGTCCAGATACAATATTGTTGAGCATGTTCCACTTGTTTATACCGGAAGTTGATACCAACTTGCTTATTTCAAATAGAACACCCTGTAAATTATTGTAATTCTGAATTCTACGGGTAATTTTAAGACTATTTCATGCATAATACCCTATCCTTAATTTCAGCCCTTTTCGAGATATTCCAAAATGTTTATTAAAATTGACATTTTAATTCCTTCACATAATTGCCAATTATGCAGTATCGCAGCGGAATCAAGAAATAAAAAAACGTGTCGCTAGTCTGCCAATGGAAGATTATTTAAATAATCACTTTCCAGTTCTTCTAAAATGTTTAAATATCCTTGCCCTAAAGAATAAAGAATTAGTTCATCTGGTTCATCAAATAAGCTACAAGAGTGTCTTGCCATTTAAGTTTTCTTCATAGAAATAAACAGCAACAATTCTGTCATTTAGAAGTACGCAATATACGTTGAACTTTCTTGACAATGTTGCTCGCTCAAAACATGAGGATTTATGTTAGTCTGAAGTTGGTAGACAAAGTAATTCGTTCCTCGAAGTTTCCTTGGACAACGTTTCAATATCTGTATATCTGCTATCGTCATCAGGTGAATGATAGGAAATTCAGATTATCCCTTGTATTTATATTATATGCTTAACCGGTCATGACTCGCCGGCCATGTTTATTGGGTCTTATCCGGTCCAATCAGCGTTGTCGTACCTGGCGGTTGGTTGCCGGTGATGCGTAGCGGCAGAGATCCAAGAAGAGCTTCCCAAATACTTTTAATTTGGATCTTGGGCTCGCTAATTATATTTTCGTTCGAGATTATATATGCTGTCTCTATGAATTTTATTTTGTACTAGTGTTCTTCCTTGTGAATTGCTCTGGCCTGGTCCCAGTTGATATTATGGTGTTTGGTCCGTACGTGATTAGCTAGCCCAGACTTCGTTACCTCCGCCCTTTCGTCTCTCCAATGTAAAGATTGCCACATTCACACGGTATGCTGTATATACAGTTATTTGTTGGTGAGTTGCGCAAACTTGTAATCGGTATGAGAGGTACTCCAGCCTTGTGTATCTTGGGTAGGCCATAAAGATGTGGTGGTTTGCTGTGATGTGGAGTCAATTTTCTCCTGGACTCGGGTAGAATGTATTCTACATGATCTCTGAGAGTGTTGTAAGTTTTCGTTCTATTTTGGAAGTTGGATTAGTAGGCAGTGGCTTGTATTTTCCCTTCATCGATTTTCTTGTTGTGTTCCGTTCTGTCCATCAGGATGGTGGCATTTCCTGGATGGTAGAAGCAATTCACAAGGAAGAACACTGGTTCAAAAGAAAATTCATAGAGGCAGCATATATAATCTCGAACGAAAATATAATTAGCGAGCCCAGCGTCCAAATTAAAAATATTTGGGAGCTCTTCTTCGGCCTCTGCCGCTACGCATCACCGACAACCAACGGCCAGGTACGACAAAGCTGATTGGACCGGATAAGACTGGTTAAGGGATAATCTGAATTTCCTATCATTCACCTGATGACGATAAGCAGATACACAGCTTTTGAAACGTTGTGAGATCAACCACTTCAACACGATGGAAGTCCAAGGAAACTTCGAGGAACGAGTTACATTGTCTACCTACTTCAGACTACCAATATAACTTGTTTCAATTTGTTTCAATTTAAATTCAACTGATATATCAAGCGTAATTTTGCAGGGTGTCCCATATATATGATAGGTGAAACCTCGAGCGGAAACATGGGTTCAAAAAATATTTTAAAAATATTATATTAGATGGACCTTAAGCAGCTACTTATGTACAATGTATTTGAAATGAGAGAAGACTGGAATAAGTTATACAGGGTGGTTCAAAAGAGTTGAACTGGGTGAGCCATAAATAGTTTCATATAAAATGTGGTTGAAATAAGGGTATAAAGAATAATATTTGGATAAGAAATCTTAGAAAATAAGTGTTATGTAAGTAGTTAGGACATTTGAATTATGTTCTTGAGTTATTATGGTTATGAAATGGGTTGAAAAAATATTATAAGAAGTTGTTTATGATTACACCACATTTGAATAACATCTCAATCATTTTGCAAAATTTGTCAATCCTGTAACTAGTAATAACTGAAAATATTTTGAGATCATCAGCAAAAAAACAGTTTACCTGAGGTGATGACATCACTTAAGTCATTTATAAATACTAGAAATAGAAAGGGTCCCAAATTTGACCCTTGGGGAAAGCCGAATGTTGGAACGAAATAGTAAGAATTATGTTTATTATACGAAACAAATTGAGGTCTGTTTTTGAGATATGATTGCATAAAAGTTATGGCTTTGTTACTAAATCCAAAACGCGGCAGATTATTCATTAAAATTGCATGATTAATTCTATAGAACGCCTTCGAAAAAGCAGTATAAATTACATAAGCTTACTTCTGATCATTTAACACATCTGCAAGAAATTGTGAAAACTGGACAAGATCATGGTAGATTTTTTAGCGCTGAAGCCATGTTGAGCAGCTGAAATATATTTAGAAACCCATGGATATATCCGGTTATATAAAACAATTTCAAATAGCTTCGCAAAATTTGATAACATTGATATGGCTCTATAATTAACTACATGGAATTTATCTCCACTGTTAAGAATAGGGCTAACTCTGGTGGTTTTCCAAATAGTAGGGCACATTTGCGTGTTTACTGATAGATTATATAATGGTGTACAGAGTGTACCAATACAATCTCTAACAAGAAAAGATGGAATCCCGTCTGGAGCTGAGGACATTTTGTTGTTTAATTTCTTAACTGCTTTAAAAATGTCTGTTTCAGATATGTTATTGAAATCAGTTTTATGCAATATCATCAGATCATTCTCCTGTAATACTTCATTTTGCTCCAGATTGGCTGGTGAGTAAGAATTCATAAATAACTCTGAAGGCATTTACTATGTATTGTGGGTGTTCATGGAAAATTCCATTGTATAGCATATTGCCAGGGATCCTAGACCCCTAGAAGTACTAATTTTGTCTTTATAGAAGACCAAAATCTCTGAGCATTATTGTGTATTTTAAACTCTATTGCTCCAATATAGTCACAGTATGCCAGTTTAATTGGAAATTTGTTCTTAAGTATATTTTTTATTATAAATCAGAAGTAAACCAATTAGGAAATTGACGTGAAAAAAGTTTACATCGAGGGACATACAGATCCAGTGTTTGGAATAGTTTATTATAAAAAGCATCAACGGCTTTATTCGGATCAGTAAATTCATCTAAGTAAATCCAGTTAGTAGCTAATAATTCATTATAAAGTGCCAGATAATTTGCTTTTTTAAAATTATATGATTTAAGATCATTATTTCTCCAAATTTGTTTCTGGGTTTTATAAATATTATCAAAAATTACAATTAGTGGAGGATGGTGATTACCCACAAATAAGGGAGATTTTTCAAGAAACACATTACAGTGAACATTTGTTAAAACAAGATCCGGTAATCTATTAGCACTATTACGTACGGAATTCATTTGTTGGAAATGAAAGAAATCTGTAATATTCATATTAACATAGTTGGGCACATTAAAGCCACCAAAAAGTATTAACTTACTTTCTAGTAACAGTTGACATTTGGTCCAGGGTTTCTATAAATAATTCAAATAATTCAGCTGTGACTGAAAGTAGTATGTACAGTACAACTATAAAATATGAATGAGATAAATAGAAATTACATGATAATACATCAATCGTAGGAACATTTTGTCCAAAACATCAGCATTTAACACCTTAACCTGAATATCGTTTTTAAACGTTATATAATATTAATTTTGCGGTCTTTCCTGACAATTATATACTTCTTTCTCTGGGAATAGTTCACCATTGTTAACGTCGTTATGATGTCAGGTCTCAGTTAATGCTATAATATCAAATTTTAATTCACTGCGACGGAAAAGAAACACTGAACTTTTGAGTTTAAATAGCGCACACTTTGGTAAGAATATTTCTGCTTGAAACTCTTAGGCGTTTCTAGTTTAAAGCTGACCCAATTGGAACACCATTTATGAATTTGATTTTACGATTTGTTTTAACCTGCACTTATTCACTTTGTAAGCTCCCCTTTAATTTTTTTGTAGTATTGTATTTGACGTTTTGTACGATCCAGTGATGCTGCAACACTCTTATGTAACGTATGAGATTTAAGATATTTAGCATTTTTAATAATATCATGAACATGTTTTTCAATCTACAATATAACTTTTACCGGTCGATTTCTGTTTTCAATATGCTTTCCATTTCTAGATATTTTAATATTTTTAAGATGTAGTTCAGGAGACAAAAATATAAAATTTCGGAAATATTTTTGTTACGTCAGCGACACAAATAGTCGCAGTATTTTATTGATTTTGTTCAGGTACATTAAATAACATTATATTATTCCTACGTCTATTTCTATCATCAAGTTCAAGAATCATTTCCTCGTACCCACCAGTTTCACGAGGGTTTTTTTCTTGCGGTTTTCTAAAACTCGGGGCTAGTAAATCACTTTGCAATTGCAGTATGAGAGTTTTCATATCTTTGATGTCTTCAGAAGTATTTCGGCAATTTACGCAACACCACTCAGATCCTTTATTAGCATTCAGCATGACAATTTCGTTGGAAAAAATATCAGCACAAGAGTTCTTGTATAATTTCTTGCATACTGCACACTTTAACATCAACAGTGGATGATACGATCTTGAACAAGTGGCACATACATATACGCATATTGATGTATATTTATTCATATTGAGCATTAATAATCTCAGATACGCCACTGGTAAAGAAGTGATACCCAGATACACGAAGTATAGATACAAGGAGTCCGAACGGTATAGGCTTTTCCGTAGTATTCGTGGAATACAATATTAAACCCAGATCATAGTTCTCTTTTCTGCCACTAGCTGCGCAAATGTTCAGGACGTACCGATGTTATTATTATTATCAAACGTAAATACGCGCTGTCGAATGTCGAAATTATTAAAATTATAAAACTAAGTATAAAATATTAATGTAATTGTTTAAAAATAGTTTTAATAAAAAAATGGGAAGGTGTTGTGCTGTTCATGGTTGCCTCAGTGGCCGAAAGACAAGTGGAAATGCTGCTAATGTGGGTATATTCAAAGTTCCGAAAGTGAAACCTAACCTAAAAATAATATTAAACATCAGTGTTGTTAATAAATATTGTATTGTATACATTAGTGTATTTGTCAAATCTAAATTGTTTGGTATTTAAATGTTAAACGTCTTTTATTTATAACTAATACGATTAATAAATAATATATTTAATTGTAATCAATTAATTACTTTCTTATTATCAAGCATTGTAATACTGAAATAAATAGGTATTTAACCATTTTTGAATTTATATTTACTACTTAATTTGCAGAAATTATTTTTAAATTCTTTACTTCACTTACGGTTTGTTTAATAGTTTAACACGTAGAGTCAAAAGATGAACTATAATTTTAATTCTTAAAGACCTGTTGATAACATTAATTTATTTTTTTAATAAAATTGTTTGCTGCTGGTTAATTGTATTTATTTATTTACTAATATCACACGTTTTTAGCTTTGCAGATTATCGAAATAATATTTTCAGAGCTGTCAGGTGGCTGTCAGTATCAACAAGATTACCCGCGTAAGGATTTAAACGAGTACTTCCTCAAAAATGGCGCGCTCTACCGGCAAAACATTCTGTCCCCTAAAATGCTACCATTTATTTAACATTACGTTCGGACTCCTTGTATCTATACTAAAAATCCAATCGTAGCCACAGATTGAGAAGGTTATGTTGAATACATTAGTTTGTAAGTACACAAATACCTTCTAATTATCCTCAGATAAACACTCTATCACTTTAATTGTTAGACAGAATAACTGCATAAAATAAAATATTCTATTTACTAACTTAAATATGATATTTAGGCGTAGACACTCACACATGTGTATCGTACCGATATGGCTTGAAAACAAATACAAGGTTCTTGAAATATAGGGTAGAGTAGAATAATAATTATACAGGGTGAGTAAAAAATGGTAGAAAAACTTTGTTTTATAAGGTCGAACATGAGCAGTTGCCTTGTATGTAGGCATATTATACCTACATACACGGTTATACAAAATTGAACAAAATTGTTATATAGGATGCCCCATAGGCAATTGCAGTTTTGGTGAAATATATTGGGAATTAATGGATTTATATTTATGGTTAAACATTGTGGGCCAAAAAATATTATACTGGGTGGCCGATAAATAGTTGCATATACAAGGTAGTTGAAATAAATGGAGGAATTGAATTATAGTTAAACAGGGTGGATTCAAAAATATTTGAAAAATTTTGTAGGATAAATCCAATGAGCTATTGCATATATGTCATATCTGAAACATGAGTCGAAGTAAAATTATAGTTATACAGTATGCTTAAAAAAATGTTAGAAAAAGCCGCATATAAAAGATGTCTGAAATATAAGATGAAGACAAATTATACTCTCCACGGTGCTACAAAAAATATCAGAAAAATTATTATATATAGCGTAGTCTATAATAAACGGTGGTTGAATAATTTGTATAGTAAATAAATTTATGGTTATAAGGGATGTTTAAAAATCTGATAGAAAAACAAGTTATAAAGATTGGCCAATGGGCAGCAGTATAAACAGGATGGTTTAAATACTTAAATACACAGTTGTAGTCATATGTTTCAGAAATAATTGTTATATAGCGTAGCAATTGTGTAGCTGAAATATAGGGTGAAGTAAAGGTATAGTTAGATATTACAAAAATGTTATATTGGGTGACAAAGAAACAGCAACATATTCAGGATGGTGAAGTAAAGTTACAGTTATACAAGGTGGTAAAACTGTTATATAAACACTTGCAGTTTAGATGAAATAGAACAGTTAGAAAAAATTGTTATATGAAATAGTCCATATATTTCATAAGCTATTTCTTTTTGAACAGAATTGTACATTCCATACGCGGATGAAATCGCTGGTAACACCTAGTATTTAATATTTGGTGCGTGCGGTAGAAAAAATAGAGTAATTGTTTTACCTACCTTCGTAGAGGTTTTTTCACTATATCTACTGTTTCTGTTAATGTTGAGAGATAAAATGTATACCAGATCTTAAGTCAAACTATAGACTTTAGATTCAGCAAAATCAGTTCAGTCGTTCTTACGTGATGCCCGAACAAACAAACAAACAGACAAACTACAATTTTATAATAGCAATAGAGCAATTATTACATGTATTTTTTTCAGATTCAAAATCCTGATACTCTAATTGCCTATGCACCTGAATACCACATGTCCGGGTTGGTGTCCACAACACTCGGTCTGCGATTTAGGCTCAGTGACCATCACTTCCGAGGCGGTTCCATGAGGGTTAAATGTGTCGCATCTATAGCTCCCATTCTTTACAGAAGTGAACTGGAAAGCGTCGTAGAAACCCAGAAGATACCCGTACGAGAAATGAGAGAGGCCCTCCTACTTGGTGAGTGGTTCGTCCCAGTTACGAAAAATGATGGTATGAATATTTTTGTTTAAAACAGGTGTTATACCTAATCATTTTCAATTGTATATATTTTTTTACAGCATAAAATTCAATTTTAGGCTTTCTAACAGAACATCAAATATACAAAATGTAGAATGATAGGGATTAACTAGATTTCGGCTGTTTTTCTTCAATCTCTCATGTAACTCTTTATTCGTTTAACGGGTACCAGATAAAGCACTTAGATAAAGAAATCCAAAGTCAGATAAGCATACAGTTGGATACACAGCACTTTTATTTCATAAGACAAAATGTCAATGGTTATTTCCAAAAGTTCAGATGTATATTATAGAGAACATTTCTGAATTTAAACATATTTTAACATTCATAACAATCATTTTTGAAAACAAGTATGTTGCCCAAACTGGTGTCTAAAGAGCTGGTACCATGATGGTATGTTTAGTTAGCTACTTTGAGCTAATTCTAGTAGACAAACTGGAAGACATACTCCACAATATCAACAGAGCAGAAAAAGAGCTTGGGCCAAGAATTAATATCACAAAAACAAAGTCAATGGTTATCAGTGGTTATTAGTAGGCATCAATATAATCAGGCTCAAAGACTAGTTGATAATAAACCTATAGAGAGAGTAGGCAAATTTAAATATCTCCCTGATAAGCTAGATAGAGACAAGCGACAAGGAAATCAATATAATAATAACAATGGTAAAAACAACATTCAACAAATTTCAGAATTATTTATATCATAGAAAAGCACCCTTATACCTCAGACGTCTATGACCCGTAAGACAATATGATCACTGAAAATAAAAAAACTGAGGCGTTTAATCGCGAATTTTTAAATTTTCTATGTAGAAGTAAAGTTTGTAAGTAGGATAGTATATTATATATATAATTTTATTAAATATATTTTCTCCTCATTAAATAAGTAAGAACCAATACACCAGTTTATAGATAAAAATTGAACTCATTTTCGGTCATAAATTTCAACAGCAATTCGCTTATACCATCACATCAGTAATAGTTTATAGAAAGTAATTGCTTAGACAATAACAGGGAACTCGTAGAAGTAGAGATTCAGAAATCCTTCTAAATGAGCGTTTATACATCCTGATTGGATAATTTTTTATCGAGTTAACTGGTCAAGAGTGTTTTTTGTAAAAAATTTTCTGGTAATTAATATTAATCATCGCCAGAACGATAGTTTATGATGTAAAGTTTATATGGACTGATGATTGATACTATGGAATAAGTAGTTTTTGAAGAATTGGAATATACATAATTTAGAGAGATATTTTGCACATCGCATCTTATTAACGAGACTAGTCCGATCGAGATATACTTAAGCTATTTTGAAAATTCATAAATTCCACTTCATTTGTCTATCTTGGATTTTCGCTATAATGCCGGGAAATTGGTTTAAAATAATAGTAATTATTGCATTAAATGTGCGAACATGTCACAGCCAGCCAGCGGTGCCCTGACAATAGCTGTCAAGGCACATGGGCGGGTTTAGAATTTCCTTGAGATGGGAGACCGAAATGAAAATTATGGTAAATTGTATTATTACATGTATTTCCTCAACCGTTTATTTATGTTTTTATTTACGTAATTGTTTCCTGTCTATATTGGTCTATTTTTCCATTGATTTATTTATTCCATGGGTATCTGTACAGTTTACTGTTATTAAGTGAATTCCTTTTTTTCAACTAACTGGGTCCGCCACTGTCAAGACGTTTGGCATGTTAAAAAGGCGGGAATATGAAAGTTTCGTGCACTTTTCACAAATATGCATGGGAATAACTGCATCTAATTTTAATGGTGGTTAATGTGATATTTTCGTCCACAAGGCGAAAATAAGGAATGATCTATTTGACAGGTTAGGACAAAAATGATACTCATATTAGGTTTAAAGTGATTAATATACTGATATTTAATAAAATAAATATTAGTAATACAAAATACAAATTTAAATAATTTATTATTACCATGGTTTTTATCAGTCATTGTCTTTTTTACTACAATTTGAGATCTAAATTATGTTGGCTATTCATCTTTCGATTGACAGATATATGGAAATTAATTTATGAGATTTTCACGAAATCTGTACAAAAATTGTATGTAATATTACTGAAGGCTGTACAGTTGGTACATATACAATATAAAATTCAGTATACAAAGATTTATTTAAACGCAATTTGCATCCTTATATCTGGTCATGCTACATTATGTACAACTAATTTTGAAAAAGTTAACACTAGTCTCATTTAATGTTATATCATTTAGCAAGTTATTGTCTTAAAAACACATACACATAAACACATATATCTATCTTTATTTACATAATCAATTACTTGTAATCGACCATCACTTAGTTCATATCTCTAACTCATAAATCACATTTAGCACATTTTAGATAAACTTTGAAATGTTTATTCTTTTCGTTGATCAAATAAGCTTTCGACGAGATTCGATATAAGGCTTTGGAAAACTAATAAAGTCAAGTAAATTCTCTAAAAATGATTTACTGTACATATGACTCATACATATTCCATGCAATTAATGCTTTTTGCTCCATTCTTTACTGATAAGATGTTATACATGTTAATTAAAATTATTATACTGATAGTTCACTTTAAATGTATAACTATTAAAATTTTACTACTAATACTAAATTAGTAAATTACATTGAAAATATTGTATTCACATTATAAACAAACATAAAGTGCAGGAAAAAATTGACAGGCGTTGACGCATGCGCATAATTTTTTTTCAATTATGTAAAGGTCTATTACTGATCGCATGCGCAGTTGCAATAAAAGCATTCGCGGTACAGAAATTATTGAGCGCGCAGTAACAATTCTGTGTTCAGGGTGAATTCCTTGTTCTGGCATGCGCTTTTGAATAGTTTTTACTAGAATTTGGCAAATTGTTGTTTTGTGTTGCCTACACCGAGAAATTTAGTTACTGTTTATAGTGTTTCGGTTAGCATTTAAAATTGTTGGAGAAGTCTATTCGCATTTATACGCGTGAGGTGATCATTTATAATGTTCATTTGATCCCAGAGTTTATTTCTATATATGTTAAGGATATTTGTCGAGATGGACCACTTTAGTTAAAGTGATGAGGGACTGAAAATCGTACGTAATCCAAAAATATATTGTGCCACAATTTGATGATCATCAGTTTGAATTTCATTTTCGGGTTGTTCGTGAAAAGGTGGAATGTCTTTCAAATAGTTTCGCTCTATCAGGAAAAAAATAAAAAAGAGCGTTTTTAATCTACTGCTACCTTAAATAGCAGGATCATATATCATACAATTCGACCTGTTAAGGGACGAGTGGCATCAGGTATCCGTTGTTTGGGAATTACTTTTGTTTTTTAAATAGTTGTTTGAACTGTCGGGCGATATTCGCGCAATTTTAAAGTAAAACACCCATAATCCAACATTGTATTGTAATTATTTCAACAGTATAACATATAAATAGTTATTAATTCAATAATCAATGTAAATATCAAGGACCAATTGATGGACAAAATAAATTCGTAAACCAATATAATAATATAATATGATATTTCTATGGTTCCAATGGCATTCGTGGTACACACATATTTTTTACTAGTTCCGAATCAGGCATGCGCTCTTGAATAGAATATAATTGATAAGGAATTGGTTCAGAATTGTGTACCGCAAAGAAAGCAAGCTATCAATACATTTTACGGCATTATATAAGAAGTGAAGTGCATTTTATGATGTTTCAAAATATATTTTGTATATCGCCATCAAACTATCGTGGTTGATACGATAAGTTCTACAAAATATTTCTACAAATTACACATTATTGACTTTCTTCGTAAAGAAAAGTGCGGTGATATTTAGAGGAGAATATTGAATTGATGTAGATGGCACTCTATCCACGAGTAGTCGACAATTATCAACAGTTTAATACATCCATAGGTATCATTTGCAAAAAATACATGAAAAACTATTTCCTGAAGATTTTGCTGATAAAAAAGCAGTGTGCAAATGCTACCAAATCAGCAGCGAAAGAATTTAAACTTTAGTAGCAATTTCGAGTTCCTTGAGAATGATAATAGAGCATTTATCACCTGAAATTCGCCGAAATATCTGCTTGTTGCGCGATGAGGCATTTCGGGTTTTATGTGCGGGACGACCTGAATAATGTCTATCAGAACCACTGGATAGGTAGAGGAGGACCTATTGTTTGACTTCGTCGATCACCTCACAAACTTAACATTCTTGACTCAGGTCGGCACTAGAGAGGAACTTCTACAAGAATTACGTTTAATTGTGATGTGATAAGAAATAAGGTGTGGCGGTTGCCTTAGTTTGTGTTGCGAATTTACGAAACCCATGTTGAACCCTCTTATGAAGTTTTTCGTGTCGCTCTTTCTTGTTAAAAAATAGAATTCATGGTTTTTTAATTAAAAATAAAACTTGAATTAGTTTATTATTCTTTTTTCAGTCTAAGGTTGTCAAGCTATCCAGATTTATTTTCAAACTCTTTCTCATACAAGATATTAAGTTGCATTAAGTTGTAACCTTATCCCACCTGTTGTAAACTAAACTTAAAAAAATATGATACCACTTCAGGCTCCTCACCTACAGAATGCAGTTTCAAGTAGGTACATTAATAACTTTTTTCAAGTAATCGTTGAACATACACATAAAAAAGTAAAACAACAGACGAATTGGAACCACTTATTTTTAAGTCACTTTAAAAATTCCATATTTTTACGGGTTCTTAATATTTACATAATTTACTTCTACTAATTTTCTAATGTCAATTATGCCCTTTAAACAGTTATTGAAGTGATGGCATAAGAGACGTGGTGTCTTAATTTTTACCCTATTGACTGGTGTATTTATGTATTTTTTTTTTATTCTAGTTCGAAGTTCTGCAGCGATGGACAAATTTTCAACTTCCTACCTTGTACCAATAGTCCTCTCATATTTGATGATGTTATAAAAAATATAAGTCTTCGAAATCCCCATCATCACAGCTTTCTCATAAATGTGCGTCGCTCTATATAAAGTGTGATATATTTAGAATTTGAGTACTTGATTTGATAATCATGTCAGATTATTTTAATATCATCTTATATTATTACAACTTAATTAATGACTGTGTTATTTTATTTATAATATATTTGTATCATGAAATACATTAATTTAAGAAAAATATACGTATTTGGTAATTTATTATGATTTTTTTCTTAAAAGTCCGTCCTTATTTGAAACTGCTGTTTCGACTTTCGACGAATATCCAAAGTGTATCTATCCATTAAGCGAATTTCCATGTTCACAAATTATTGTTCATATCATAATTTGTAGTTGACAGTCTCAAAGCTTTTTAACCCCAACACTTTACTTGAGAATTACGTAGGTTACGCCTATTAGAAGCTTCTCAAAATTGAAAAATAAATACTGTACAATAATTTGTACTCTTAACAATAATATTTCAATATTAATGCAAAACAATCTTTAGACTGCAATATTAATAAATTTTATTAAAATCAGTCAAAAATGGTTGTATTGCTAGCAAACGTCAAGTAAACTATTTTAGAAAACTAACTTTTCGAGTTATTGTATTGTATTCAGTGGACTGAAAAACCTCGAAAAGATAGTATTATAGTTTTTTTGATAATTTTTAGTTAACCTATGAATCCACGAATTTTTTCGTGTGTTTTCTGTCCTATGAATCAGAGGGAAACAGCGTTAAACACATTACAATTCCCAATTTGAAATCTCTGTTTTTCCTTAAACTCCTAGATGTTGCCATTTATTTCGTGATACAATACTATTTTAACGGCTCCCGAGATATACTAGCAATAAGAAGAGTCGATAAAAAAGTGGATTTTTGTCGTCGGAAAGAAAAAATAGTGCACTCATTATAGTGTCCAAAAAAGTATCAACAAGATTAAAAATGATATTTGAATAAAATTTGCATCAGCGTTCATTGATTTGGTAGAAAATTAGATTTATTGCTATCAGATAAAATATAAATAATTTGGTCAAGTGCGAGTTGGACTCGCATACTTAGGGTTCCGTACCACCTTCAAGATTCTAATATTCCAGTTTCAGATAGGCAGGGAATAAGTGCATTCTCTTATAGTTACCCTAATAACTTTTAAATTTATAAAAAATATTCACATTCATTTTCCACAATTAGGCTGTTTATTTTATATGCTTTAGGATTCGCTTAATTTTTATGAGAATACATATGTATTTAATTTTCTAATTTGGCCCCCAAAAATTAACATTATAGTTTTATTTTACTAATAAACTTTCAGAGATGCCTTTTATAATCTACTGTCTGAGTTTTGAGGCTCTGTAAATTGGAAGAAAAAGGGCAAAATAGGTCAAGTTTTAAATTATAAATTATTAAATCTGTCATTCACATTATTAAAAAATACAAATAAAATATATTTTTCAATATTTAAATAGTGTAGTTTCTAAAGTTTGAATTAAGTCGATGTTTAATATTTTTGTTAATATCTTTTAAACAAATGATTTAAAAATATGATATATTTGTAATTCACATAATGAGCCTTTTATCTGATATATTACATGATGCGTTTGAAAACTGAATCTTTATTTTCCATTTAATTGTATAATTTGTCCCTAAAATTACTAGGGGGTTTTCTAATAATTTATTTTCCTTTTAATTCTATTATTTGAGGGCCAAATAATAGAATTAGGGATTTTTTCATATTTTTCCTATAAACAAAAAAATGAAGTCTTAGAGTTTGGGGAATAACGGGGAGAATGGGCAAATTTTTAAAAATATTTTATAATATTTATTTTAAAAAAATTAATTATTTTTCCAGTAAAGTTCAGGTGAGGGGCTATAAAAAAAATTTATTTTTAAATTTTTATTTAATTCTATAATTTGCCCCCCAAAATTAATATTAATGGTTTCTCCTTAATTTTCCTGTAAAGTTCGGGAACGCTCTATATTTCCTATTTTTTCCAAAATTTTAGGCTCAGTAGTTTCGGAGATCAGGGGGGGGCGGTTGATTTTTTTTATATTTTTGTTAATATCTTTTAATTTATTTATTTAAAAATTTTGAAAAAAATATATTTGTTTTCCTCGTAATGAGCCCTCTCATTTGATATATAACATGATGGGTTAGAAACAATTTTAATTTTATATTTTCCGTTTAATTCTGTAATTGGCCCCCAAAATTAAAAGTAGAGGTTTCTCCTTGTTTTTCCAGTAAACTTCAGGTCAGAACGTATAAATCTATTTTTTTTTTCAAAACTTTACGTTTTATAGTTTCGGAGATAAGGGGGGGAATGGGTAAATTTTGGTATATTTTCGTTAATATCTTTTTAAATATATTTTTTTAATATGAAAATAATATATTTGTGTTCCTCAGAATCGGACCTTTCATTTGATATATTACATGATGCGTTTGAAAAAAAAATTATTTTTAAATTTTTATTTAATTCTATAATTTGCCCCCCAAAATTAATATTAATTATTTCTCCTTAATTTTCCTGTAAAGTTCGGGTAGCGCTCTATATTTCCTATTTTTTTTTCACAATTTTAGGCTCAGTAGTTTCGGAGATCAGGGGGGAACGGTCGATTTTTTTAGTTTTTCCCCCCAGAAGTACCCCTAAAATCAATTATTTTTCTTTTACGATATGTACTCCTGATCGGGTTACCAAACTATACATTGATACCAAATTTCAACCTCTTCCATCCAGTAGTTTAGGAGAAAATGGCTGTGATGTGACAGAGGCAGAAATCCTGAGTGATATTATAAGGGTATCCGTATATTGTATATACGGAACCCTAAAAATGGATATATTTATTTGCAGCCAAATGAAAATTGCAATAAACATGAGATACACGCCATTATTCAACACATATGTAGAAGTAAACTACATTTTATTTAAATACCCTAGCCCCTATACAAAAAGTTTTAACATTTTAAAATTATAGGTCGCCCAAAATAATTTAGGCGATTCTTTCTTTGCAATAAAAATCTATATAATCTATATAGAAAAATAGCCATTTTTGGAGTTTTCTTGGAATAACAATTATTAAGTACTCTCGCTCCCTTATAAAGCTATCAATTTCATTTTAAAGATTAATTGTTATTCGAAGAAAACTCCGAAAAAATGGCAATTTTCTATGTAGATTTTTTGCAACGACTGAATAGTCTAGAATTGTATACTGAAATGCCCTTAAATTTGCTCTTTTCGCTGGTATATTGAATCCTAATAATTTTCAACGTTGGTGGTCGTCTTCTCGGACGACGGACGTATAGGGACGTGTTTGTGTGGGTTAAAAAATGGTGCTCGGGATACATTTTTTATGTAAGTGGAAGGTTGTAAAGTATCCCCGAATTATACCTGGCATCTTGCGGACGAGGGACGTGTGAACCAGCAGCATAATAATACCCATAATAAAATACATCTATGCTGCTGGTATACACGTCCGTCGTCCGCAAGATGCCAGGTATAATTCGGGGATACTTTACAACCTTCCACTTACATAAAAAAGTATTGCGAGCACCATTTTTTAACACACACAAACACGTCCCTATACGTCCGTCGTCCGAGAAGACGACCACCAACGTTGAAAATTATTAGGATAAACAAATTTTAACGGTTGTTAAGTGTTATATCACTTAAAAACCTCCAGTAACTGAACTATGTCGTAACCTTTCTTTCTTTCGGCATTTGCAGATTTATGTTTTATTACTTTTTATTGCACTCTGAATATTTTAGCCTGGCAGTTATTGAAATTTCCTACTAGGAAACGGCCCGAAACCATCGATCCCTTGCATCGACTCGGGCTTTTGTAGTTACCGACCTTTGACGGATAGGACTGACGGATCGAAAACACCTGCATGAATAAAATTAACACCGAAGGCTAGCAATAAAGGGTACTAATTGGTAGGTAATCGGTGGAAATATCTTTCATCCTCGCAAAATGTTTGGGTAGTTGAGAGAATAGAATGAATATATCCATTCATAAAAAACGCATTTTAAAGAAGGGTACGAACCCAACGTGGGTGGTCCTGTTTTGCGGACGACGGACGTGTGTACCAGCAGCATTATACATTTTAAACAAGCAAAGTTCCGGGTCCGGGCTTCATCAATAAAAGAGTTGAAGGCCAAGAAGGGTCAAGATCAATAAACATCTACCAAAGAACTTATATTAGAAACGTACAATGGTCTACAATTGATTTTAAACAATTGTTTGCATCTTTGATACTTTATTAATAAATTAAATAGTCAATACATTACATTTGAAATTAATGATATTTATTACAAGCTTAAAATTTAAGTTTGTTAATTGTGCCATTCTAGGCTCTATCAGGTATAAAAAAATTGTGCAGGTTTAAAAGGTTTTGGACTATGGTGGTCGAAATGGTTCAGCTAATATTACACAATATCCGTATGTCGCCCTTTTTTGATCTGGGGCAATTATACTATTTCTGTAGATCTCTTATAAGTTGCATTTTTAAACAAACTATATTTTATCATCCCTTTTAGAAATATCGTTTAAGCAGTTTCGAACATAAAGAATTTAAGCTCCCAAACAATAAATTTATTTGATGATTTGCCAGAAAAGACACATAAAGTATATTAAAATTCCTTAAGAGTTTCTTTGCAAATATCCGTAAAACTTAATTTGAAAAATTAAGGAATGTTTGAATAAACATTTTTTTCGGAGAACGTTACAGTTTCGTGGAATTCTCAGCGAATTCCTTTGATAATCTAAAAAGAACTGCATAAAGTACCTAATGAAAGTGAAATATCTACATCCTTGAGAATACTTTTTTATGTGAAACGGAAAGCTTCAAAATATTCGAGTTTCGAATACTTAAGGGTCTGTTTTTTCCACTTTCTTGCCCTTCGTATGAATGTAATGGGGATGTTTCAGTTCAGCGATTTTAAATATAGTCCTCTTGACGATAAGTGGAATAACGATATTGTAAAACGCCATGGCACAAATAAAAGACACAAACTACAGGGTGATTAGGGAACTTATAAAAATGATTATATCTTACAACCATAATTATAATGGTTTCAAATAAGTAAGTAGATATTAGTGTAATTACAAGTTTATTTAAATTTCTAGTTATATGTAACCATGTAAAATCGCTGTATTCTGTTAAGCAGCTCCTATTGAACGGTCAGATAGTTGGGCAGTTTGTGGCTGTATACCACATTACCTTAAACCTATGTTACTTGGATACTAAATAGCTGCTGATCAATTCACATTTGATGACTACATCATAACCAAAGGGAAACGTTTGGTCCACAATCGTAAACCACAGAGCTAAACACGTAAGTAGTTACATCTGTGCTTGGATGTAGCTGTTTTCCAAAATGTTTGATCCTAATATTATATAATAACATTATTTCTTTGTAAGACCTTACAGGTATAACATCAAAGAAAGGAACAGGAAGTCTTGATCGAAATAAAAGTAACGTCGCTGTGTAATAAAATCAGCATTTATCAGTTAAAATAACCCAATAACTTTAAACCAAGCCGTAAGGGAAGGAACTTCGTGGTTCTCCTTTCTTAAACTAGACCAAAATTTCACCGAAAAAAACATAGAACAACAGAAGGAATCTATCAACATATTAAAGATTGTATGAAAGAAACTGCTGGTGAAGCATTTGGTAAATATAAACACGAAGAGAAGCCGTATTGGTGCGATAAAGAAGAACAGGAGAAATTTAATGAAAAAAAGCAATTATACCTAAGATAACTAACAGATAAGAACCCACAAACAAGAGATGAGTACAAACTAGCAGATATGGAAACAAGAAAGATCATAAATCTGAAGAAAAATGGCTCGTGTATCGGAGGCTCAAAATACCCTTAGGCTTGAAAAGCTTTAAAAAACATAAAAAGTGACAAATATAACATACAAATAACACCAATCTCGGTAACAGACTGAAGGAATTATTTTGCAAAAGAAAAGAGAAAATTTCTAAATAACGGCTAACTCAATTAAAAAATAAGAATCAATAGAGACTGCAATAAATACTAAAATCAGAAAATCTCTAGATCCAGGAGGAATCCCCTCTGAAGTACTGAAATATGGATCTGAGAAGCTAATGATGTTAAGAAAGCCATATGAAATTTGGATAAAAATGATGAAAGGAAGAGGAAACTATAAAGTTATAGCTGTTACCTCCTCTATAGAACGCATCTCCGCAAAAGTTGTGACTAACGGAAGATCTACAGTGGTAACATATTAACACTGAAAATAATAACGGAAAAAAACCCAAGAGACTTAGAAACACATATTGCTATGAGGGATATGATAGTATGCTGTGGAAAACTTTGAAAGACATTAAAATTAGTCCTACGTTGATACATTCAATAAATAATGCATTCCACAATAATACGGTTATAATAAAAACACCAAAGAACTACACTACATAGCAGAGTCATTTCATACCAGTAAAGGATTAAGGCAAAGCTGCTGCCTTTATCTAACACAGTTTAATATACAATCTATCCCAGACAAAAGCAACTACATGCGGATTGCCCAAACATTTTAAGTGAGAAAAAGTTGTGCTATTCCAAGCCGAATCAGGTGCTGTATCGAAAGTAAAAATATCTACAGGGGTTTTCAAAATATCGAGAAAAAAATACTGCTATTCCAAAAATTGCAATATATTAGCCATCTTGGAAACAAATTTGCTGAAATTTGATGGTTTTGTGGTAGCGACCACGATTGACGAAATAGAATTTTTTTCTAGTCCTTCTCGATTTTAGCAACCATAACCAACTTTGTTATTTCTTATGGATGCCATATTGGTTTTGTACGTCATTGAATAGCATACAAAAAGAACTTTTCAACTATGTAAAACAGGTCTATCTTTGGATGACAGAAAATGTAAATTATTTAAAATAATTTGGTCAAGTGCGAGTTGGACTAATATCTTTTAAAGGAAGCGTTTTAAATTTATAAAAAATATACACTTTCATTTTCCACACATAGACTTTTTATTTTATATGCTTCAGGATTCGATTGATTTTCATAAGAATATATATATCTATTTAATTTTCTAATTTGGCCCCCAAAAATTAACATTAGAGTTTTATTTTACTAATAAACTTTCAGGGAAGCCTTTTATAACCTACTGTCTAAATTTTGAGGCTCTGTAGATTTGAAGATCAATGGCAAAATAGGTCGGAAATAAAGCGAGAAATGAGAATTTTTTATATCTTTATGTTAATATCTTGTAAACAATTGATTTTAAAAATATGAAAAATATATATTTGTATTCCTCATAATCATATTAATATTAGGGTTTTCTTCGTATTTTTCCTGTAAACAAAAAATGTAGGTCTTATAGTTTGGGGAATAAAGGAGGGAATGGGTAATTTTTTTAAATATATTTTAAAATATTAAAAATTTTCTTCTTTTACGATATGTACTCCTGATCGGGTCACCAAACTATACATTGATACCACTTCCGTCCAGTAGTTTAGGAGAAAATTGCTGTCATGTGGCAGAGGCAGAAATCCGGAGTGATATTATAAAGGTACGATTCCGATCCACGCGGCAGACGGCAACGGCAGACCGCCGACAGCAAACGCTGTCGGGCTTCAGTTGTCGTCGTATAGATTCCGAAGCCGACAGCAGGCACTGCAGTTGCGTCGCAGCATTAATAACTTTTCTTCCATGTACAGCATAAATAATCAAATGTTGCAAGTTTTATTGCTAGAAGAAGAAGGCTAGCGGTTTTGCTAATGCCGGAGGTTTAGTGATTCGAGACAAATTATTATTATTATTTTTGTTCCCTAGTAGGTGAAGTATCGTAAATTGTACGGAATAGCATAAGTATTTAATAAATAATATAAATATACTTAGTAGTTTTATTGAGTTATTGAGAAATCTCTTTCCAAATATTAATATTTTCTTTAATACGTGCATCTTTATAATTATGATTTTTGCTATAATATAAACACGCATTTTTTCTGTTTTCTTTGGAAATAACACTACATTAACTTGAATGTCTGTATATTTTAAAAAATCAAACCGTTTCAAGGTTTAAATCAGACCCAGTTTTCATTGGTATTAACACAAATGAACAAGAAATTACAAAAACTAAAAGGATTCCTAATGAAAAATTTTGTAATGACAATTTGACATTAATGTTTAACAGTCAAACTGATGTACCTAAGGAATTTACTGGAAATTTTATCACTAAGAATTCTAAAGATCATGTGAAATAATAAAGCTTCTTTCAAATTGGAAAAATCTGAAAGAGTTATCGTTAGAAATTCATGTGACGTTCCCAGAAAACAAATAAATACAGATATTTAGACACTTAATTAATAAAATTTTCGCTTTCTTGGTCTGACAACACGTCCATAATGTCTAACTGCAACGGCAGTACTGTGATTGTGCGGTAGTGCAGTCTGCCGATCCGCAGCAAAACAGGTGACGTCCTGTCGCACGGCAGTTGCAGTCATATGTCGCAATCGGTCTCATACAAGTTATTACTGCAATGTATTGCCGTCTGCTGCCGCGGCACATGTTGTCACCGTCTGCCATTGCCGTCTGCCGTCTGCCGCGTGGATCGGAATCGTACCTTAAGGGCATCCGTATATTGTATATACTGAACCCTAAAAACAGTTTCTAACTTAGTTGCCTGTAAAACAAAATTCCGTGTTTGTTGTTTATTATTTATTTGGTTCTATCTATTAAGAGTTTTATATTTTCCAAAATAAATGTAATTTTTTTAAGTAACCTAGTTATTAAAACATTTTTTAAATTAAATTAACAATGGAAAGGTATTAAAATTGGGAAAAAATGAATATGTATTGATTCATTTGGTGCCACAGGAACCCTGAACGAGCACAAGATATTTTACTTTCAGCGATATCCCGATAGACTGCAACCAGGTTTGTCGACCTTCAGAATGGTTAGATATAATTTACCTATAGTGACTAAAAAAACTTAATCGAAACATAGTGTGTAGTGACAATATTGAAAATCTTCGTTTACAAAGTATTATCGACAGTCCTCGTACCTCCCTTGTTCAAATGGAAAATAATATTCAAATGTCTAAATCGACTGCTGAAAAAATTCTTAAAAAATATTAGTCAAGGATTTCGAGTTGGGGACTTACAAAGGCGAAGATTTTCTTACAAATGGTTTTTGGAAAATGTTAAGAGAGTCTTCAATTACCGCTAAAGGTTCTGTGGTCTGATGAAAGCAGATTTACAAATTGCAGGATATTTAACAAACACACCGTGTATTTGGTCGATCCAAAATCCGTTCTTGAATCGTGAGGTGCGCCATGAAGTGAGGTGGAGTAGCGAACATGTGGTTCCAGCAAACTGGAGCATCTCCACATAATGAAATAACTGACTTTTTGAATCAACAATATGGAAATAACTGGTTCGGAAATAGAACTTCGGTTACCTGTGCTTCTCGCTCACCGGACCTTTCGCCTCTTGATTTTTGCATTTGAGAATACTTAAAGAATATAGTTTATTGTGTTACTTATAATACGAGCAACTTCAGGCAGCCGTGGCTTGAACCATTGAAGAAATGGTTATAGATGCATGTATATTGTATATCGATGCAGGACGTGCATTAATAATATTATTAATTTATTATTATTCAAAAGTTAATTTGTTGATCATTCTTTTTTACTATGCCGCTATATACTTTAAATATTCCAAAATTTAATTCAAAATTTATTTTTACCTCGTCCGAAAGTGAGAAACAACATTTCTAACCAAGAACAGTGAGTAAGTTTGCTAGCAAGTAACATACAGTGTGGAACGGCCAATTGGAATAAATTCGATAACGAATAAAGGAGGGCGTATTAGGAAAAACGAAGCTTGGACATGTCGATGTGTATTTTTAAATGCGCATTTTTTCAACAAAAAAATTATATAGGGCGTGTCATGTGACAGTGGTCAATACCAACTGTCTTATTTTAAATGTAAACCCCTGTATATTATTTATTTTTTGCATTGTTTTCAGATATATTACAAAAATTAACATTAAAAAAAGAAAATTATTCAATTTCACAAATTCGCTACATTACACTAAAAAAGTAATACTGATTATTTCTTAATAATATTAAAAAAAACAAAAAACCATTAATGTCAATGTAGGAAATGTTCAAAATGCTCGCTGCGAACGTCTTGGCAACATGCTAATCTGGTATATAAAAAAACATCTTAGGCCTGACTGATCTAATCACAAGCGTGATTCGTCTTTTTAGGTCATCTACTTTTGACATATCCCCCACAAAAAGTAGTCCAATGGCGTCAAATCAGGGAATCGTGCTGACCATTCTATCGATCCGCGCCTCCCAATCCACGGATTTGGAAATATTTGATTCAGGTACTGCCGGACATTGATTTCGTAATGTGGCGGTGCTCCATTTTACTGAAACCATATGGTATTGGCAGGAACTTGTAGGTTTACTGGATGGGGATATGAGTTTGTCATAGTTAGCACGACATTATTTTGGAGCCGTTCTGAACCTTTTCTTCATTCAAGTTGCCATCAATGAACAGGGAACCTACGATATGATTTCCAACAATTCCTGCCTATACATTAAATTTTTCAGGATATTGCGTATGTTTCTCTGTCATCCAGTGAGGATTCTTATTAGACCAATAGCGGCAATTTTGACGATTAATATGACCGTGAAGTGTAAATGTGCTCTCATCAGAAAACAAAACATCTTCTAATTGGATCACATTGTTATCTAACTTTACCATCATTTGCTCACAGAAATACGTTCTCCTATCGAAATCGTCTTCCATGAGCTCCTGAGTCGGCATCATTTTACAGGGATGCATTTTTCTTTACTGTAGTACTCGAAAAATTGATGTGTGGTTAACGTTAAACAGTGAGGCTGCTTTTCAACCAGAATTATGAGGGTTTTCTTGAAACTCAAGCATAATATCCAATTTCGTATTATCATTTACAGCATTGGCAGCTACTTTTTTTCTGTCTAACATGACCAAGCTCGGGAAACTAATTTACTTATTGTTCCTTGGGTAAAGGCGGCAAATTTGAAAAATTACCCAAGCGAGAGAAATCCATTTGTGTCCGTGTGTTATCTCCATAACCATTCATTTGTAGAATGGTTATTTCTGTTAAATAAACCATTTTTCTGATATTATTACGTACAGTTAACGATATTCAAACGACAATAACACTGACACTGATCACCACTGTCATGCAGGCAGCAACAAGATGCTAAGGCTATAAGTTTTAACGAAAATAAACAATACTGATTCTGTTTTATCCGGAATTCCGACTTCGGAAAACTTTGTTTATATCCCGGTTTAGGTATATAAATAAATTAATTCGAAAAAATGACGCGGTCCAAATCCGGAAAAAGCAGAATCTAGCAGCTATGACTCTGGCCGCGAAAACCTCCGTTCTCAATAAACAATACTGAATTTTTTTTAAATCAGTAAAAAGGAATGCAGGAATGTTTTTTGCTTACTTTCTCAATCGAATATGGGAAGTAAGTATTGAGTGTAATGTACCGAATTTGTGAAATAAAATCTTTTTGTAATGTTATTCTTTGTAATAAATCAGAATACACTTAATATTTCCGAAACAGTTAAAGATAGGTGTAGGACACTGTGCATTAATTATGTCTAGAATTTTCTGGAGAACCCAAAAAATAAAGAATATACAGGGACTTGCATTTAAAATAAGAAAGTTGGTATTGGCCACTATCACATGATATATTCTGTATATTTTTTTGTTGAAAAAATGCGCATTTAAAAATACAAACCAACGTGTCTAAGCGTTTTTCCCTACAAGCCCTCCTTTGTTCGTTATCGAATTTATTACATTTGGCTGCTTCACACTGTATCTAATAAGCCAGTGTTATAATTTATTTCAAAATAGTTGAAACTCATAAGATATTTGTTAAAAATAAAATATCAATAGGATACTGGTACCATTATCAAACAATGTAAAATATCAAGTGTTCTAGGAACAATAACTAAACGCTAAGCTATTCCTATCTGACACGTAACATTAATTTTGTAAGAATGCCTCCCCTTTGGGTTTTACACCAACACCAAGCTCAATTAGAATGTGCAGAAGGGCATGGGAATCAGAAAGAGAACGAAGTACAGTGCTCGAATTTGGCTTTGCGGTGATTAAACGCGAATTAACTCTGTAACAAGCCGCTCTGCCCACCGCCTGAGGATTTCTCTGTGATTGATTTCTTCTAATGGTCTGCTCTTCTTTCAGAATTTGTTTTAAACCCGAGAAGCATAAGAATACTTAATCGTTTTCCAGGGTTAATTCTCTTTGGGAGAATTAACCTTATTTTCGCTCTAATCGAATAAAAACAGTGGCACGGACAGTTAATCCCAGAAGGTTTTTGTCAATTGAGGAATTAGTTTAAAAAAATAATATTATTTTCATCATAAAAATATTGTTCCTATTTTGTGTATAGGAGAAAATGTTAAAAGTAAAGGCAACAAAATTAAGTTTATAATCCAATTAGTAAAATGAAATGAACTCCAACCAAATTGATTAGTAATAAAGAGTTCAAAAAATTGAACCGAGAACAGGAACGAAAACAACTTAATAAGTCTCAAAAAAATATTTTTCTGCAACATTTACAGACTTATTATTAAGTCAGTCAAATCATACTTGTATTAGCTTGATCTTAGCTCTTACTTCAACATAATTGTTGCTGAAAAATATATTTTTTTTATATCCTCGTATATGTATAACTTCGTGTTATTATTTTCTTTTTTTAATTTCTTACTTCTTATGGATCAATGACCTATTACTTATGCCTAGGAAATGAGAAAATGACGGCTAACTGAAAAGGAGAATAAAAAAGTGCGTTATACCTACTTTTACTTAGTTGTATAGTAAGGTAGTGAACATTAAGAACATTAAGATCTAACCATATTTGCAAGTTTATGTAACCAATTGAATGGATATCATGAAATCGTATTCTCAGAAAATATGAAATATCTAACAATTTTCACAAAATTTAATATTGTATTCTTCATAAATAATAAAGTAGTCTCTCTCTCTCTCACACACACACACACACATGTAACCCATCGCCCCCTCCTTGGATCAATGCTGGTTCTAAGCAAATATGTATGTATAAACTAAGGACCTTTAGCGGAACACTCAATAAAAATAATGTATCGTCCCGTAAAAGTAACCAATTAAGAGTTAATCACTAACCTTATGTCGTAGCCTTCAGGTGGTGTATTTTTGGTTCTCCTGTCTCCTTGAGACTAGTCTCAGGGGTGCAGCAACAGTTGTAGAGCTTCGTAATGTCCTTACATTAAAATCTGGACTGTAAACATTACACCCAAAATGGCAACGAAGAATGTTTCTCGATTGAACAAACAAAAAAGCGCTTTAGTAATCACGAAAGAAACAATTATAGCCCTCCCTTAGGAGAATCCAAATGCGGTAAATTGTTAAGAGTTAAGTAATCGCTGAGTTATAATACAATAACAACCAATAACAGCGTCCGTCTCAAACGCAATCCAAAAGCCAAGACTTGCTTTATGGGCGCAAAAAATGTAAATTAGGATTGGCACGATGGAAGGTTTTTGAAAAAGGTGAAAATTTTAAAAATCAATTAGCTAATTCAATCAAATTTAAACAACGACAATAAACAAAGTGGCAGGGACGCAACACCCTATATTTCATACATCCTATATATGCTTCAGTGTATTAGTCACACAATATAATTTTTGTCTATCATTTTCTAAACCACCCTGTACAATTATAATTCAACTCCATAAGATGTTGTAACTGCCCTGATATTTTTAACACAACCCAGTATAAATTCTCTCCACCCTATTGACTGTGTCGACTTTTATATTATTTCAATCACCCTGTATACCTAGAATTCTACTTCACCCCATATATCAAGTATTCTGCTCATAGTCCACCCTATATAACAAATTTAAAAAAATAACCACATTGTATAATTTTTCTCTACCCTTATTTCAACCAATCTCTATAACTATATTTATATCACGCCCTATAATTCCAAAATCGTAATAAATTATACTGAATAATTATAATTTTACTCCAGCCTTAGTTTAACTACCTTGTATAAGCAGCTACTTCTGTTCTACACTATATATGTAAATATTTTTTAATGAGTGTATAACTATAATTCTACTCCACCTTATATTTCAACCATCCTGTAAATGTAACTGATTCTAACATTTTTTAACCCTTCTGTATAACTGTAATTATACTTCGCCATATAACTCAAAAATCCTTACTACATATGTTTATTTAACTTTTTTATTCTCTCTCTTATTTTAACCACGGTGTATACGAAACTTCTTATGTGCCACCCAACACAACATTTCAACCACCCTACATATGCAATATCACATTTATTTTTAAGATTTTTTGAACTCACCTGTTTAACTGTAATTTTACTTCTCCCTATATTACAACTGCGCACATTGCTTGCTGCTTGAATTTCGATGCACGCACACACACATACCTACAACCGTATACCGAATGGAAAAGATCGCCGACATTACAATTTTTCTTTTCGATACACTAATGGAATATTTTCTGCATTTTCATTCGTTTGTAAGCCTCATAATAGACCTTCTTTTTAAAAAAAAACTGACTTCAGATGAATCAAAATGAAAACCGTTACAAATACCTAGGACGATATAATTTTATGATATATCTTGAGATTTGAGCTGGATATGATGAAAATTTTCAGAAATTGGTATCTTTTACGTTATAGAAAAATATACGGAATTAAACTGGAATATATTTTTATAGAATACAATTTAAAATAATCAAATTGATTCAGCCGTTTTAGAGAAAACAATGAAGAATCATTGAAATTCATTGAAATGCAGTCCCTTAATTACTATTTTTTCTGAATTTTCGAAAACTGTAAAACTCACATTATAGAATATCATATGGTATCCTTCTGTAATATTCCTTAATACAATGCAGTTTAGATCATCAAAACTGATCATGATTTGTTTGTAATTCGCATAATAAGCCTTTTATTTGATATATTAAATGATGCGTTTGAAAATTGAATTTTTATTTTCCATTTAATTCTAAAATTTTAGGTAGTATGATTTCGGGAATAAAGCGGGAAATGAGAATTTTTTATATCTTTTTGTTCATATCTTGTAAACAATTAATTTTAAAAATATGCAAAATATATATTTGTATTCCTCACAATGAGCCCTTTCATTTGATGTATTGCTTGATGCCTTAAAAAATATTTTTTTTTATTTTCTGTTTAATTCTATAATTTGGCCACAAAAATAATTATTAGAGATTTCTTCGTATTTTTCCTGTAAACAAAAAAAATATAGTTTGGAGAAAAAAGGGGGGAATGGATATTTTTTTATAATATTTTTGTTAATATATTTTAAAATATTCATTTTAAAAATATGAAAAAAATATATTTGTATTCGTCATAATGAGCCCTTTCTTTGATTGGGTAAGTTGCCCCCTAAAATTAATATAAAGGGTTTCTCCTTATTTTTCCAGTAAAGTTCAGCTAAAGTCCTATATTCCCAGTTTTTTTTTAATTTTATGGCTTATAGTTTCGGAGATAAGATGAAATGGATTAAAAAATTTATATTTTTGTTATTATTGTTAAAATAATTTATTTTAAAAATATGAAAAAAATATATTTGTTTTCGCCATAATGAGCCGTTTCATTTGATATATTACATTATGTGTTAGAAACACTTTTAATTTTATATTTTTTTATATAAAATTCAGGTGAGGTCCTACATCTCTAATTTCTTTGAAAAGTTTACGGCTTATAGTTTCGGAGATAAGGTAGGTGGAATGGGTAAAAATTTTTATATTTTTGTTAATATCTTTAAAATAATTTATTTTAAAAATATAAAAAAAAATATATTTGTTTTCGCCATAATGAGCTCTTTCATTTGATTTATTACACGATGTGTTAGAAACAATTTAAAATTTATATTTTCCATTTAATTCTGTAATTGGCCTCCCAAAATTAATAGTAGAGGTTTCAGATGACGCCCTATATGTCTAATTTTTGTCATAATTTTACTTCTTATAGTTTCGGAAATAAGGGGGGCGGTCAATTTTTTTAGTTTTTCTTCCCAGAAGTACCCCTAAAATCAAAATTTCTTCATTTACGATATATACTCTTCATCAGGTTACCAAACTATACACTGATACCAAATTTCAACCTTTTCTGTCCAGTAGTTTAGGAGTAAATTGCTGTGATGTGAGAGAGGGACAAATCCGGAGTGATATTATAAGTGTATCCGTAAATTGTATATGGAACCCTAAAAACGATGAATTTGATAACTTCCTCCTTTTTGGAAGTCGGTTAAAAAGTTTAATCTCCAAATATAAAGTCATTTAATGTGAGAAAATCAATCAAGCAAATAACAAAATAGTTTTAAAACTTGTTTTTACATAACTAGATAGGGGTCATGAAATTAAAAATTATATATATGGTTGAGCTATGACAATTTGGAATAGCTGAGATATAGGAGGCCGTTTACAAGTAATTCTGACAATATCTACCAGAGAAAATAGTTCAGAGTTTTTGGACCGTTAATAGAATTGTTTTGAGAGCTACAAATACTTTTTAAATAGAGTTTTTTGGAAACAATTGGAGTTATTTTTAGGTGAACAATTTTAGTTAATGCTAAATTGAAATAATAACAGTTAAATGAACGTTATATTTAAATTGGTTGAAATTTTGAAGTAATTATTTTGTATTTTTATTCTTAAAAAAGTTGGAAATTTATTTTCAGTTAGTATGTTTAATTAATTGAATCATTATTTTCAAAATTTATATATAGGCAAAGAACTGTAAGTTATCATCAAGGAATTAGAAAGAATTTTACAGGGAATTAAGGTTATTTTTTATTTCTTAGGATTTTTTTTTAAATTAGTCTCAAAATTTTATGTGTATGTGTTGTTTTGAAACTTGCTAGAATAATAAGATAAAGTTACATAATAAATTATATGTCAGGCAAAATTTGAACATTTGTCAAAAGTTTTTATTATGTTTAACAAGATAAATTTAGATAAATTCTATTCATAAACATGCATACCTATATAATATAATACAATATAAGAAAGTATAATATAATATTAATATAATATTTAGTTTATTCTGCATGCGATAATGTGATGTATGTGATCTTTTTGTACCGAAAAAATAATTATCCGATTATAAAGCCCATTAATTAACATAACATTCTGGTAATTCAATTTTACGCTTTAATCTCTAAATGAAAAAATATAAATTTGTCTTAGTCTAATAACGTACATGTTGCCAACTAACGAGCCTCTTAAACTTGATAACGTAATTGATTTCAGTTCATGAACAGCTTTCCATCCGACTTGTTGATTGACAGACCCCTTTGCGAGGATTCAGAAGTGATAACGTCGGTAATTGGGTGAAAGAAAGAGTTAATTATTGACTAGGCGCTTTTGATCGTTAAATTTCACTCACATAAAATAAACGAAGCTAATATTACTTAAGAATCAAATTATTCAAAATTGATTTTAGTGAAGAAATTAAATATTGTTATACGATTGCTGATTTGTAATTACTCTTATATACTATAAAGAGTTTATTTAAATAAAATTGACACCAATATTAAAACTCAAAACGAAACTACTAATAAGGTATTCTAATAGGAGTCACAACTAAAATAATGCCGTCTGATTAGGTATGATTAATAGAATACAGTTATCTTTTCTAATTTCGGCTGGATAGACAAATAAATAAATATTCCTTTATTCAACATTTAAAATCACTGCATTTACAAAAAAAAAATAATCTTACAAATACAAATGATTTATTTGCCTTGTCAAAACAATCACCACCCGCGTCACTCAGCATATTTCAAAAATTCATCATACGAGTAGTATGCTTTTCTGGACAGGTATGTATAGAGCTCCTTTCCAAACTTCACTATACTTTTCTCATTCCCTCTAGCTCGCGTATATTTATTAAAACTTATAGTCCCCCTATAGATATGGGAATTTTGCCTGGTGTAGTTCATTGCTGCTACGAGTTGAATAACTGTGTATTTGATCATTTGTAGTAAGTGATACTTGCTTTTTAATATTCATTATTAATAGGTAAATATATAATGAGTGGACCGTCAGAATATTAAACTTAAAATTGCTTGGAACTGGTAAGATATTTTTTTGTGTAGAGAAGTTAATATGAGCTGAACAGCCCCAAAATATAAGGCCATATGACAAAATCGACTCCGCTAGGCCGAAATATGCTAATTTAAGAACATTGAAACTTACGGTAAATTTTAATAGGCGCATTAGGAAAGGGGTCTTACTTAATTTATTTGTTACATAATCAATGTGTTTTTCCCAAGTAAGTTTAATATCAACAGTTACATTACATAAATTTGTCTGCTCAAGAGATTCATTATTTAACCTGACAAGATAACTTAAATTATTTGTGTTGTTTTTAGGTAGGAATGACATTATTTGTCAATTTTTAACATTTACCGTTAAACCAGTGAATTACAATAGTCATGAAATTCCCGAGTGGCTACATTAGCATTTCTGACAAGTTCAGAATCACTTTTCCCAAATATGCCAAAATTTGTGTCTTCAGCATAGAGAATTTTGAGATCAGATGTGGGACATGATAATGAAACATTATTAATAAATATAAGAAATAGAACAGGGCCCAATATTGAGCCTTGTGGCCCGTATGGACTGTCTTGAAATTGGATCTAGTTTCGCCTACTTGAACAGCTTGTTCACGGTTTGTGATGTATGATCAAATCCATTCATTTGCTGAGCCTCTGACGCCTATTCTATTATTAATAAATATAAAGCCATTGACAACGAAGTCAGAATAGACTTTGAAACGTTTGGTATTCCTGCAATATACGTAGTTTTATTTCTATTGTGGTGTTATTCCCCAAAAAAACATAAAAGTTATCAAGAATATGCCACAAACAACGTTTAGAAGACAATAAGTTTCTCTAGTAACAAGTAATGATCTATGGAGTCAAATGCACGTGATAAATCGAAGAAGCAAGTTATATTTAATATATTATTTGTTCAATAAGTCATATATAAAATTGCACAGCTCCGATAATGCACTATGTGTAGATTTATTTGCCCGAAAGCCGTGTTGGCAGGGGATTAGTAAATTATAATTCTCGAGAAAAGTGTTCAGTCTAATGTTGTAAGCCGCTTCAAAAACTTTAGCTAGCTGACTTTGAACACATATGTTTCGATAATTTGTAATATTTTCTACTGGACCTTGATTTTTGTAGACTGGTATAGATTTAGATTTTTTAAAATGTTTGGGATATTTTCCTGTTTTAAAAGACTCATTAATTAGATAAAAAGTGGAACACAAATTTCTTCCATTACAGATCTCAAAACAGTACCATTTATTTCATCAATTCCAGCTGCTTTTTAACAGTGTTTTGTTTTTTGATTAAATATTTAATTTCGTCCGGTGTTGAAGGCGTCAAGAAAAATGAGGTTTTAGCAAAGTCACAAAGTTTAATCTCTTCATACCTGGGAATTGAAACCTCTATGTTTACGAAATGTTCATTAAAAGCATTACATATATCTCCCATATTCATAAATTTGTTGTCAGAACTATCATACATTTCCTTAGGGAGAGGGTTTTTAGACTTACCTTTCATTTCATTTATAATTCTCCAGGATTCTTTACTAATGTTTTGTGCACCGAGAATTCTGTCATTATTGAAAGTTGCTTTTGCCTTGTTAACTTTTTGTTTATAAATTAGTTTTAGTTTTCTGTATCTTTCTTTTATAATCTCGTTATCTGAACTGGTGTATATACTATGTAATTCACATAGACATACATGGTTAATAAACAATGCAGAGAGATACAAATCCTATATTTCAAGCAATAACATTTAAAAAAATAAGATAGAATGGAAATGTCAAATTAGCAGAATGAACGACAATAGATTTTCTAAACAAATAAGAGATAATAAATTCAAAGAAAGAAGAATTGATACACAAACTTTTGAAGAGCAACTTGGGTCACTACCACACTATTGAGTGTTTTTACATCATACAAGTAACCAGTAAAACATATTTAAAAATCCTTTTAAAAACTTTTATTAATAAACTACTGAACTAAATAGTGAAAAATAATATTTAGTGTATGAACTTAAATAGCAAAGTTAGATGTCAGTTTCATAACTTGTTTTATAAATGAATTTGGAAATCTACTAGTTTCAGGAAAAACTAGCTCACAGACATCTGGAAATCGGGAGTCATTCTGCATATACGCCGGTTCCTTGTGATTTCTAGAAGAAAGAATTCGTAGGTTAAGTAAAACCTGACAAAGAAAATATGATACAATCTTTTGAAGATTCAATCAGTTGAGGGGAGCGCAACTGATAAAAGTAATATATTGTCTTGCGTTCAATGGATTGAAAAATCTCGAAAAGATAATATTATATAAGATTTATATAAACTTTAAAACATGCTAGTACCTGGGTCACTGTCTAGCTTTAAAAATAAGATTTTTAAAGCTTGAATATTTCTAAATACAAAGGGAGGTCGCGCTTAAGTATCTGTTAAAAAATATATGTCCTATTACACTATAAAGGTGAGTATGTTTTAATCTCCTCATGACAAATTTTGGTTCGTTGGATACTGCTTTTCACGAGGAATGATGATTTTTTTGACGTAAAGAGGAAGTTGTGTTCTGCTGACGATTTCTCTAAGTAGTAGGATCATTGTTGATTATTTCTCTGTGTAGTAGAAGAATTCATCTTGTGAACATAGTCCTTAGTGTGAACTGTCGCGTTACCTTTGTCGGCAGGAAAACTAGTTATATCATCGTTGCTTTTAATGTATGTCGTTAGAAGATAAGTTTGATATAGGTGGCTTTGATATGCGGAGTAATCTAGCAATGTCTTGACGAGTATCTTAACCTTCAATATCTGTCAGTTCATCCATAGCTACCTCAACTTGACAGATGATTCTTTCAGTGGGATAGTTTCTGGCGTCACTGCGACCAAAATTGTTATGAACCGTCGTCTGAGGGAGTGAGGTGACAGCGGGTGTTTTGTAATAAGTTTTGTGTTAGTTTATGTTTTTGAGGCAGCTGTTTTGTGTTCATCGCTCCATCGCTCCAAATGCGATCAAAATTATCCCACAGAATTGGATGAGGGTTGAAAGTATGTAATGACGAATAACAGTGATACAAATTTCGGTTGGTTTGATCAAGTTGATATCTGACTGAATGAATGGAATTTGGTAACGGGGGGAAACTTGCTTTGTTAAGAATACTGGAAATTGAACTTGAAGAGGTGTGATGTTTTAGTTTCAAAGTGTTTAGAATGATGTTATAGGTTCTGCAAGATTTAAGGAAAGCAAGAGACTTTGAACGAGGCTAGGTTCCGGGTGAGAACCGCGCCTGAATTTATTAAATACTCGACGTTTCGACTCCTGCATTGGAGTCATTATCAAGAGACAAAAACTTTCAGAGTGTAGATTGAACTCGGGGCCTCAATCTGCCTAATCCTTAAGAGTCACTGAACTGAATATGAATTTGCTCTGCTTCTTTTATTTATAGTTATTGGTCGATTAGAAGAGGATGCCACGTGATGAAGGGGCTGTGCGGTGATTAGTTGGGTGGCAATAACACTAGAACGCTCCCATATTGTCGGGACTCTCCTCATATCGAGCAAGAACAAAAATCTGCTATGTGTAAACGAATAGAATAGAATTTCTTATCAAAATTAAAAAATACACAAATAACTGACCATCAAATTTCGATAGGTTTTGTTATTGTCACTTTCTTCAGCAAAATACCAATATTGTCCTAAATTTTCTGTGGGTTCAAAAACAATCTTTACACAAAAAATAGTTTTTATTTACAAACCATAAATTCACAAATACTATAGTACTTTTCTTAGGCTAAAACTTCCATCAAATATTGCAACGATGAGTTAATGGCACATTTTACAGCTGAAACATTCCTGTCCGGCTCCTGCTGGGCTTCCGCATTTATACCCTATCCCATTCACTCTCGATTGTTCTTGTAGTATGTCTGTCTTATATTATGGCTCTCCAAAGGGATGCCATTTTCGGTACACTTTCATATTCGCAATGGTAAACACTAGAAATACGTTTTTGCTAATACGGTGAATTAGTTTCTACTTACTGTGAATAATTTGAGGAGAATTCCTCTATTAATAACGTCAAATTAAAGGTTGTAACAATATGTACAAGTCTCTATACTCTCACTATGTAAAATATACTAGTGAAACTAAGACCTTCAAACTGTGAATGTGAGGGGAAATATTATTTCTAATAGCCAGAAATGATAGGTTTACTTTTGGGGACGCAGATCGGAAGATTTAATGTTTTATTTCACATATAAGTAAGTGCCAAGATCGGCAAAAAAGGTCCGGGGGCGGGAGCAAGAGCATTGCGACTCTCTTGAGCATTTGTGTTTTAATTTTCAGTCTATCCCCGTACTTATTAACTTTTGAGATACTCAATTAGAATGAATTAATATTAACTTGGTTAATAACTTTATTTTTTAATATTTCTTGTGTATAAAAGTTTCATTTCAATGCTAAGTTAACGATCTCTCGCTTCTACATAAAATCTTTTGTAATTTATCCAAACGTTCCTCGTAAGTTAAAGAAACTATTCAAAGCAACATGAGTCCAAGTCTCATTGAAAAGTTATATATAGGACCGAGCGGAAACTACTACTAACTTTTTACATAAATTTGCGTGTCTGTCTTATCGTACTATGCTGGATTGGGGGTTTGAACTACGAACATTTGTGTTTCTTAGTTTCTTATGAATTGTCATGCCACTTTTTTGACACCTCAATTATTTGGTGTCGGAGTAAAGTTTGATAGTGTCGGAAAGTCGAACAGAGTTATTTATTGGAGTTTTGAATAAAATAAGAATTTAAAAGAGTTTATAAGTTTATATTGAATGTACTTCCAGCTGTCTTGAGTTAAGAAGTTTTAAAGAAATATGTTATCCCATTTGCCATATGAGATGGTTTACGTCCAGGGCGGTTTTCTGTTAATTTGGTAACAAATGTGAACAAAAAAAATTATCATTATCATCACCCTGGCCTTGGAAATCACGTGGACATAGGCCTCGCTCATTGATTGTCATCTTTTTCTTGTCTTGGGCAGTTTGAAACCAGTTATTTGTCACACTTTTAATTTCGGTAGTCTATTATTACTTATTCTGACTATTTCTGACTATTTGACCTGCCCAGTTCCTCCCCAGAATATCAGCTATTCCAGTTCTCTAGCTCAAATCTTCATTTATTATATGGTCTCGCAGGGATATACCTAGCATTTCTGAAACAGGGCACACTTCTTGAGATTGAATCTCAAGTTGGCACACTTAAGTCTTAGGAATATTTCACCAAGGTTCTTCAGATGGCTATTGAATGTGTGACCCATCACCAGAATTTCATCAGGGTATACTAGGCATATTCCCCATTTAACCGATTCAATACATACTCCATTATTCTTTCCAAGATAGCGAGAGCGTTAGTTAACCCAAATGACATAACAGTAAACTGGTGGAAAACGCTGTCTGTTCTTCTGTCGCGTTCGTGAAGCCTAACTTGCTAGTATCCACTCTACAGGTTTATGCTGGAGAACCAACGGGACCCTGCCAGAGTGTCAAAACAAATTCCTCAATTTAAAAAACCCTATGTTAGATTCTGTTGTTCGTATCTATAGCACTATATCTGCCTCGCCCTGTATTGACATAGACTCACCGGTGACTAAGTTTTAGCTGGATGTTGTTTTTAATTGCTCGGAATTTCCGGTGACCTTACGATCAAGCAATCGACACAATGACGCAGGTGATTGCTCGTCCATGATGCTCTTGATGACTAGGCTACTGCTATCTATATGCTATATGGCAAACTACCCGGATGGATATTGTCCTGGAAGCTGATAGAGGGTTAGTGAGCATTCACCCCCTTAAGCTGACTGATCAGAGTTTCCCTAGTGGATGAGGTTGTTGCGCTGGCTACCGCTGGTTGGTGATCGTTCAGTCGTGTTGGAAATGTCATGTACGTCCACAACAGCAACACTCATCTGGTTTTAGTTCTTGACACTAATTCTTCGTGTCTGAAAAAAAACTGCTCATTCACTCAACGTGAACATATTGTAATGTTTTTATTTTCACACTCGGGTTCAGTTCAGTTCTTGGATTTATTTAAAAACACAGTCCAACTCACTCTAATTTATTTCCACTACTTTTACATAATTTATATTCACAGAAACTACTATTTACATTTTATCTTAACTGTACAATACGAACCGACGAAAACGGAATGCCTCCATTCGCCAGCTCTTCTTATTTATATATTTATCTTGGAATTGGTCTGGTACGTCCACGAACCATCGGGAAACTCTTTCATGTTCTGGAAGCTTTAAAGGAATTCCCAGTAGCGGCAGCGGTCCGCCTGTTGAGAGAGAAACATTTCGGATTCCCAGAATTTATCGGAATAATGTTCCTTCCACGAATTGGTTGATGGCCGATTGCACCAGCTGTCGGATGAATTCTCGTAACAATATTTATGACGGCATCTACTTCCAAAGCTCGGAGGAATGCTTTATTACTCTTCTTTATGCGTCTCAGTCTTAGATTTCTTTGAACTTCAACATCTCTGATATCATTTATAAAATTCTGTTTTGCCAATTGATATTTAGTTTGCTCTGGTAGAGCTAAGTAACATAGATCTATTAGACGTCTAATCTCGGCTTCCAAATTCTTGCAGACTTCCACCGAATTTATGTCGTTTACCAGTCACTTGTACTTGGTATATCAGACTCAATGATTTATTGTCTTATATTTTATCTAATACTGAAATCATCTTCTCAAAGTTACGCTGTTCCTGTACTCAAAAAAACTTAACACCTTTCCGAATTATGTAAATTTCTTCAAAGCCAATTAGAATAAAGGTAATGCACTCATTTTATTCTAAACGCCAACATTACAAAAACCCTCATCAGTTTACTGAATAAGATATTGTTGCAAGGGTTAAATAAAATATAGTCTTGCTGTTATTAACATGAATTACTTTGTAATTATTTTTTTATAGTTGCCTCCATGTGTGTTATTGAATTATTATTATATGTATTGTGCTGTTAACTATTTAATAATATGCAGGGATCTTTATGACTGCTAGTGCAGCTAAGTGTAAACAGGTAGGTAAACTGAACTTAATTAATATGAATAGAATGACTACCAGAGATACGTCCGTAAATTATGTATGTTGTTATAAGTAAGGGCTTATATTCATTATTATATCTTATTAAATTAACAGATGAGTATAGATTTTGTAAAGCTAGTTTTTCTAATAATTTGTAAAATGTATTTTGTAAAACATCTTCTGCAAAGATTTAATAGTAAAATGACTCATCTTTTATAACCCTCACCATGCTATCTTTGGTAAAATAATTTACCATAATTGACAATAAAAAGCAAAAATGGCGGCTGCTATATTTATGAAGACAATTAATTATATAATAGGATTCTTAATTTCTTGGTACGAAATACACCGATTTTGTATAAAAATAGAAATAAAAACGTTAATATTGGGGTGAAAAATAAAAGTATTTTTTTCTCTTTAATAATAAGCTATAAACCCCATAAGCAAGCCCTCGGGGTTCACCCCCCACCGAAATTTCGAAATATTGGGTTTCAAGATTAAATTTTAACCAATTAATCATATTTTTCATTGCAATATATTTCATATTTATATATTTTTATATATCCTGGATATATATGAATACAAATACAGATTTTGCAGCACCAATCTGCCCACTACCAATCAAAAAATTATCCAACCTCCACCCGAAAATATTGTCCAACCCACCCCGAAAAAATTTTCTGGCTACGGCCTTGCCAATAAAATATCACGATAATATAAAACATAATGTGCGTTGTGGAATGCAAAGAGAATACTGTAAACATGAGCATGTTTCAAAAAATGTACCGATCCGGAGATTCACCATAAACTAACTGATCCTGTACACTAATACAATTTCTTAAAAGTGGATTTTTTAGCATTTAAATGAAACATATTGTATTAGCCATTTAAAAAAGTTGTTATATCATTTCCAAGTCCTCTGATAACTCCATCAAATATTATGATATGTACTTTTTTCAGCACACCTTCCGACTCATGATTTGTTCCATAGCTGGGGAGCCCGGGATGCTAAATTTGCAGATACTAAAGCGTCTTGAGGATCTGTTGACTCGTGAAGATTAAATCCTAAAACGAAAGAACATTTATGTAAAGTTTGTCATTGTAGTGGGAGGAGTGCCGTACAAATTTAAAAAAATGTAAAAAAAATAGTTACATGGAAATATTCGAGCGCGTTAAAAACATTTAGAGTGTGTACGGGCATTATCTTTCTGATAACGGAGAGATATTATTAATATGACGATTATATAAAGTAAAGAGGGGTAGAAAAAAAAGGTATTCGAGCATGTCAGATATCCGGGGAAATGTTAAGTGAACTCAAAAAAGTGTTCACCACTAAAGTCATGAACGATTTTGGAAAATGTAAAAAAATATATTAACTTGAAATACTCGAGCGTGTTGGATTTTTATACAGATGGTTCACCTTGATGTCCTAGTCGTCCTCAATAATAATCTGACAATTATGTAAAGGAATATTGTTAATCTGGCAATTTGATTTTTTTTTCAATTACTGGATATAATAAAAACAATATAAATATATTTGTAATTCTATCATGTATTTATATCAAAAAGTACATAAAAATAGAATTAATTTTATTAAAATATAACAACAAAATATTAATCAAAGTAAATGTGTATTAAAATGTCAATAATACAAATCGGGAATGAAATATTTTTAACGGTAGGACGATAATATGTAATTTAAACATGAAAATCTTTGTCGAATAATAACCTTGTGATATATCCCGTCGTTCAACAAAATTATTATAAAAAAGTAACTAAAGTTAGTCGAAACGTCGAAATCATGTTTTCATTTTAGCATATAAAACATAATTAAATTAATCTTCCAGTTATTTCACTATACCCTAAGGGAAAGCATTGCATATTGCCACAGCTACACTCAATACGGAAGCTACTTTTCCGGAGCAATCATATACTGTGACTGCTTCTGCAAAGTAGCAGCTTGGCCCACCACAACGTCTTTCTGATCAGCTGGGATAGCATCAAAACTAACGGAAACACAGCAACGGTACTCTCCACACTTTGTTGATGATATTAGCTACGTCGCCCCATCAAAAATGTCAGATTACATTTCTTTCGTAATCCTTAAAGGGCTTTCCTTCCAAATAAAAAAGAATCATTCACGCTTGAGTATTTCGAGGTAACTTTATTTTTTTCTACTTTGTGATTCGACCATTTCCTTATGTCACACTCAAATCTTCAGATTATTGAAATTTACACTTTTCTCCATGTACGTACCTTACTTTGTGGTAATCTGACGCGCTCGAGTTTTTCTGAGGATCATTTTTTTACTAATCTGTCCTTAACGTACGCCTCTATATTAAAGATTCATATATGGTAGGGATACATTGCAAGGAGTAAGGTTTCTCTCTTTATGATTTTCTGAAGCGCTCGAGGAACGCGCAAAATCCCGGCTTGGGCTCCCCTACTACTACAAGTGTTCTAGATTTTTTCTTTTTTAAAATGGCTGATGAAGGTGCCGGGCCCGAAACAGTATATATTTAATATATTGTCTTGCATACAAAAGACCAACACCCCGAAGAGAGTATTCAATATCTTTGATGGGTGAAGTTAACCTGAAAATGTAATCGTGCCATTCTCACCTAAGAGTAACGGGATAACAGCATTGACATTGAACGGTTCCAGATTCGGAACCTGTGTGCTAGTTTCCCCGAAAATCCTACATGTCGATCCTTAAATCTCGCGTCCACATATTTAACGATACCTATCAAATACATAAATGATTGTTCGAAAGGAAATTCTCTAGTAGGAAGCGTAACTGACCAGAATCAATATTTATTATATCTATATATTATCTTGCGTACAAAACGAATTTCATTTGGGTAAACAAAAATGCTCATCATTTATTTTATTCCTGCAGATTGAAGCAAGTAATAAGTAATAGACAAAGATATAACTGCATAATTCTTTTGTTGCTCAGTATTTTGATATTGAAAATTACATGCATTTTAATATACAAGTAACAAATTTTTTTTCCGTATATTTTTTTGAACTATACTTACTAAACAATATTCTCAAAGCATGTTTTTAGAAAAAAAGCCTTCTGAAACGAATAGTTGAAACGTATACACAGATTATTACAAATAACAATACATTACTTATATACAGAATACTGAAAAAATCTCTTTCTCTCAGTTAGCAACTCCGGGCAATCAGACATATACAATTTTTTAAATACTTATCTGACATTCTTATATGTTTATTCAAAAATAATATATTCAAGAGAAAAAATTGACTTTTCGTTATATGTGAAATAGACCCTATAACTGCTTGCTTGCTGCCCCAAAAAGCCAAAAACCTACCATTTCTTGGGACGCCCTTGCAGTTTGAGATTGGAAATTGTTTAAATAATATTTTACCAGCTGATTATTTTTGTTTCTCATTTTTAAAATAGTTACCGGACTATGACTAATTTCGTTAGAACATTGTCATTAAATCATCAGTTTTTAACTGACTTCCAAAAAGGAGGAGGTTATCAATTCGTCGCGTATTTTTTTTTGCTTTTTTTTGTATATATGTTACCTGATTTCTTCTCCTGTGGTGAACCGTTTTAAATGAATATGGTCTTGTAGAGTATATATCCGGATTGGTGAAACTTCAAATTTTGGAAACGAATTATATTGGTAAAGTGAAGAAATTTGTGGATGAATACATGCGTGCATCGAAATCGACCAATATCCTTGATATTTTAGTCGATTTTTCGATAACTCCTTATGGATGTGTATAGTTTTTTAACGTTTAATCTATTAAGAAAGATCCCTAGGTGATCTGCGACATGCAACTTGCAGTTTTGCAGAAAATCGCCGAAAATTCCAAAATTTTTATCAAAAATTTCATCAAAATGACATAACGGACATTTCCTCATAAATATTTTAATTTCAACGTAATAGTGCGGTAATTTTAGGCACTAGAAGGTTTAATTGCGAATTTGAAAATTTTCTATTTACATCTCAAGCATATAGGTAGTAAAGCATAGTATTCTCGGCTCCTTAAATCAATGAGTACCAAGCTTGTTTTGTTTGTATACCTATTTAAATGCAAATTTTTCCATTTAGTGAAGACAGTGCTTTTGGTTGTCACATTCTCCCGGCCTAATAGAAAATTCAGTGACAACACATGTCAAACTCTAAACTGCTATTTCGTGCGTTTATACACAGGGTGTTTAGTTATAGCAAACAAAATCACAAAGTAAAGTGATAGGAGTTGCATTTATATGATCGTTGAAATATAGTACGGAGTAGATTGATAGTGGTCCATAGGCAGCACGTATATACATGATGGTTGGAATATAGGTTGGAGTGGACGTTTGGTGGTATAAAAATGTTGGAAAAAATGTGAAATTAAAATTATATAGGGTGATTAAAAAACTGTTATATGATGTTGACGTAAACAAATCATATACAGGATGGTTGAAATATTTATTTTATAGCTCATAAGAAGTTGCATAAAGGGTGGAGAGGAATTAAGGTTACACAGGGCGATAATATAAAATGTTAAAAATTGAATAATTTATGGGCTAGCCCACAAGGAGTTATATGGTATGGTTGAAATATAGGACGGATTTGACTTCGTAAATATGGGATGGATTCTACTCCGTCTTATAGTTTACAGAAGGCAGCTAACAAATTTATGCTTGTCCGTGGGCAGTCATATGAACAGGCTGGTTGGTACATAGGGCGGAGTGGAACTATCTATAGTTATATAGAGTTCCCAGAAAAGGTTGAAAAAAGGTTACATGGCATGGTCCATAAAGCATAAATGTATTTTGGACTTATTAAGGCAACGCGTACTAGTACATTTTGTTCGTAAACATTTACCTGTCAATTTAAATGAAAATGTATCATTGTGTAACGTTGAGGCTTTCGTTGTTACCTGGTTCTGTTTATTAAGGTTATAGATACAAAATAAAAAATAAAAAATGAGAACTACCTTAGTTCAAAAAAACTAAAAAGTTGAACATAAAACATTAAAAAATATATATAACCGACTTCCACCTATAACTGAAAAGCTAAAAATAATTATAACAAAATTCAACTCTAGTAAATAAATAACACATTCAATGACCTACCCAGGAAGTAAAAAATGTAAACATTAAAAGGTGCTCATTCTGTACAAATTAATTACCTACCAATCTAGTATATTTTTGAAGTCGGTGCCAAGCAACAATCAAGTACGCAATGAAGGATTTTAGATTTGCTTGGCACCGACTTCAAAATATGCCAGATTGGTAGGTAATTAATTTGTACAAAATGAGCACCTTTTAATATTTAAATTTTTTACTTCCTGGATAGGTACCTAACAACATTCAATGTGTTATTTATTTACTAGAGTGGTATTTTGTTATAATTATTTTTAGCTTTTCAGTTACAGGTGGAAGTCGGTTGTATTTTTTTAAAATGTTTTATTCAAATCTAACTCACGAAGCTCTTTCCACAATTTTAGCCATTATTTCAACAATTGTCGACAAAAACCGCCATATTCTACAGGAAGCATGCTAACATCTCACATAGTTTATTGTTTGTACAGGATACCGTCACAAATCCTTTCATTTTTAAATCGACTTCAAAAAAGAAGGAGTTTCTAAAATTGTCTCGTATAGGTATGTTTTTTATATATTCTCAGCCATTACTATTAAGAAGGATTCGGAAGTGGTCTCATATGTTTTAAAATGACGTGAGAGATGCCGTTTTCTGAAAATCTGAAAAAACATGTTAATTTATGACAAAATTTAAGCGGTAGCATCAGTAGGTAAGTCTTAAACGTACGAAATGCCTTCTTTATTCCATTAGGATGATATTAAATGAATTAAATTTTAATTGTCAATCAATCAAATCAAAAGATGAAGCTTCTCAATTTGTCTGCATATACAACTGGTCGGAATCATATAGACAACTTTTAATTGTTAATAATAAAAAAGTAATTCTTCATAAAAAGATCTGCATGGTCTAAAACCTAGAATGAAATCATTACGTGAAACTTGTATATACAAGAATTGTCAGGAAATATAAATTTTGCTTAAAGGTACCCTTATTTGTAGAAATATCGAAAATTGATATGAAAAAATGATAATTAAAATTGAAAATTTTATTTGTACCATATGGAAAATGGAAATTGTATCTCGGCCAATTTCAGAAGATATGAGAGGTCAAAGTGCTACAATCGAACTAGTTTGGATCAGTATAGGTTCAAGGTCCCATCTTAATTTCATTTTAATTGGACCTTGAACTTAGAAGATTCCAAATAAATTCCTCTGATTCATGGGAGAATCACTTACTAATGAAGCACTGTGTTCCGAAGATTTATTTATAAAATTTTAGCATACAGCAGTAATATCTTTGGTGTCGATTTTCTTGACTTTCGTTTCTTTAATAGAAAGAATAACTCTCATACCCGATAATCTATTTTGGATATTTTATTGACATTCGCCCATAATTCTGTTGCTTTCTTAACACAAAACAAGTAATAATATTCTGCAACAGTTAAATACCTATTTTGATGTCTGTACCAATTAAACATAAAATAAATAAGTTTTTTATAACTATGTAAGTACTTTTTTATTGTAATTGAGACTGAATACAAAATTACTATTTAACTATTGCAGATAAATATTTTTTCGATTTTTGTTATATTTTTAAATTATTTAGTCTCTTTACTATCTGACTAGTGGTATATTAGCTCACTTGCGTTTTAGATTAAAATAAAAATCTATATAAAATATAAATGTTTATTAAAATAAATATGTGTCGAATATAAGTATATTTATATACAATGAAAAAACTAAGAATATCTTGAATAAAAATTAGACTGGAATAGTCTGCTATTCTTCGACGTTAGTATTGTTCTGGCTAGAAGAAGTATCATTCAAATGACTACCTTTATGTATCACTACAACAAGCATATTTACTTGTTCGATATCGTCAACTGTTATTCCACTAGAAGATGAGCTTTTCTCATTTTCACTTTTAAGGAATTTGTAAAGAGGATCGAAATATTCTAACAGAGGCTCGGCTGTTACTTTCTTGGATCCTGTCAAAATTTCCAAAGTTTCACTCCAATGTTTACTTGCACCAAGTGATAATCCAGATCTGAAAATGGAAAGAATTTGTTTAATAACAATTCTAACACAAATCTGTAAAGTTTTTTTAGATAAACTATTCTAAAAGGCTTTTTTGTAGTGGCTGTTTCTAAAATAGGGCTCCAACTGCTGTGTATAGAACTTATTTAAATAAGCCAAAAAGTTTCTATTAACATGTGCCCTAAAACGCACCCTCAAAAATGCTCAAACAAAACTGGATTTTTTTCTTATTGATAAAACGGTTGAAAATGAATAAAAACATGTTCTTACATAACTTTTTAAGTTAAATAATATGTGCTACTCCGTTTTTCGACATGCAAATCATAAGCTTCCTATTTAGGTTGTTTCAATTTTTTTACAATTTTCTCTACATATTCATAAAATCTTAACAATTTTACGTAAAAAATATTTTGTTTGTCCAAATCGATATTTCCAACGGTTTTCAAGTAAATTGTGTTTGAAAATTACTCTGCTCTTTAAGTTATTAGGCCAAAAATCACAAACTTCTGTGTTTACCATGGACAATAAAAGACTGACGTTGCCACAATGCTTAACAATTTAAGTTTGGAAATATCAATTTGAACAAACATAATATTTTTTCCGTAAAATTGATAAGATTTTATAAATCTGTAGAGAAAATGGCAAAAAAAATTAAATAAAAAAATACAGGCAGGGTTATCAGACAATTTCACCAACCTAAATATGCAAGACTTATACATTTTTTTCTATTTAATATTTCGACCATAACGGTCAATAACAAAAAAACAGTTTTGCTTGAGCCCTTTTAAAAGCATATAACTTCCGAAGGGTACGTTTTACGGCACATATTATTGGGGACTCTTTGGCGTATTTTAATGAGTACTATACACAGCAGAAGTTTGGAACCCTATCTTAGAAACACCCTGTATAACATATGCTATTTAACATAAAAGTATGCGTAATATTGGAAATTAAAGAATATACTGGATAACAAAAAAATGTATGATTTCACATTTTTATGTAATCGATAACGACGTTAGATTAAGACTTTGAAACTTTTGGATTTTTACAAGTATACAAACTTTTATTCTCAAGTGTGGTGTAGTTTACCCAACAAACCATAAAAAAATATTTAAGAATTCATTTTTTGAAGATTTGGTAATTCCTACAAATAATAAATAATTTAGGAATAATTTATTGAATGTTTTGGTATTTTTATTAGGATTAAGTTAAGAATAAATACGTTGAAATAGATATACATTAATTTCAAGAATTTATGTATCATTTTTCATTCTACGCCAAAAAGTCATTCTTTATAAAAAGATCTGTTTGTCTAGAAAAACAATCTACAATATACAAATTCTTAATCAGATGGACAGGATGTTAATAAATTAGGAGGAATATAGAATGCTTCAAGAGAGTACTACAATTATTTATTAATTTTATCAAAAATGTTATAAAACAAAGTTATTCATAAAGTTTAATACAAAAAATACAAAACTTTTCTACATAGCTATCTCCTACCTTCACACACTAGGTAAAAAAATTTACCATACACTTTAAGATTGATTCTTGCTCCATGAATTCATGAATTGCTACTTACATGCAGTCTTTTAATATTTACCTGGCATGTAGCAGGTTGCATAAAAAACTTTTTATTTCAAAATACCCCACAAAAATAAGACCAATAATGAAGGTTTAGACGACCTACCTTTATAATTGATTGGGCCAAACTTCCCTATCCAGTGTGCGAAAACGATTGTCTGACCAATGCTGTGACATGAGCAGAACACCCGTCTTATTCCCAAATAACGTTACCAGGTACTTTTTGGTGCTCATTTATTAAAAAATGATAAGGCAAATTTATCCAAAATGTTCAAATACACGTGCTAATTTAAATTTTCCACTATAAAATATGAACCAATAATTGGACCAAAAAAAATCAAACCATATATTAACTTTTTTATAACGATGATTATGCTTGTTGATGAGATAATTAGAATTTTCCAAGACCTAATTAAGGCTCTTTTGGGAAGTTACGTGCCCGTTTGTGCAAAATGTAGATTCATGGGTGATAAAATAATCTAAGAAAACTAGGTACTTTTCACCTATCATAAACAACATTCTAAACATTTCTCTAATAATTTTAAATATTCGACTTTTCATTTCAAAATTTGTTTTTAGACTTTATGTTAGTTTATAAACAACTTTGATAACATTTGTGATAAAATTTATAAATACTTCTTTCTTAAGCCATCTTCTATTTTACCTAATTTATTAACACCCTGCACACCTGATCGCAAATGTTTCAGTTGTAAATTGATTTTCTCGAAAAGCTGAACTGACTCCATTCGCGGACACACCATATAACTCTTCTTGTATTAGTATATTTTAATTTGGACAATTAAAAATATTAAACACCGCCTCATCATTCAAAGAAATGCGAAATTCTAATCTATTCTGTAGAAACTAAGGAAATAGTCAAGTAAATAACTTATTTCAAACTATAATAACACATTTCGATTTGAAATATATCCCGTCAAAAAAAGAAAGTTTCACGTTTAAAATAAATATTTCAAAAAGCGCAAATTTCGATATAAAATGAACCGATTACTTATTAAAATTGGATGAAATCATGAAAATATCGAAACTGAATAAATGGTTGAAGGGTTATTTTGAAGCAACAATTATTTCCCACATTACCCTGATTAATTTTTTCTCTTTAGTTAAAATTCTGGGCAATTACCTTAATTTATCTCCTGCTGCTTTTGATTGGTAGAAATCACACTGGTAAAGTGGCAATTTTGGATTGTTCGGTTCATACTGCTCAGCTGCTATACACAAACTTTTATAAAATTGGAACTGTAAAATGTGGGCCAGAAAATACCTAAAAATTATGAAATCGTTAAAAATAATTCATAAAAGATAACAGGAAATATTTACGCGATATATTGAGAATCTCCAGGAATATGATATTTAGCACCAGGGTCCAGATCTGTCTCATCAGATCTTGGAACAGGGGGTTTTACTTTTTGATACTTCTTTCTGTATTCCCACCAATGTGAGTTCCAGCGTTCCTGTGGTACTGAACCATTGAATACATCCCATCTCCATTTATCGATTAAAAGTCCAAATGGTAGGAAGGCTATTTTTTCTAATGCCATGTCCATTAAAGCATTGATATCTTCTTCGTACCTCTGTTGATAATTTTTCAAGAGATTTAATTTTAGTAGATGTTTTGGCGTAGCAACCGAAAGAGCGATAGTGTCACCTACTGCTTCATGGAATCCAGGATTTGCACCTCCTCTAAACGTATAGGGTTGGTGTTTATACAATAAGTAATATTGAATATGGCCCATTTCATGGTGAATAGTGATAAAATCTTCGAAGTCCACTCTGGTGCACATCTTCACCCTTAAAAAAATTTATATCTCAATTATTGCTAAGACATAATGAGAGAAAACTGTTAAGACACATTAGTTACCAAAGAAAGTAATTATTATAGTCAATAGATAGGGTAACAACGAAAAGTTTACACCGGTTGTGATCTCACTATGCTCTGGAATTACTCCAAAGGGTTTCAGTAGATCAATAGGGCGATTTTGGTAAATTATGTTTTATTTGTGATAGAAGGTCCGTCAACAAATGTGCCCGTCAAGTCAAGTCAGGGTACCAAAAAAACTGGGAAAAACTTACAAAAAATAGAGGTTGAAATTCGATCTTTGATTAGCTAGCCTACTCAAAAATTTAAAGCGCAGTTTCCTGTCCAAAATTATAACAACAGATATCTAGACCTACGGTAAGATCATTGAGTTTAGTTAGTTAAGAAACTTGTCCGATATTAGAAAGACATTTGAGAAGACGACAAAGAGAAATAGACTGTTTCTTTCCATTGTGAACACTCGGGTCATTTTCATGGAAGCTGCAGCATTACTCTATCACATTAGCTTTTCAGAGAAGCCAATTTTATGCCAAACTCAGGACAATAACCAGATAGTGTCCTGCACAAACACCGACAATATACTCATTGAAAAAATATCAATAGCAAATACATAGTTTTAAAATCATCCAAAATCCTCAATTAGCATTCTCAGTAGAGATTCGTCATCTAGAAGAAACAGAAATAGTCAGAACAATAGATTAACACCTAAGACAGAAAGAAACGTTCGACTGCAATCGAGAGTGCAATAAGACTTTATGTTCTAGTCCAATCCTAACGTTTTCTAGAGAACAGACCCAAAAAGACTGCAGTTGGAGCCGTTTTGTCGCAAATGCAAGGTAGAAAGGAGCGGGCAATAGAATATTATTACCGCTGTGGATTTACAAGACAGAAAACAGACAGAGCGCCATTCGAAAATTACTAGCAACAATCACTCTGAAATGGGGTCTCACCGAATAGAAAATAGAATAAAAAAAAAGAGTTTGATGAATTTTTGACAGAAAAGAAACCCCAATTTTCAATAACAATATAATATTAGTAACAATTACTTAAGATACAATAAATGACTCGCCTTGCTAGGATGAAAATAACCAATATTCTCCACATTAATTGAAGACCTGTCTGCTCTAAGTGAATAAAATAGTCGCTCTAGTAAAAGGAATATTGTTAAACGATAAAATTAATTTTTTTATAGTCGGTAAACCTGAATTAGTAAGCCATACTTTTATTATAACTACTATAATAATTCTAATATATTAAAATTGCTGTTATCCAGATATATATAATCCATAATCATGTATCTTCGTTACAATCATATTCAAGAATAATCGTAAATATTAATTCATAGTGGGTTTCCACCATTTGCCATACCTAAATGTTTTGCCGTCACAAAAGTCCCAAGCACTAGCATGACAAAGCACCTCCCTGCCATCTGTTGGCTTATTGATCATGGCTCCACCTGATTCATTGTAACACATTCCCATAGGCTCCAGACCCAGGGACTGATAAAATTCATCGGATTTTTTAAACAGATCCAATACAGTGTATCCTTGGTCTTTTAAGGCTTTATTAACATCAACTTTTGTAACGTTTGGAAAAGGCCGAACAAGCCCAGCGATGTTAGCCCAACTCTGAGCCCACATATTCCCAAGTATATGAGCAGGAAGTAATCCGTCTGACAAATCGAGTTTATCCCCAAATCGTACTTTCAGTTTATTGGAAACATATTTGTGAAGTTCGTTGTAAAGAGGTTCGACTTGATTCCACAGATCGTCCATATTTTGAACAAAATCTGGATCCTCATAATCGAAACGCCACATTTCACCTTTGTCACTAAAATCTGCCAATAATAATATATAAGCTCAGCTCAGAATGACCTTGAATGAAAATACTTACTATTGGCTCTAGCAGCTTCGTTGGATAAATCTACATAGATTTTATACAAATCTTTTATTTTACTTCCTGTTGCATCTCTCCATGATTTCCAAATATACTTTAGCTCATCTAAATTTGTTGAATTGGCCATAAGATTTTCTAGATCTGAAACAAATTTCGTAATCATCGTGAAAAAGACACCTAACCTATCCGAGAAGAAAGCCTAGAAAGATTTACATACAATATACAAAATATCAAAATTTCTTATAAAATATCTCTAGCAGTGCAGATAAGAGTAAGGTAAACTTGGCCAGCCAAAAAGCGCATACCGAAGAATTAATAAATTTAGCAGAAAGCAATTGCCAAGGGACACAACTAACAAAAAATAGTAGTCGACCAGACATCATACTCGACTGTTGTCCCCAAAAAGATGCGAGTTCTAAACAGCATCAGTTCAGTGGAAACGATAATATGTCATATAGAAAGCGTGCAAATAGAGGAATATCGCCAGAAAAGCAATCTAACCGGAAAGGAAATTTAAAAAAACTGAAGGATAAAAAATCCATCATCATTCTGTCAGTTGACAAATAAATGCCAAAAACAGAACAGAATACAACAACAAAATCGATTATGTGCTCAAACGGATAATCTACTACAAAGAAAATTGACATTACATAACAGTAAACCACCACATCTTTACTGGCTACCCAAGTTACACAAGGATGGATTCTCTCTCAGGACCGCACCTGCTCATGTAACTAGCCGACAATATAACCCTCAAAATCCCTACAACCAATCTTCCAATCTTTGGAGGATAGAAAAATCTCTGCCATCAAGAATTCCAAACATTTTGTACAAATGGTCAAATCGATGGAATTTGGGGAAGAAAATCACCTAGTAGTCATTATTATGTTTAAAAACTCTTCACCAGTATGCCATTATATTAGACATAGTGAGACAGAGAAGGATCAGACGATGGACTACCCCAACAGTCACCAACATAGAGATGAAATAGTTCTAAGAACAGACACTGAAGAGCTAATAGCATACATAGCTCGGGCTTAGTTGTGTCAACTACACTTTCATTATTTGGCAACACGGAAAGAGAGACAGGTACAGCCATTTTGGACTGTCTAAATCGTGCATAGTTTAGATAGTTCAAAAAGGCTGTACCTCTCTCTCTCTCTTTCCGTCCAACCATTAAATTCAACATAGAGATGAAAGTCAGCGGATGCTTACTATTACTATTGTGATGTCCCAGAAAATTAGGACCGAAATCCAGACAAAAGCTTACAAAAAGAGTACACATAGAATACACAAACAAGATTATACCTCAACTATAGCTACTACACAATTGAACGATCTGCAACTAGTTTGCTGCAGATATTGAGCCGAAGAAAAACTCGGTTTTCTTGACGGCTGTTGATGTTTTTAGTGCAAAATAAATAGACGAATTTACGCAATTACAAACTGTCTATTTAGGTATAACATGTTATAAGTACAAGTTTGAGTTCAATACTGAATCATGAAATGTTATTCTAAAAACTAACTAAACAAAATTCTTAAATCTAGGAGGGGCAACAACGAATAGAAATTGGAGGGTGTATACATGCAAAGAGCGAAATTGCAGACGGGAATTCCCGTATAAATTTAACATCTGGTCATCTGAGACCGGCAAGTCGGAAATGGCAATAGCCGAGGATTAGGAATTAAAATTACAGCTTATCCTTAAGGTGGTTGTAAACCAAACAATAGTATTAACAATACAAACAACGATTTGTGTAATAAATGCAAAAATAAATGGAATTTAAAAATAAACTTGTTATCGGATTGCCTAAATAAAAATTAATACTATAAAAATTTGGGAAAACCGGACCCATCTGCAACGGTTGTAAATAAAGAATTTTATCTTAAGGAGTACATACACAAAAAGATATTCTATAGTAAAGTTTAAAAATATATACAATTATAGAATTAAAATAAAAACACAAGCGACGCAACAACAATAAAAACTGAACTGACATCTTAAAAACTTTACTCAACACAGGTAAAACATTTGCAGCACACCAAATGCAATAGTAAAACTCTGAAAGGACAAATAACAAAAACAATGTCATAATGTACCTCAAGATTACATTTATAGTGCGCATTGCGAATGGACACCAAAGTTTAGGAACACCATTGGCTACACATGGGGCAGAGATAACAAAGTCTAAGTTCACCATTCACACCTGGACCGAACGGAATGAAACATTATCTACCCATAAAGAAGAGACCAGTACTCTTCTTTGTTGAGACCAGGATGTACAAATAAGGCACATGTGGGTACCACTACTTGAGCAGTTATCGCTATGCATCAGCAGACCCAACCCTGATTAATCTACTTAAGGTATGCGTAGAAATACGACAAATCTTCTGAATTCCCCATCATTCACCTAGTGGCGATAGCAGATTCAAAGCTATCGAAGCATTGTTAGATCAAATAAATTCAAGAAGAAGGAATTTCAAGTAATCTCTAAAAATCACGGTACATTTCCTACTAATTATTTTTTAAATGATGGAAACACAACAATATCTGATAAAGAGTTTCAGTTCGAGTATGGTAGCCATTCGCAAAATAATTTTAAAATTAAAAGCTGTTTAACTACAAGAAATTAGATATAGTATATCACAATCATTTAGTTACCTGGCTCTAAACTAAGCCCTTCTTTTTGCAAATCGCAGCCTTGTTTGTTGTAAGGACAAACTTTTCCTGTACTATATATCTCTGACATTTTGTTGGAAACATTCGTTAACTAAAAAAATTAAAAGTATGTTAGAATGTTGCATATTCTTATTTCCACACAACATATATTCACATATTTGTGAAATGCATAAGTATTGCGTTTCTTCAATCCGAATAGTTTAGATAACATTTCACTTAACATGTAAGTATTGTTTAATTCATGAACGCTAATTTAAACTCTGACTCAGTTTTAAAATATTGTACTTACTTGAGCTATTTTATCTTTGTCTAATGCAGATATTCCAAGAATATGCAGGAATTTCATTTGTCTTTGTATAGACTCGTCCTTATACAGCTCCGGTACCGCATCACGGAAATACTTGGTCCAAATTTCTTTATTGTGTTGAGCAACGTCTAAAGTTAATTTTGTCTGAAAGTTCAACAAATCTAAACTCATATTTCAGAGACGTAGTTAAAAAAGACCTTTTGGTATTCAAAAATTGTAATATTTTTCGAATTAGAAAAGACAAAAAACGAATGAAAATATTACTTCACAAAGCCAATTTAATAATTTATTTCCACACCAATTATCGTTCGTATACTAAGTGACAGAAATTATAACACCCACTAATAGCTAATATATTGCAGTATATTTTCTATACATGTGGATTAATGTAAAGTAAACGCTCAAAATTAGTAAGAAATAAAATAATTAGAATCTAACGAAAATTAATTATAAATTCAGTTCGTGCTGTACTCTATGCTTTCATTAACTCCATGGGCATGCTTCTTATGAGATGATCGATTTTCTACTGTGAAATGTGAACCCATGCTATCTGTACCTGTGGAGTTTTTGTAGGACTGGGGCCTACCAATAATATCTCATACAAATCCAATTTGTGATAAATCAGGACATCTTAATGACCAATGCAACATATCAATTTGACTAAGAGCAAAGTATTCTAACGGGATTCTGCTACATGCGGTCGGGTATTGCCTTGTTGAAACAAAAGGGTGATAATAACTATACCAGAACCCTTAGCTACCCTAGAAGATGTGTTTAACCACATTTTGGATTGGCTGCCATTGGGCAGTCATGTTGACCTGAATAAAGACAAATGGTAATATTCTGCCTTAAGGAATAACCCTCTACATAATAGCTGATAACAAAAATTGATTATTGCCCCTCTCGTATATTGCTTTCGGTTACCGTAAGTAAGAGAGAATGGTAAGGCAAAATTAAGTCTGTATGAAAACTTCTATGTACTGATAAACTCTTCGCATTCCAATTAAGCCAACAATCGATCTCATTTGCCCTTCTGGATGTGAAGTCAAAATTTTTAGTCATCAATATTCACGGTCTGTTGTTCTACGTTGACATCCCATAACCTTTACTATTCGTGTTTGGTCCTCCTGAAAGTATGCCTGACACCAACGCTAAATGCCAGAATCATATTCGTTCGCGTACCAATTTATCTCAATGGGAAACTAGTTACTCTCAGGTCCACTATGAGCAACCAATCAAACTCACTTAGTTCATGGAACTTACAAATGACCTCTAAGAAAATAAATTCCTTACTGAAGCCAAAAAATATTAATTTATCCGCCACGTGATTATAACGTTCTAACAACTTGGAAAAAGTAGTGTAGAGGAACGTGCATCAATATAGATGATTTAACCTGTATATCTACTATCCAGTATTCAATGGTCAAATAAAATATGCGAAAACGATGAAGAAGATTTAGAAAATGTTCCACCCAAATGTAAAAAGAATCAAACTCAAAAACATGAGGTAGATTTTAATAATGAAGGCACATACCATACAGAAATAACATAAAGAATATAAACAAAACAAGAACTGTAATTATGTCACTAAACGAATACTATGGTGCACAGATAGGGAAAACAACGAAAAAACACATTGATCAACAGCAAACCAAAGAAAAAATATAAGTGGTTGAAATGGACATTCTGAGATGGGCAAATAGAACATCAAATTGAGACCTGGTTATGAATGAATCAATAAAATCACAGATGAGTCAGAATCAGTAGTAGAACAATAATTAATCTTATATGGACATGTTCAACTAATTCCAAATTAGTGTTCACAAATAAAAACTAGGCTAATTTACTAAGTCATCAACTCTTTTCGGCCTGTACTATAAATAAGATAATACGTTCCCCTCGACTTAACCATACAAAGTATGGCAGTGCATTCCCTCTAAGCATGTCTTTAGGGGAAATTTCACTAACCCCAGATATGATAGATATCAAAAGGGTTTGTTTAGCTCTGTGGGAGCCGTTGCCAGGTTATCAGGCCCTTGGTTGGAGTCGTGGCAGCACTCCATGAATTTTCTGACCGTCCGGGCTGTCTCTAACAAAACGGCTGTTTGCATTAGTTGATAAAGATATTCGTCTAGACTCAGGTATTTTAAATTATTTTGTAGAAGTTTTGGGACTACTCCTATCGTTGACATAACAATTAGTACAGTTCATGTGTTATTCATGTCCCACTGTGTCCTTATTATTATTATTATATTGTAAAATGGAATACTTTTAAGTTATTTTCATGGAATACTGATTGGTAGTTTGGAAATTAAGTGTTCTTACTTGTTTTATTAAGTAACTGGCAACTCGAATAACGGAATAGAAAACCTATTAATTTACTTAGACGGGTCACTATGAGAGTGAAACGCATCTGATTTTATCCTCATATTCTACCGAAAATTCTATGCCATCAATATATGAATTTAAATGCAAATATCCTCTGTAAAAAAATATATCTACACCTTGAAACATCAAAACCTAAATGATATTGAAAAGTGAAGAATTGTCAGCATTCTACTTGTTTATAGTAAAATCTCCTTCAAAAAGCAAAAAAACACAGCAGATTTAAGTAATAATATATAAAATGTAGTGTTAATACTAACAATTTCTATTTTGTTAGCGTTAAATATCATTGTCCCCCAAACTATATTCCATAGAGATAATAATTATTAGTAACGCGTAGTGAGAGAGAAAGAACGTAGAGTGGATGTATCCACCTCAGTCTGAGCTCGCTTCTGATAGGTGCTGGATTCTGTCAAGTGACGTACAGCTATTCCTTGCACCACTAGACTACTTGTACGGACCTAGAAATAGCTTGCTACTGTCTCTAATGCCACGATATTTCTACATTGCAGGGCAACTCCAGAAGTACATGCTCTAAGGTATAGGTGCCCAAATCTCAGGAACACTATCTTAAGTATTACCTGCATGACATATACATACAGTTTCATTACCACAACCACAAGACAATTAAAAGTAGGTTAAAATTGACTTACATAGTTAGTTACAACCACGGTTACAACTGAAACTAATAAAAGCATGTTAAATAGCATCTCATTCTAAAGAAGCCGCAGGATTCTAAGCTGACTGTGGCTAAACACAAAATTTACTAATCATATTACCATACAAAAATTTGTAAAATACTATATCATCAATCATATTTTATTATCACTGCACCATAAGCTATTCTAATATATAACGAACTTACTGCAATTTCTTCTTTCGTTTTATTTTTAACGTCTGTTGCATAGGCAAATTCTGCTATACTGGATTGATAACACAAATCTGAGGCTTCTTTCTCGAAGGTATTTTCCAAATAACTTTTGAGTTCAGATTCAGATAAGGCTGCATTGCATCCAATAACGACATTTGCCACCAAAAATAGTAATATCTGCAAGAAATCATCGGTCATACTTTAAAACATATTTTAATAGATTATGCTTTTCTAAAGTCGTATGACATTGTCAAATATCAACATCCAAAATACAGAGCGTTTTATTAGTATATTTTACACAGTGTGCTGTAGATTTTATATGGGATTTGTTTTCGTCTAACTGTGAAGGGCATAGCATATATTTTTTTATATTTTTTTTATGTTCTTATTTTTTTAGGTAAACATGTACGTACTAATATGGTCTGGACCTGATATGTTTTAGTGAATGTATTTCTGCACTATAACTGTTACAAATTAATAATTATGGCAAAACCTATTAATATTCTGAAGGGCAAAAAATGGAACATACACAGCTTTGGGATTAATAGCTTCTTCAGCAAAGAGATTTTCTAACTCGTTATGATCGAAACGGAACGTAATAAGTTTGTTCGTGCAATATGCGCGGTACGGGAGCTGCGTTGCCTTAATGTGACAGCCACAAACTACAACAGCGGACGAAAACAAATCAGTTTTTTTTTTCAGTGAACACTATGAATGATTTTTAAGCGTTTAATAGTTTGCGGCTGTCACACTGACATGATGCATCGCTCGCACCGCGTATATCCCGTTTACATTGGACATAGCTTAAAAGACAAAGGAAGTTTGGAATCCCATTTACAACATTGCACACAAACGCGTGAAATCTGGGAAGATAATGAAGAAATTGGGGTGGTTCACATCTGTTTTCAGTTCAGATCAAGAAGAAGAACTATGTGAATATCTTCAATGAATCGAGAGCTAGGCAGAGTTATTTTAAATAATTATTGAAGGCTATTAGATAAACACAATTTCGATGCATCTTCAGTATATGGTATGAACGAAACTGGAATAACGAGCATTACAACTCAGCCAAATCACGTTAAAGACACAAATAGGAATAATATACAGTGCAGAAAGGGGTCAACAAACCACTGATAAATGCTGCTGCAATGTAGCGGGTAACTTCGTTCCACCCTTTTTTCGCAAACGTATCAATGAATGTCTACTGGACAATACGCAATCAGACTCGCAAACTACCATGACTGACAACGGTTGGTTATATGGAGAAACTTTTTTGAATTGCTTGCAATTAATTGTTCAAAAAGTTCTTCTGAGTGAGTCAAGAAAAGTGCTACTATTGCTGGATAATCGCGTACCAGATATATCTTTTTGTCATTCGCACTGCGCACCACTGACCGAATGCAGCCACTAGATGTGGCGATGTATGGACCACATAAAAATATTTTAGAAAAGGGTTAAATACCTTCCAAAAAGCTTGATTGTAAACCAATATGACAGAGGAAAACTTTTTAGTGGAATCTATGCTTCGGTTACGTTATCAGTTAATGGTTTGAAAACACCGGTACTCTGGCCTTATAATCCAAATGCGTTTGGAGACGAAGATTACGCTCCTTCAACTATGACCGACCCTCCACTTCATGACTGATAGTCTACTGTGGCTGATCCTATCAAAAATGATGCCTTGTTGACTAAGATCGACAGTCCTTTTAATGGCGCAGCCTCGACTATGCCAAGACTGATCCTTACATGATCATCCAGCGATATCTATGACAACTGACTCACTTTTACTTGTAAATGTGTCTGTTGTCGCAAAAAAGACGTCTTATCACCTCCAGTTATTATATCATAAATGGAGACTGAAAGGTCTCCCACACCGTTGGCTGATTCCAACAAACAATATGGAAGAAAGATTCAATAGCAGAAAACCAACCAGCGTCTTTAGTTTAGTTTTACCCCATTTCAAATTAGATCTATACCAAAAGTCGTCTTAAAAACAAAAGGCCAAAGTTAATAGTATAACGTCTCCTGTCATTAAAGTCAACTGCCTATAAAATTCGAGAAAGCAAAAATTAAGAAAACAAAAATTTCAGAGTTAGTAGGCTCTAACAAAACTAAAATTAAAAGATTCTCTGTCAAGTCACAAAACAAAGAAACTTAACCAGATTTTTATTGTTTGATGTGCACTGACAAATACGTTGAACCACCACCGGAAGATAGAATCAATGTAAAGGTTAGGCACTTTGTATCTTGAAGCGATCATGTATATCACAATTTTCTTTTACTTATGATTATGGAGGAGCAGTGTTGGAATGTTTGTTTGTTGACTTGAAAATACAACATTTTTAATTATCTGACTTTTACTCCATAAAGTTAACTGTTATTATTTAATCGAAATGTGCCAAACACAAGATCTATTCTTTAAATATTTTACTTCAAGAAGTCGGTGACTGAGAATAATGATATTAAACCCAACAACAGACACATGTGACCTCTCAGAAAACAATATTTCTTAAATGAAGTCCGTTCTGGTATGCAGAAATTATGTTCAAATTAACTATATTTCAGGCTGCACCAGATCCAGTGCAAATTATTTAATTGTGAATATTTCTAAGATTTTTTGATACACAACTACTGTCCACCTAATTATGTATTGAAGGTTGCATATTTTTTGCAAAGGAAAAATTTCTTGAGAATTCAAAACTTTTAAATCGTAATCATTTTGCTTAGCAGTAGATTCAAATCTTTTTTTTGTTACTTCTGGTCTTCGGTACAATATGTTGATCATAGTTGCCGTACCTTATATTATTTGCATATTCAACTTTTTTTGGCACCTGCACTAAATCGATTTGTGAAAGCAAGTTTATAATTGCACCCTTATTATCGAAAATATTCTTCTGAATTTTTTATACTCACAACCAACTTAGTAATTGAAGCTGAATTACAAAATAGACAAATCAAAAAGTAGACTGAAACTGGCATTGTAAATGCTGGTAAATTACGAACAATTTATTTAAGTTTTAAAGATTGCAAGGCTAAAACAGAAGAAATATGTAAACAGAGCATCTATAACAGAGTACGTATATTTTTAATATGTTGATATGCAAACCAATTAAAATCGCACCATTTATAGGTTAATGCTACTTTCAGCAGCCTTAACCTATTAATCAAGTCAATAGAACAAAATTCAATGCACTTTAAGATATAAAATTTAATAGCAAATCGCTTGTGCCACCACCAGTTAAGCAAGGCAATGAATGACATGATTTTAATGACAAATTCCTAGAAGTATTTATATCATTTAAATCCAGATGTATACTATATGCTAAGTGAGGCTTAATATTATATTTTTCTTATAATAACTTATTCTTGAATCCTAAAATGTAGGAAAAAGAGTGTGCCATTAAAAAAATATTGTATTGCAATACTTGATTTCAATAAAACGACCGTATATACATAATTTTAAATAACGCAAGTGATTAACTCTTGCTTTATTACCAAATTGATTTTTTGAACAATTTGAAACATCTAACACCTCTTTGGATATATTATATCACTATGATTGGCCGAAAAACCAAAGCACTTTAAAACGTACTTTTTTCACCAGCATGTAAAAATTTTACACTATATTACGTTTACCATATATTTCTTTGATAATTGCATTAGTCATTGGTTAATCTTTCGTTCTAATTGGAGAAAAATGCATGTTAAGGCTTGTTCCGACGAATAACCGATATGCAACTGCTAATGACGTCACCACACCTTGTGTATCGGTTATTCGTTATGTTGGAACGAACTGTTAACACTCTTCCACACACACAAGTACCTGTCATGATCTGGTTTGAATGCCATCACTCCGTTCGCCATCTCACCAGCATTTTTAATTAATCTTTACGATGTTTTAACTACTACAAATTTAAGATAGACAAACACAAGTGCTTGATCTGAACGTACAAATTAGCTTAGATACATCCATGGGCGCAGCTAGAGATTTTTCGTAGGGGGTGGGGGAGGCAGACGGCTAGCTCAACAGCCATAGCAAACTCAGTTGTTTTAATCATGTGATGTTCACCCTACAACGCCCATGGAGACATCCAAATTCTACAGAACCACAGTCTACATATTGATTTATTGAATCTTTGCATCATTTAACGGATGATAAATGTCCCAGTTTTAAATTCAAAAAAGATCAGAATTTTTTAAATAAGCAATTTGCAGATTTTCCGGCCTATCTCACCGAAAAATGCTCAGGTCGAGACTTATAAATGCACCTTTTGAAGGATTTTTAATTGTGTGCAACTATTCAATTCAGAGATACCTTCATTACTTTTCACAATATAGGTAAGCAAAGAATGAAAGTTGTAAGAGTTTTATTACTTAAAAAATTAATTTTTACGAATTTGCTGTTTTAATCATGACAGTTATGGCTAACAAACTGTTACTTAAGTGATAATAAGCTGTCAAATTTTAGGTCACTATAAAATCTCTGATGACTGGAGGCTATCTAATTCTCCATACAACACCTAGTACGTATTGCATTATCTTATTGCCTTACATTCAAGTGTCACAATTGAAAAAATAATTATAATACTTGAATTATTAATTTTGTATTTCGGGTTTCCGAGGAATATCGGTAAGGATACAAGGGCATAAATAAAACATTAAGAGCAAACAACACCGGCACTCTTCCAACTATGAAGTAAAATTGATTTTACCAAACTAGAGTATTATATAAGAGTTGTACGGTAAGGTATAGAAAACAAATAAATCGTAGAAGACAACAAAGTAAATGTACAAATGGAGGGAGATCTGGTAAATGGTAAATAATCAAATAATTTCTTATTTCCGTCTTGGAAAATGTTAAAATGACACATTTTTCCCTCCATTGAAGGATTAGAATCAAACTTTTAAATACTTTACGTTTACTGTCGTAAAAATGTATTAGTATTACGTTTGTTCGACGAGATCAGGGGTGGAATTCTGTAACTCGTTATAGTCGAAATGAACCAGAACGTGTGTCACTATAATTGAAAAAGCCATCTTTTATTCAATAATATTAGAAGAAACATTTTGACAAACACTGCCGGTTATTACTAAATGACGCCAACAGATGTAATTAATACGTGTAAGTGTACTACACTTAGTGAGTAACAACATCGAATATTCCGAAGAAGATGAGAGAGATCTCATCGAAACGTCAAACTGTCTTTTCTAAGACAACTGAAACATAAAGACGAGAATCCTGAGAACTTCAATGACATTTCATACTGGTGAAAACATCCAAAGTAGCGATTTTAATAGCCACCACCAACGGTGGAAATACCACTACTGCTACGAAAATGGCACAAGGTTGGCTGAATAGGCAGATGAAATTTACATATTTCTTGTATTTGACGCAGATGAAGGCACTTTTTTTCAGACTGGTGTAATTCCCTGGAGTTGGTCCGGCTGGTACAGTGGATACCGCCGATATCAGACAATTACAAACCAACAATCTAGGTATTGCTGCCGGACTCATATCCGCCCTAGACAGCTCAAGCAGACGTAAGTGGGAGGAGACTGCATCTCAAATGATATTCCAACACTCAAATCGAAAGACCTGGAGCCTTCTTAGGAAACTAGGCTCAAGCACTCCTACCACACTTGCACGGTCAAGTATAACGCCAGACAAGATTGCTGGTCATATTGTGGAAACGTTAATAGCACCCGTCGATAGAAAGCATACAAAACCCGTGAAGAAAGAACTGCCATTACTAAAGAGGAACGCTCCTAGCCAAACAACCTTCTTCCCACATTTCTCGACCGAAGACCTTAACGAGGCCATATCAGATATAAGGCCCAGAAGGGCTCCTGGTTCTGACGTCGTCCTGCCTGAATTCCTCATCCACACAGGTCAACAAAATATTAAAACCCGGCAAACTAGACGACCAAGCAGCCACCTACAGACCTATAACCTTGCTCAGTTGCTGCTATAAATTACTACAAAGAGCTGTATATAATCGAATAAGCGTGACTATCCTAGACCAGGTCGCGATAACCCAGACTGGGTCGCAGCTGCTGTGACCACGTCTTGTTCCTCACAACATATATAGACAGACTACCAACAAAAAATGAAAACGGGGGTGAGGTTCACTGCTGCCTACGATACGGTCTGAAGAGGGGGCATTCTATACAAATTATTGCAGATAAGATAAGAGCTTGGAGAACATAGAGCATATTCTGTCTAGCGACTTGTGAGTCCTTAACAACAACTTCAAGAAATTGAGACAAGTACCCAGTCCCAACAAAACTGAGCTTTCTTGCTTCCACCTGAATAGCAGACTAGCGAAAAGTGAAATGCAAGTTCTTTTCGCTGGCCAAGCTCTAAAACATATCCCAAAATATCTTGCGATAACGTTGGGTCGCACCCTCTGCTACAAAATGCCCCTCACAAACACTGCAGGAAAACTAAGAACACGCAACAACTCTACGAACCAGTGCCCGAGCTCTTGTCTATTCGTGTGCTGAGTACTGTGCGCCTGTGTGGTTAAACAACCACCACACCAAACTAAGTGACGTCCAACTAAACCAGACTATGAGACTCATTACAGGCGCAATAAAGACAATCCCAAATTAATGGCTGCCAGTACTCTCTGGAATAGCCCCACGGCAGCTCCGAAGGGCTGAGGCCCTTCTAAGGAAGTATAACAAAATCAGAGCCAACAGCAAATGATCATCCATCAAGCAATCCCACCGCTGCAGAAAAACATACTCAAATCCCGACAACCACCAATAAGAGACGAAGAAGTTCTTAGAACCAACAATTTCAATTCTTTGAATCAATGGCGCTCACAGTGTGTAAATATACAGGGATCATTGGCTGGTCCAGGGGGGTTAAGGGGCTGAAGCCCCCCAAAATCATATGAGTGGTATGCTTTTTTAGTGTTTATTGTGCTAAAATCAACTTTCAGTGACGTCAACCCGCCCCCTTAACGAGATAAAGCCCCCCCAAATGACAATCCTGGATCCGCCCCTAACAGGGATTACATATACATGGTGAAGTATATGCAACAGTATACGGGCTGTAACTGGGATTAACATATAGGATATCAAGGTTTAGCATGGTTTAGTAGTAAATTGTTGGTATATTTCTGATGTTTAGCTTTAGGGGTCAGTGAGTCCGGTTTTATGTTTCCCACTATAACAGTATATGTATACTGGGTTAATAAATAGAGTCACATGGAGCGTGTAATTCAGAGTGTAAGTTTACTAATGTTATTATATAGGCTGGTAATACACCGAGTTTTAGTATACAGGGTGAATTAAATGCAGCAGTATATGAGGAAATTAGAAAATTTTAAGGATTGCAGGAAAAATCTGGACTTATAACGTGAGAATATACAGAATATTAGTTTACTGTATGTAAATATACTGGTGTTAGTATATAGAATGTGTAAGTTTACACAGTGTCATTTCTGTATTGCACAGGGTGGTACTAAACAGAGTGTAAGTACTGAAGTGAAATTTATGCAGGCTGAATATGCAGTAGACGGGTTGTAAATGAGAAAATTTTAATAGTTCGGGATAAGACATTCGGACAATACCAGTTGACTTCGTTAGCAATGAGCACGCTCATTGTTAGTAAATTGACTATAAGTATACCAGGCATAGACTAGCATACAAGGTCTAAATGTACAGAGTACGTATACAGGGGATGCGTACTTAAGGTGAAGTATATGCAGTAACATATTTGGGATATAAATATATAGAGTAAGTATACAGTAAATGTACATAGAACTTATAGGGTATCTTTATATTACTTCGTTAAATAAATTTAACAATTCGAAATTTACCAATTTTGTAGGCATTCTGTATAATCTCATAAAATTGTTATAAATTTTAGAGTTCGATCCACGAATTTGGCATACTGGGAATATTCACAATTTTCATTAAAGTATACTGTTTCTTTATTCATGGGTATGCAAAAACGTATCCATTCTGAACAGTTACCGATGTCAAGTAGGTATCTTCGTTTCGTTTAGGCCAGTCAGAAATATAAACCGGCTGCCAATCGATTACCGCTCAATTGTTTAACCAACGTTAGTTGCCGTGAGGCAAGTCATATATTTTTTCTCAAATGTCGAAAAACAGATGCTCAAAAAGCAATACACCCTGGGCTGTCATTAAAGGCCAGTCGCTTTTGAGATTCTCGAGATATGGCACACACAAAAAAAGTATTTTTGTTAATCTGGCTGGGCTAATCATTATGTTTTTTATACAAAATAAGAAAATCCTGAGAAAAAATAGGGGTTGTGGGTCATATAGGGAGTTTTCGGAATCCAAAATAAGTTTAAATTTTACACTGATAAACTCTTGTTACAAAAGGCGTTGATGAATATCGAAGAAAACTATATTCTAATATCAGTTGCATAACTAATAGGTTGTTATTAGTGTAACAGATTTCTTTCGTTTACAATCGTTTTGCAATTCTTATGTTATTATGGTTCGACAGTGGTGGATCCAGCCAGGAGGCAAAGGGCGCTCCACCCCAAACAGCTTAGGAAGAATGAAAAAAATAATAAATAAAAGTAAACAGTAAACAATAGTGTTCTGTTATATGATATTAAACAGTATACAGGACAGCAATAACTTCAGAAACACAAGGAGTTTGGTTGTAAATAATAACACTTTGTAACTAGTTTTATAATAACAATTTTCATCTTGCGCTTTCGATGATTGTTCGTTTCTAACTTTATTAACATTGTTAAAATATTGTTATATACTTCGTGGGTTCAATTAAAAATCATAAAACTAATATGCACTGTCACTTTTCTAGAACTTTATTTACATTTAAAACAGCTGATTCACAATACATTTTCATATAAGCTAGTCGTCGCGGTATCTCTCCTTGGCGATCGTGGTGTGCTTCTTTTATATCACCAGCGTAGAATTCTCCAGTAGAAATCAACATCGTTCCTTCCGCTGCCGAGCCTTTTCGAGAATCGTATTTTTTTATCTTGAAGCTTTTGTTGTCGTGCTGAAATGACACAGGGTCGGCTTTGGGTAAATTTCGTAACACTGCCCCCCCTTTAATTCTGATCGTCCCGATCAGAAACATCCCCTCCATGGTAGGGAGCGAGTCGATCTAAGTGAACCACCTTCAATTTAGCCTTGGGGTTTCGACGGATCCGGTAGACGACATCATTCAGCCTCTTGACCACTTCGTATGGACCATCCCAGGCGGGTGTAAGCTTTGGGGATTTACCCTTGCTCCGTTGGGGATTGTACAGCCAGACTTTGTCCCTCTCCTGGAACCCGGCTGAATTGGCCTTGAGGTCGTATCGCGTCTTCATCCGGTCACTGGTGGCCAACATCTGCGTTCGGGCTAAGTCGTGTATTGCCAGCATGTTATGTCGGAGCTGGTCGGCATAATCGTCGATGTCTTGGGGAGGTTCTTCGGGGGAGCCAAATGCCAAGTCGCATGGTAATCGCAGCTCCTTTCCGAATAAGACCCTGGCTGGGGTCAGGCCTGTACTATTATGTATAGCAGAGCGATATGACAACAGGAATAGGGGAATATGCTCATCCCAATCACGCTGGTTATTGCTGACGACCTTGGATAGGTGTTGTTCCAAGGTCCGGTTGAATCTTTCCACCATTCCGTCTGACTGTGGGTGTAATGGTGTTGTTCTCGTTTTCCTGATCCCCAACATCGTTCTGGAATACATTCGATTCGAAGTTACGCCCCTGGTCTGAATGTAATTCCATCGGGACGCCAAACCTGCTGAATAGTTGTTCTACTAGCACCGTCGCTACCGTGGTTGCCTCTTGGTTGGGTATCGCATATGCCTCAGGCCATTTGCTGAAGTAATCCATTGCGACCAGAATGTATTTGTTCCCCCTCTCAGAGTCGGGAAACGGACCGGCGACATCGATGGCAATTCTCTCAAATGGGACGCCCACATTGTACTGCTGCATTCTGCCCTTGGTCCGGGTCTTCGGGCCCTTACTGGCGGCACATGTGGCACATTTGCGACACCAAGCTCTGACGTCTTCGAAGTAATTCACCCAGTAGTACCGCTGGCGAACTTTGTCTAGGGTTTTATTCATGCCCAGGTGGCCTCCGGTAATTCCATCATGTACTTCGGTCAGGATGGCTGGTACCTTTTTCTTCGGAACTACCAGTTGGGACTTGGTTTCTCGTCCATCAGCGCTTTCCCAAACTCGCTTGAGCATTCCATTGTCTACTCGTAGAGAGTCCCACTGAGCCCATAACGATTTCAGCACGCCGGAGTATCTAGCTACCTCGTCCCACCGTGGCCTGGGTGCCCCTCTCATTTTGAGTGACAAGATTGGTTCGATGTCTGGATCAGCCATTTGGTCCTGAATGCACTGTTCCGTTGTCCAGTCTTCATTGGCCTGCACTCGAATCTGCCTGATGGAGATACCCTCTCGCTGTTCCGTCTTCAGACAATGCTTGCATTCCGCTCTACAGGGTCTTCTGGATAGGGCATCGGCATTATTGTGCAACCGACCGGCACGGTGTTCCACCTTGAAGTCGTATTGCTGTAATTTCTCCATCCATCTGGCCAGTTGTCCTTCCGGTGTCTTCATGTCCAGCAGCCATTTGAGTGCGGCATGATCTGTTCGGATTAAGAAATGGCGACCATACAGGTATTTATGGAAATGGTCCACAGCCCTTATTATTGCAAGAAGTTCTTTTCTGGTGACGCAATAATTTCTTTCTGGCTTCGAGAATCCCCGGCTGTAGTACTCGATCACCCTCTCTTCACCATCTTGCACCTGGGATAGGACGGCCCCCAACCCTGTGTTGCTGGCGTCTGTGTCTAAGATGAACTTGCCGGACTGTGTAGGAAAGGCTAGGATTGGGCTGGAACATAGTGCTGCCTTCAGTCGCCTGAATGATGTTTCGCAATCCTGATTCCAATGGAAGGTCTCTTTATCAGTGGTCTGCCGATGTAGAGGGGCGGCGATGGTGGCAAATCCCTCAACAAAACGCCGGTAGTATGAACAGAGGCCCAAGAAGCTTCGGAGTTCATGTTTGTCTCTTGGAACTGGCCAATCACGGATGGCTTCTATCTTGTCTTCGTTGGTGCGGATTCCTGACTCGGACACTACGTGGCCCAAAAACTCTACTTCTTTTTGAAACAAGGAACACTTCTTCGGATTGAGTCTCAGGTTGGCGTTATTAATTCTGGAGAATACTTCGCCCAGGTTCTTCAGATGGTCGTCGAATGTCTGGCCCATGACTAGAATGTCGTCGAGGTATACTAAGCACGTCCTCCATGTTAGCCCGCTTAGTACATAATCCATTAGTCTCTCAAATGTAGCGGGTGCATTACATAACCCAAAGGGCATGACCGTGAACTGAAACAGCCCTTTACTGGTGGAGAACGCTGTCTTTTCTCTGTCGTTTGCGTGTAGACCAACCTGCCAATATCCACTTTTTAGGTCTAGTGTGGAAAACCAACGGGAACCTGCCACTGTGGTCAAAGTGTCATCGATTCGGGGTAGTGGATAGCTGTCTTTCTTCTTGACATCATTCAGCTTTCTGTAATCCACGCAAAATCGGGTGGTTCCATCTTTCTTTTTAACTAGCACGACGGGAGCAGACCATGGACTGATGGATGGCTCAATAACTCCATTTTGTAACATGGACTCGATGTTTTCCTCGACTGCCTGTTGTTGCCCCAATGGTAGTCGTCTAGGTGGTATTCTGATGGGTTGAGCCTTTCCGGTATCTATTCGATGCTGGATGATGTTGGTGCGACCGGTAGTTCCATTTTTACTGTTAAAAATTTGCCAGTGTTTTGTGATAAATTGCTTGGCTTTCTTCTGGTTCTCTGGTGTCAAGTGTGTCAAGTGGTCAGCAAACTGTTGTAGGAACTCTTTATCGGGCCCTGTCTCATTCACCGACGTCTGGTACTCTTCTTCGCAATTGATGATGGTCTCTACTGGCTCGAAACAAGCTATCTCTTGACCATTGGCAATTCTAATGTCGTTGTTGGACAAATTCAGGACTCTGATTGGTATATCTCGTCCGGTTTTAACTATAGCCCGTCCAACCAAGTAGTCATGAGCTGAGTGTACGGGCTCCACCATTCCAACGCAGCTCCCAGGATTGCTGTCTAGCTGCCCATGAATAATCTGTTCCGTTCGACCGGGAATTCTAGCTGAAGACTTTGCCACAATTTTTATGGGCGTGACTGATGTGTTGACGGGCCGTGTCAATACAAATTCCTCATTCAGGAACCGAAGAACATCATATCTCGGGTCAAACATAAATCCATGCTGGCTAATTAGGTCCATTCCCAGTATAAAATCGTCCTCAATATTCGCTACCAGGACCCTATGCCGGATCATGTTGTCCCCTATCTGTAGCACGACATCTGCCTCACCCTGTATTGACATGGACTCGCCGGTGACTGTTCTGAGCTGGATGTTATTGGTAACTGGCCGAATTTCTGATGCTCTTAAGACCCTGGACTTGGCAATGGACACAGCGGCGCCGGTATCGACGGTGAAGGTAACTGCTCGCCCGTTGATGGTGCCTCTGATGACTAGGCTGCCGCTATCTCGGCAAAATCCCCGGATGGATAACGTTTTGGGGGCTGGTGGAGGGACAGTCAGCATTCGCCCCCCTATGCTGACTGACTGACGGTCCCTGGACATGTGGCTGTTCTGTTGGTTACCCCTGGTCGGTGATCGTTCAGGTGGCCTCACTCGACAATTACGTTGGAAGTGCCCTGTCCGTCCGCAGCGGTAACATGCCCCTCTCGTGCCAGTTCTTTGTGACCGCTCTAATAATTTGTTCAGACCAGCCAGCAGCGCTTGAAATTGTGACTCTGACTCTTCCTGGTTGAAGGAAACTACTCGGACCTTCGGCTTGGACATGTTCACGACGGCCTCTACTTCCAAAGCCCGAAGTAGAGCTTCATTACTTTTCTTGACGCCACTTAGTCTTAGATTTCCACATCTCTGATACCGTTTATGAAACTCTCTGTGGCCAACTGGTCTTTCGTTTCCTCTGGCAGGTCTGGTAGGACAAGTGAACTAACCGTCTAATCTTTGCTTCGAATTCTTGGAGGCTTTCACCGGATTTTTGGGTTTTTCCACTGAGTTGGACTTGGTATACCTGGCTCAAGGATTGATTGTCGTAGCGTTTGTCTAGGATGGCGATGATCTTGTCGAAATTACCTTGTTCATCGACTGGAATGCTTTGGAGGAGTTCTAGGGCCGGACCTCTTAACGAAATTACCAGAGGAGTAGATTTTTCTTGATTATCCCATCCATTAGCTGTAGCCACAGCCTCAAATTGCCGTTTATACATAGGCCAAGATGAACTGCCATCAAATGTGGGTGGTTTACTAATGGAACCTCTGGTACTCACGGTGTTCTGGTATTTTCCTCGCTGTAAGTCCTGTTGCATTTTTTTAATTTCTGTTTCTACCTTGTCTTGGATGGCACTGATTTGGTCTTGAACTGTGTTTTGAATTGAACTGATTTCAACTTTTACCTGGCTTTGGATGGAATCGAGGTCATCTACTTTTGTTTCAAGAGTGTCTACGGTATTTTTTATGGTCTTAATGTCATCATTTATCTCTTTTATATCAGACTCAACTATTTGCATTCTTTCATTAACTGTTTCATTAACTTGTCTTACTATTTGCATTAGTTGTTCAAATTGCATTTGTCTTTTTTCTTCAGTTATTTTAAATTCATTTTGTCGTTTTTCTTCTAATAATTTAAATTCATTTTGTCGTTTTTCTTCTAATAATTTAAATTCATTTTGTCGTTTTAATTCAGTTTGATCTTGTTTTTCTACAAATTTCGAGAATAATCCTTCCATTAAATTTTGTTGTTCACTTTTCATCGTGGAAACAAGATTTTCTAATTCTATTTTACGTTTTTCATCGATATTAGTGACAAGATTTCCTAACTCAATTTTAAGTTTGTCATCAAAAGATTTCACTAACCTTTGTTGAATTTCTTCTTGATGTTGTTTCTCCTTCTTGTCACGTTTTTCTAGAATCTGTGCAATTTTTTCGTCTATCTTTTCCATACTACGAGTTTCCATAAATCAATTTAGGATGTTAACTGCACTAATCCTTCACTTCTAACACCAAATGTTATATACTTCGTGGGTTCAATTAAAAATCATAAAACTAATATGCACTGTCACTTTTCTAGAACTTTATTTACATTTAAAACAGCTGATTCACAATACATTTTCATATAAGCTAGTCGTCGCGGTATCTCTCCTTGGCGATCGTGGTGTGCTTCTTTTATATCACCAGCGTAGAATTCTCCAGTAGAAATCAACATCGTTCCTTCCGCTGCCGAGCCTTTTCGAGAATCGTATTTTTTTATCTTGAAGCGTTTGTTGTCGTGCTGAAATGACACAGGGTCGGCTTTGGGTAAATTTCGTAACAATATATTCATTCAGAGAGAGTCATTTATTTTAATCATTTATTTTTTGGTGAATAAATGAAGGTTTATGATAATGATAAAAGGAATCAAATTTATTTAGGCCGTCTAGAGAAAAAATTGTTAACATAGCCAACTCTTTGTAACTATGCCTATATTGGCCAACATTTACATTCGATCGCCTAGATATTATTACACAAATAATTGCTACGTTAATGGTTTTACTGCCAGGTCACAAAGATTAAAGAAATAAATAAAGGCAATGCGATTAATAATGTTTTTGATAACGAAAGCTGTTCCATAGTCTTCGTTTGGAAATCTTTTATTTACCGAAAGATAGTACGAGTATATATAATATCCACAACTTCCACTGTTACAACCTAATTTGTTCTAAATAAAACTCTTCTTCTAGTCTGCAAGGTCTCCAAATACATATATACATAAAATATGTATGTTTAAGGCAAAAACCGCAGGTATTTACCATCACAAAATTGAAAATGGATATAAGGCTTATCTGATTTAGAGATGTCAGCATGTAAGTAGGCAGGATTTGGAAAATGCAAGACATCCTGTTTATTTACCCGTTCATTAAAATGAATATAAGGGACTTTAATAAAATTCAAATGAATTCTTAATAGATTTATTAATTATCCCGTAAACAGCTTACTAAATCAAATTTCTACATCAATAAAAAAGTTCAAAATTTATAAATATTCAAATATTAAATATAAATAACACATGTGAATACTTTTTAACAAATACAGTTCTTTTTAAGTCTGTGTTGCATTACTCTATTGTGGATATAACATTGCATTAATGGATATATCGCATGATTGTGCCCTATTAAAATTATGGTCACTTTTACAACTACCATAAATATAAACGACTAATGATTCAATATTTAAAAACTCAAAAATCAATTTCCTTTGTATATTAATTATCAACATTTGCAACTATTTTTTTATACAGGATGCACACCAAAGCATGTTCAGTATGTTCTGCTGGTGTTATAATCATGTATATATGTAAATGCTCAGATATTAATTTTTTGCTAATATTGATTTTGTGCACACTTCTCTTTTGTACATCTAGCAAATGTCTGATATAATATTGATATTAATCTTTTAGCAAAATTTTGAAGGCAGAGAATTACTATTCTAATAATAGGTAGAATTCTTGTTAAGCCTATGCAATCCAAACACTTCTGTCCGAAACTCGAGGTTATCAGAAAATTGTACTGTCAGAGACTATATCAATTTTACAAAAGATGAAATACATTTTTCATGCATTCACTTATTCGTTTATTAATGACATGATCGTCATCGACACTGTAGTCACGTTTTAAGTAGCTAACTCGGTGACAAAAAACACCGTAAATCCATTTGTATTACAATGAAATTTAACTGTAATAATTCAAAACTGTAAATTACCTCTCCATATTTTATAAAATACTGTAAGCTCTAATACACAACATCTATTATCATCTTCAGACCGGTTTTTTCTAGAGCAGGCATAGTCTAAATAGGATACTTGGAAGGGGCGGATACAAAGAGCTTCAAAGTCAGTTATTTAAAAACAAAATCGAGCATATAATAAAATATTTTGTGAGTTTAATCGTAAAACGATTATTTTTAATAAAATAGCCTAGGAAATACAATTTACGGAAACTATGGTAGATTTCATACAAGTTCGCCCTCTTGGCACTCTGGCTCTCCCCCTCCACCGCAAGTTCGTCTCTGAATTCGCCCATGATATGGTTTAATGGGTGCAGGGGGAGGGTTACTATAACGTTAGCGGCTACAAAATTTTCAGAATCGCAAGAGACTATAAACTCTTAATATTTCACTTTACTAGTATTACAAACGCAGGAGTTGCAATTATTTCGAGTGTTGTTTGGAATTTTTTTCACATTATAATGACAACAACTTAAAATACTACATTTGAATTCATTTAGTTAGGAAGACTAACTAACCCCAAAGCAGCCGCCATCTTAAGGAAGCAAATTGGCAGGTTATGGCTCACATAGAGAGGGGGGCATGTTGGGACATTATTGAGGTAAAGTGGGCAAATCATAATTCTTCCGATACCATGGATGGAACAATGTTACAATTGATACTAACTCTAATAAAGTATTATAGATTATAATTCACAAATAACGAAAATGGTCAGCAAAAAAATCGGTTAATGAGGGGAAAAACTTACAGTAAACTCTTCTTTTTGGGGAGAAATAACACAACACTTGAGAGCAAAAGCTTTATATTAACCTTGCTTCAATGGAATATTAATTGGAATAAATAAAATATAAATTTGATTGATTTTTTTTAATTTTATTTTTTAAATATACAGTTTCTTGTTCATAATTGTGGTGTTATTTCCCACAAAATTATAAAAAAACTAGAAGATGCCATAAGTAATCCTCAGAAAACCGCTTAGAGATACATGTTTGAATAATAGGAGGACAACCTTTCAAAGCAGACAGCCGGTCCACTAGGAACAAGGGGTAGAATATGAAGGTGAGGGTACCCTTTTTCAGGATCAACCAATCAAAGAATTTGCCAAAATATAAATCTGGATATATTCAATAGAATTCCCGAATATGGACTTGTGAGTTAGAACAAAATGAGTGCCATAATTGTGTACGCCAGTTGCACCATTTATTTCTTTATTTGCTGGAAATAAAATGGTAAAAGAACGGACGACTAGATTGAAGGAGCAAGGAATGAAATGGGATAATTTGAGTTCCATATGGACAAAGATTTTAGCGCGCCGACGCACAGTATAATTTTCAGTTGAGGAAGGGCTCAGAATATTAAAACTCCGAGCGGATTAGATCAATTTAAAGAATTTTCTTTTTCAAAATGTATTTACCTGTAAGGGTAATGGGTTCAAGACACTGTATACAATAAATGTCTCTATGATTGACTACTATAAAATATCTCTTGATAAAATAAGAAAAACCCCTCAACATCAACAAAATTTCACCTATTTTCAAAATTTTCCATTTTTTTAAGAAAATTTACAAAATTGTACAAATTCTTGTAGAAAATTTCATTTTAAATAACTTCTATTAAGAATCTTTTTTCTACAACCTATAGGAACGATGTTATGAAAAAAATAAAAACTTTTCACATACATAAGTTTTAAGGACTGGCGTGTTTTGCGACAGTTTGAGTTTTGTTTTTCGAGTCCCGCTTGGAAGCCGTAACATCAAAAGGTTTCGATGTGTTTTGAAACTAGTCTGTTTAGTGGAAATGGTCTTGTGTTTTCTATATTCGCCTTGTATTCAAGGTAGCCAATATAAAAAAAATAATGGTACTGTTTTAGGTTTAATACTTACAATTTTACCACATTGTGTATCCGAATAATATAATATGTAATCAACTTATTGTTACTTGAAGAATAATAGTTGTGGCATATTTTGTCAATGTTTAAGCACTTCTTGGGAAATAACTGTATATTTCGGGGTCTAGGTCAGACCCCATGTTCAATGGCAAAGAAACCATGAAAAAAAGGCACAAGACTAAAATATAAAATTACATTGTTTAACAATATTATTTAATTTAAAACGTTAGAGAAATTTAATTTGTGAATCTACAGGGTAGCACACAAATTTCTAAAGATCATATAATAATAAGTTCCTTTCAAATCCTAGATGCGACTTTGTTATAAGATAGGATAGGATAGGAAATATACAGTAATTCTGTGAATTGTGATGTTTCTTCCCAAGAAGTGCTTAAACATAATCAACTTTTATTATTTTTATAGTACCTGCTCTGTAATATACCTATTATATAAATATGAACACTTCCGAGAGGTTAAAAAATAATAATCATCCACATTGACTGAAATTTAATGTGTTCTTTATAACTAATTTCATTTCATAACACCCGATGAAAGAGTATATGATTTACTTATAATTTTTTTTTCATAGTTCCTATTTTGTAATATAATATCTCTAAACATAGTGGTTGTTTATTGCAGAATAAATGTTTTCTAACTTCCTCGAGACAATCAGTGGAAACGAACAGGAAACAAAAGCAAAAGTGCAACCAAATGAAGTCCGCTTGATGAAAACAAGAGTTTTTGGTTTGTTTCAGTGTTGTTTTTATTTTTCAGGTTCTAGAAAACACAAACAAAACAAACTCAACTGTCCGTTTAGTGGAAATCCGGGGTTATAGGTGTAAGTAAAACGTTTTGTTTCTACTTTTTAATAGTTTATTTTGATTATGTTATAAGAAAATCAAAGGAAACACTGCTGAATAGCATACAATTTAAAATTCAAATTGATCTAGTCGTCTCAACGAAATCAGTGGCGATTCATTGAGCTGCAGTATATTAATTACGTTTTTTCCGATTTTCGGGAAAACGATAAATTTCCCTTTTGTAGAAACTTATATGGTAGTCTTTTTTGATATTCCTTAACACAATGTAGTTAAATATCTAAATTTATTAGGCCGTTTTTAATAACTTCTAGATCGTTTTGGGAAGATGTTCAAATAAATAAAGTATTTCTGAAAAATGACGCGGAACAAATACAAAAAATAATCAGTTATGAAATTATTATTGTTTATGTTTCACTCTTTTTACCCTTGACCTTGACATGTGTGACTTTCTCTATTCTCCAAGGTGAAATCAACGCCAAAAATGACTAGACATGATTATGCTATGTTTAAGTAATTTCCTGCTTTTGGCACTGGAGCGGTGAAGGGATTTTAAAGTGTGAAATTGGTGGATTGAAAAGACAATAAAACCCATACTCACTCGTTATCATTTGAACAAAAATTTAAAAGCTCACGACAATCAATTAAGAACTGAGTTTTGTAAATAACATCAAACATAAGGAATTTCAAACTTCCAAACTTTTCAGGGTCTGAATTAGACCAATGGCACGTCAGACGAAGAAAAAAATTAAACGTTCACAATGGCTATTATATAAAAATGTACAATTTGAAATTAAAATGTCACATTTTGGAATGGTTTTTGGAAAGAAAGTTCATGTCCTTTTGTAGAACTGAAATTTCTGAAATTAAATAATTGTTTATATGAAAGATTTGTACATTATTTTTGACATTTGTTTTTGTAATCTGAATCAGCTCTTGTAACTTATAAGAATACTTTTTCGCGAAGGTTAATTCGGTCTCAAACAGCTATGAAGCTCCAATACGCTATGAATTCCCCACCCATGTATGGTTAACGAAATCGTATTATATGGGAATAACCTTACCTATGGACATCTGCTCAAAAATGCCAACCTATTATTGGTTATGTTTCTAGTGCAAGTTCAACCCCGGTAGCATTTTTTGCATATGAGGGTGAAATAGCCCCTCCTTTAAAAATTAAACATTATTAATATAAGAATGTAATAACCTATTATAAACTAAACATCAGTTGACTTTCAACAAGCTCACCTTTACTATCACCTACATTAGCTCCTTTTTTTGGAGCACTTCTATGTTCAGGGACCAACAATAATGTTTATTTAACATTTTAGTTTAAAAGCTACGAACTACGTTCGATACTCTCTTAGATGTTAATGTGTCAAGGATGCCAGGCTACTTGGATTGACAAAAATCGTGAGAAATCGTTAATTGTGTAAAAAACGGCTATTTAAGTCAGTTGTATTTTATATAGGAAATGCAATCCCGACAGGAGATCGCAAATTCGAGATCCCGCTGGATTAGTAATATCAATCCTGCGAGATTCCGGAATTTTCGAGATCTCGTCTATTTTAAAAAAATGTAATGTTTGGATGACTGGAAACAATGAAAACTGCTATTTTATGATAGTGAGGTTATTTAAAATAAAATTTTATTTGAAAGAAAAAAAAAACTTTTATTCTTCAATATTACTAACTAAATAATTAAAGTTTTTTTTTGGAAATTAGCATAATCAAAACAAAAAGTATAACTCAAGGAGATTAGAAAGTAGGTACGGGTGATTTTGAAAGTAGCTTCTTAAAAAACAAAGTGTATTAGAGTACTATCTGCTAAACTCAACACTGGTTGGCAACAGCGTGACTAAACAATTATATGCAAACTGCAAAAATCTCCCCCTTGTTCCTCCACACTGAAATAAATCCATTTATTTTTTTATGACTGACTCTAATTTATCTAAGCTCGTGGATACACTTGTAATTGGACTTTTAGTTTATTCATCAATAGCACATGAAAGAGGCAAATCATATTCGTTTAATACTGTCGTATCAATCTCTGCTTGGTTTGCATCTTTACGACATAATGGTGTGATTATATTTTTAATTTCTTCCCTTATGAGATATTTGCTTGGCAATTGGAAAGTCTCATTACCTTTTGCATTCTCGGAATAGTTTCCTAATTCTGTTCAGCATTCCCGGTCCTCAGTTAGTGCCCCACTCGCGTCCCCAGTAGATGTGTGTAGCGTTGCTGACCACTGCCGCCCAATCCCGTCAATCTCGAACGGGATCTCGTCATATTATACTTCGGGATTGATCCCGAAAAATTACACGGAATCCCGCGAGGTCGGGATTGCATTCCTTAATTTTATATCAAACAGTTCATGCCTACATGTGTGTTGCTGCTTCATTTCTTAGTGTTTAATTATGAAGAATACATAAATTAAAATAACAAAAGATGAATTGATTAAACATAATCGTCTTCAGATATAAAGTTCCTGATATTTTTTTGGGTGAAATAATTTTACTGTTTAAATTTTAACCCCATTTTTAGTTATTGATAAATCAAAACAGTTGCTTGTGATTTCTATAATGACTTCTGTTAAAAAGATTGCTTTCTGTTGTCAAAGAATTTCAAATAACTGTTTTCCTCATATTTGGAAAATATTTTTATATAATCCCTGGGACTTGCAAATGTACAGAAATGTAGTAAATATGTAGGTTTTTCAACTAACTATATATATTGGCCAATTTGTTTCAGATAAGATTTTTTAATGGGTTTCAGTCACTCAAAACACATATGCTAATAAATTACGTTACGTTTCGGTTTTATTCACGAACCGTCATCAGATCTATATGACACTGCATATTGTTTGTTAACAAATATCTTAATAAACTAGACAAACATATACGCACACGGCTACTTAAACGATTAACATTTCAGGTCTAAAGTGGTAAAGTTATAATAACTACTATTTATAATAAGATTTTGCTGCTTTTGACAGCGTGATTCTAATAAATGTATGTTCTTTGAATTTTTACAGAGTACATTTCATACAGCTGACTAAGGTACACAACTTCTAATCATTTACACATATCGGGAGATCGTGAGATCCATTTTAAAATCATGAACTTGGAAGCCATGCATTAGACTGTGTATGAGGCGCCTATATTTCCGTTATATGGAATGACAACACCAGTCGGATGAGTTTCCAAATTATACCTCCTCACATAAAATCACAGTTATTTTCTGAATGTTAATTGCCATGAGGCTACTTTATATTAATGGATATTTTGGGAATAACACCATACTTCAGAAAATATCTGTATATTTCAAAATTTTCAAAAATCTCAAATTATAGGTACATTTTCATATAATTGTCAATGCGAACATTTTCGCTTATTCTTTCTTGTTGGAAATATATAGACTTTACCTCACCTGTAGTGCTCTAAAAAATCTAGAACTGCAAACTCTTGTAGTTCTTTACAAATATTATAAAGTATGTAATCTGCTGCAGCTTTGAGAATATTAGACTTACTCATACGGGTATGAAATCCCCAGTGAACGAGATTTAAAAAAAACCAAGCATAAGATTTAGTTGTTAATCACTCAGTCGCCTTGCTCTCTGTTATGTCGATGAAATGATTGAGGGTTGATAGTTAAAAAAATGGCATTTCAGAATTTTGGATGTAACGAAATGTGGTTCAAAGCTAAGAGCACTCTGCATAAATTATATGAAGAATTTGCAGATAGAAACAAGGTCTGTTTAGGCGTATATTTTTCTGAATAGTTGCATGTCCTAAACTTTAAAAAAAACTAAAAAGTCATGTTTGTTTAAATATAATAAAATAACAAATAAATTTTGTTTACCTACTATCTATATTTTCATGTTTTCGAGCTACATTTCAAGTTTATTCAATCAAGATATCATTTACTTGTATAATTTTTTTTTTTGTAAATTTAAATTGTAGTGAACGTTATTAAATTTGCGAATTTAAGAAGGGGTAAAATAATGTAATCATGTGAAATCACTTTATTCATTTATTGAAAATAATAGTTTCTTACGAAAGTTGTATGAAATCAATTTATAAAAATATTCAATATTCATCAGATTTATCAGAAGCAGCCGAACATTACAACCAAAAGATAATGGTACTCACAGTTCCTCCCATTTCTCTAGTGTATAATAAAATGTTTTCAACACATTTATTTAACTATTATATATTTATCTATTACTTTCTCACTAAGACCGACCAAACCGAACTGGTACCAAAGCCAATGAATTGTTAATTTTATATCAGGGTATACAGCGGAATGCAAAAAAGCTGTTTGGCGCTTGGTTTCAGTTGACTTGATGTAGCGACAAGGTAGTATGTTAAATTAATATTCACAAAATACATAATATTTGAGTTCGTTATTGAACTGTAGCCTCATTCGCATAGCATTTAGGTAACTGAATAAGAATTATCAGTCACGGATAATTACTTCACACTGACATTGAATTTCTGGTAGTATTTGTATCGTATGTCACTAAAAACCGTTTTAAGGATTTTCATTTTTATTCTTGTACTGCATTTGTTGCACAAGTTTGATTGTAAGATAATATATATGTAAGTATAGGAACCAGAGCAAAGTGTAGCAAAGCTATTTCAAATAATAACTTGGTCAAGTGCGAGTTGAACTCGTATACTAAGGAATATATATATATATATATATATATATATATATATATATATTTTTTCTAGTTTAAGATAAACATGGAGTAAGGGGCTTTTCTTATATTCTCTTTAATAACTTATTAACAATGTATTTTAAATTTCTAATATTCTAATATTAAGATTAATTTTCGCTTAATTTGCCAGTAAACTTTTAATGAGACACTATAGTATTCAGCTGCCCCCCCCTGGATCTGAAAAACCTGCCCCCCCTGGACCTGAAAAACCTGCCGTGCGCCATCAAACTTTCCCATAAATTTTTTGACTTACCCCCGGACCAAAAAAATTTTCTCATTTATAGCTCTCACTAAGACAACTTTTTTCCGATTTGCTCCTCTATAGGACATTTTTTTAATTGGCCCCTCCCCAAACCAAAAGCTGGGTACATCCTTGAAAATACTCCTATAATTTTATAATTTGCTGCCCGATAAATTATATTAAGTACAAATAATCTTTGAACCTAAAATTTTGAAAAAATAAGAAAATTGAGCCTCTCTATATTCCCTTTTTTTATTTTCAATAATATGAAAAAAATATATTTTTATTCCTCTTAACGAGTCCTTTGATCATTACATAATACGTATGAGATTTTTTATTTCTCATTTAATTTTACCTATAATTTGCCTCCAAAATTAATATCAGGGTTTTCGCTTTATTTTTCCATTCAAGTTCGTATAATTTCTCAAAAGTTTAGACTCGATAATTTCTTAGAATGGGAAATGTGTCAATTTTTGTTACTACCTTTTTAACAAAACGAGTCTATTCACTTGATATACTCACTGGCAAAGAAATCGTAACACACTGAAGGAGATGTTTAAATTTAATATTGTGTTGGTAAAACATAAATGCTATAGTAAGGAATAAAGGATTAAAATTTGGTAAAGTTTGGTAAATATTTTTTCATGTAAACTTTTTTTATGAATTAATATTGTAGTCATTTTTGCATCTTTTTTAATTTACCAAAAAAATAAAACGATTGATGGGATCTAAAATCGATGTTCGGTAAAGTTAAAATGCCTTGAGTACCTGTACGCCAAATGTTTTGCTAGATAAGTGAATTTGAAAGAGGTCGAAATATTTGTTTATAGAAAACGTGTTTTTCAATTCGAGAAACCGATAACTGCACTAACAGAAGTCCAACTGCTGTTATGAGATGTTGTCAAGCGTGGTTTGATAATACCCAAAGTCGGAAAAGAGCAGGCACCGGACGTCGAAGGGGCATAAATGAAGTTTAAGATCGACGTCTAAGACTTAGGGCCTTTAGAGACCGATTTTCGACAACTCAAAATTTGGCTGATGAGTGGTTAGTAGAACAAAGTCATCTTGTAAGTGGCCGAAGGGTTTACCGCCGTATAAGGTCTTTTGGACTAGAGCGTTATCGACCCCATATTGTGCTACCTCTGACCGTTGAGTATCGAAGGCACGACTACAGTGGTCCAGAGAACGACAACATTGGAATGTGGCATCGCATCAGCCGCGGGAGTCCGATTAATAGAAAAAGTGACGTCATTTTGTCGTCACACTTTTCAATCCTAAAAAGTTTCCTATTGATCGGAGTCCCATGGCAGGTCGTCTTCTCTGATGAATTTAGATTCTGTTGGGTGGACATGATGGCCGAAGAAGGGTTAGATGACGTCAAGGAGAAAGACGTCAATCTCTATATGATGTTGAGTAACATGTATACACATTAAAGTAGGTCATCTTTAGTCTTTGTTCGAGACAACATGACAGCACAACGTTATCTACTTGAAGTAGTGGAGCTGTATGTACTCCCTTAACCTAATCGGCTCATGGATTCTATATTTCAACAAGATAATGCTTGACCTTATTTTGCTCGAGTTCATTTAAATTAACTACGCCGTCCCTGACTAAAGCAACGTAAAGCATTATTTATCCAAATTAAACATCTATCGCTAGGATAGTAAAAAAAGAACTAGAAAGTTCGAATGGGTCAAAAACTGTTTATCTGGACGCTGTGCGAACAAAGGTAGAACGACCAGAAAACTCGACGTACGCTATATAAGGCGATATTAATTTCAGTAGTTAGTTAGTGTTAGTGTATTGTTATGATTTCGATGTTATTGTATTAGAATCAGCTGTTGAAAATATTTGATTTTTACGTGTGAATAAAAGTTCTTGAAAGTGAAGTGAATATCAGTTTCTTTAATTAATTAACTTTAATTAACCCACGGAGTTTATTGCAATTCATGTCATGGCTGCCTAGATCCCCCGATCTTTTCCCCCAGCCCTCACGGACTATGGAGGTTCTAAGACATGAAATACAGGTAGCTTGCGATAGTATTACTTAAGAAGAAAAAGATTACCTACCTGAATTAATGTCTAGACATGTTGGGGACTGTATAGATCACCGAAGTGGACAAACACATTATTATCAAATTTAATAATTAAAAATTAAACTCCTTGGTATTTTTTATTCAAATTTCAATCATTTACTCCTTACTATAACGTCTATATTTTACCAAAACTTCTGGGGATTTCTTTGTCAGTGAGTATATATTACATGATGCTTTTGAGAAAGTTGTATTGTTTTTCAATTAATTACCTACATAATTTTGCCCAAAATTATTATTAGGCTTTTAATTTTATTTTCCTGTAAAGTTTTATATTTCTAACTTTTTCAAAATTTTATGATTTATTGTTTCCAACATAAAGGGTGAATGATTAATATATTTGTGAATATCTTTATTTCAAAAATATAAAAAAATGTTTGTATTCTTCATAATAAGCCCTTTGACTTTTTATTAAATTTTTCGCTTTATTTTTTACTGTAAACTTTAGGCAACGTCCTATATTATATTATATGATCGTTTTTGGTGAAATTTATTCCCCCAAGTACCCCCAAAATAATATTTCACTTATTCTGGCTGTGTACTTCTAATCACAGGTACTGTGTATGTTCATTGAATGTACTTAACTAAAAACTATCTTTTACGGAGAATCTTCAATGTTCAGGTTGTAGAATCGTCTATAAAATGATCATCAATCTTCCTGTACACAAAAAAGTATACTCGTATTACAGAAAAGAAGTAAAGGTTTATCATCTTAAGAAAGAATGCTTGTATTTTAAACAATTATCATCTTAATCCTGCGTTAAAGTCTTTAATAATGGAATAAATATTAAACAGATATCTAATGTCTTAGATCGAGTTACCCATGAATTTTCTGATATTGTCATAGAATGACAGTTTTTGCATGATTTTACGAAGATTCTCTTCCAGACCATGGTGTTTTAAATTGAACTACCCCTGTTGTTAAAATAACAGTGGGTAGAGTTTGTCTGTAGTTAATGTCCCATTGTACCTTTCTTTGAATTTTTAAATCTCTGTGTTTAGCTATTATTTGAGCTTGTTTACTATTTATACTATTATTATTAGGAATTGTGATATCAGTCAAGGATTGTTATTCTAAAGATAGCTAAAACTTTATCAGATCTACCTACTGTGAGCACCAGTTTGATCTTTCAGTATCGAGCAGTCCCAATACAGCTTGTAACTTCTGCAAAACTATTAGGGCTTGTTGTCTTAGTAAGGTGTACTTGCCGACCCTGGTTGATTAAATTTCAGTGCTAATTTCTTGTTCACTGTTTTTACCCCAACATCTTGTAGTGACAAATGACTGAAAACATGTTGTAATATACTGGAAAATTTCTGATGTAAGATATGAGAAATAAAAAGTAGTTCGAAGCTATACTGTCTACATATTCCTTATTGACATCCATTATTTGTCTTTCTTGAATGGGCTTTTTCCATTTGAGCAGTTTCTGATCATTTGAATGGTGGTATAATTTTGGCCTGGTCGGTCTGTCAGTCTCAGTGATGTTCAGTCATCACCCTGACATATGACTCTGTGCAATTCAAAAAACTTCTGGAAATGAATACACTCATTAGAAACTTGTTTATTTAATTGCTTGCCTATATTTACTATCCTCTTCTTCCTTCACACCTTGGTAATGTTTTACGTTTGACAGAGCTCTTTGGGTGGTAATTTTGAAATTTCATTAATAGTCGAAAATTCTCTTGTTGGAAACTTCTTCATGTTCGATTGGCCAATCAGTTGAGCTTGCTATTTTCCATGGTATTTATAAATAGTGCCTTCCTCTATGGATTCAGTTAAACTGCCGTCTCTCATTTCGTACCAACCTGTCGGCTGTATTTTGCCTTTGACTATAATAAAAATAAAAATTCTGCATTATTCTAATCCAAATTGCATCTGGATGACAATAGAGAACTCTACTCTACTATCATAAGCATATGATGCAGCTGTTGTTAACTTTAAGTAGTCCATATACAACAAATGGTTTACCTATAATGCCTGTATGTTGTTGTGTTTGAGGCTGAACTCAAAGTTAGAGGAGTTCTGTTTGTATGAGAGTGAATTCATAGCAAGGCAAAACTATAAGGGGTTAAAAGAGTCTCCCAGGATTAAGTATCCCTCCTGATTGGAATACCAGCTTCATTCTGAAAGATTCCGGGCTGCCATGGCACGTTCTAAAAAGTTAACTCTTTTGCTGTTCAGTAATTAAGCTATTCAGCTCACAGTATCAGATAGACAATGATTCAGGCATTAAATTATTAATTTGTAACAGATTGGGAAGTAACTGACTGGCTGGTGTCTCCTGTTTTCATAGGTAAAAGTGTGGGTAGGGAAATTACACATGTTTTGTAGATGAGCAATTATGTTAATAATTTAATGTTTCGTGAGTTGCGAACGGCTTCTTTAGCCAATAACTTTTAACACCATGTGGTCTTTTCCAATTACAGAGATTCTAAATTCTATGTATTTATTCAGTTATAAATAATTGGTATTGCATCTTATCACAATCCCGACATGCAGCCTCCTCCTCATTAATCCAGCTAGCTCTGGAGTTATAAGAATTTGTTGGAGAAAGTTGTGTTCTCCAGAATTACTCTATTGCCATTTTACTGTTGTTATTGTTAAGTGTTTTATAAGGCCTTTTTCGGATTGCCTGAATAGTATGTTGCCTAGTTTCCGTTGGTTATCCGTTCTGTACCTTCTTACTCGACTTATGCAGATCGAAATCTTTCGTCATAGACTATCAAGACACTGCTGAGATGGCCATTCCATTGAAAGTGTACCTCTCTAACCTCTCATTCGTACCCCAGTACGTCAAGGTACTTTTCCCAAATTTGCTATTGATCTGTAGGTAGAGACGACAGAGGTTTAGGTGACCGTTTGTAGTGACTATAACGTATTAACCATCTAAAACGCATGGTCAGGTAATAAGTTTATTCACTGATTCAAAGACGATATCCAGTTTCTTTGATGATCGTATTTTGGAAAAAAATGTGCCCAGTTGTTCCGCCGAAGTAAGGCCATTTTCCAATATAACCCGATGCTCATTCGCGACTCTCTCTTCGATGACTGGAAGTTTTTAGTTCTCACCACAGAAATCTGATAATGTGGTCGACGATATCAAGTCTTGCACTGGCCAAGATTTTTCTAAAAACTTGATCCTTCTATAAACAACAAAAAGTGTATGCAATATTTAACTTTATAATTTATCTAAAGTTTGGACAATAGACATAAAATACAACTAGTAATAAAAAAAGGAATTACAAAGAAACTATTAATTTAAAGTTGTAAAGTCACCCGAATACCAAGCATTTATTGTTTACATTTACCTAAAAGAGTTTTAGATTTTTCTTTCATCAATAAGAAATATAACGTAAATATTATTTGCAGTTAATACGATCGGAGCATTGCTAGAAATCTTTTGACTTTCAACTATTTTTCCAAAAGTCCTGAGGTTTGATCATAGGCGTGGCCAGGGTCCGTCTAGTATAGGTGCCCATGTCTACATTTTCGCCCCCCGAACTCTTTCTGTAATGTTCTTTTTAATTTGTGAATGTTATAAAATTATAAAACGGTTCACACTCCTAAAATTGATTTTAACGAGTTAAAAAAAAAATTGCTGTGATGTGACAGTGATATTATAAGGGTATCCGTATATTAGGGTTCCGTATATACAATATACGGATACCCTTATAATATCACTCAGAATTTCTGCCTCTGTCACATCACAGCCATTTTCTCCTAAACTACTGGACGGAAAAGGTTGAAATTTGGTATCAATGTATAGTTTGGTGACCCGATCAGGAGTACATATCGTAAAAGAAAAAATTTTGTTTTTAGGGGTACTTCTGGGGGGGAAAACTAAAAAAATCGACCGTTCCCCCCCTGATCTCCGAAACTACTGAGTCTAAAATTTTGAAAAAAATGGGAAATATAGAGCGTTGGCCGAACTTTACAGGAAAATTAAGGAGAAAACATTAATGTTAATTTTGGGGGGCAAATTATAGAATTAAATAAAAATTTAAAAATAAAAAAATTTTCAAGCGCATCATGCAATATATCAAATGAAAGGTCTCATTCTGAAGAACACAAATATATTTTTTTCATATTTAAAAAATATATATTTAAAAAGATATTAACGAAAATATACCAAAATTTACCCTTCCCCCCTTACCTCCGAAACTATAAAACGTAAAGTTTTGAAAAAAATAGATTTATAGGTTCTGACCTGAAGTTTACTGGAAAAATAAGGAGAAACCTCTACTTTTAATTTTGGGGGCCAATTACAGAATTATTTGGAAATATAAAATTAAAATTGTTTCTAACCCATCATGTTATATATCAAATAAAAGGGCTCATTACGACGAAAACAAATATATTTTTTTCATATTTTTAAAATCAATTAATTAAAAGATATTAACAAAAATATAAAAAATTTTACCCATCCCCCCATCTTATCTCCGAAACAATAAGCTGGAAAATTTTGAAAAAACAATGGAGGTATAGCCCCTCACCTGAACTTTACTGGAAAAATAAGGAAAAACCCCTATTATTTTTTTGGGGGGCAAATTATAGAATTAAATGGAAAATATAAAATTAAAATTGTTTCTAACCCAGCATGTTATATATCAAATAAAAGGGCGCATGATGAAGAAAACAAATATATTTTTTCCATATTTATAAAATAAATTAATTAAAAGATATTAACAAAAATATAAAAAATTTTACCCATTCCCCCCCTTATCTCCGAAACCATAAGCTGAAAAATTTTGTAAAACTGGAAGTATAGCCCCTCACCTGAACTTTACTGGAAAAATAAGAAGAAACCCCTAATATTCATTTTGGAGGGCAAATTATAGAATTAAATGGAAAATAAAAAATTATAATTGTTTCTAACGGGTCATGTAATATATCAAATCTCAGGGCTCATTATGACGAATAGGTACAAATATATTTTTTTAATATTTTTAAAATGAATATTTTAAAATATATTAAAAAAATATTTTAAAAAAATTACCCATTCTCCCCGTTATTCCCCAAACTCTAAGACCTCATTTTTTTTTTGTTTATAGGAAAAATATGAAAAAAATACTTAATTCTATTATTTGGAGGCCAAACGGAAAATAAATTACTAGAAAACCCCATAGTAATTTTAGGGACAAATTATACAATTAAATGGAAAATAAAGATTCAATTTTCAAAAGCATCATGTAATATATCAGATAAAAGGCTCATTATGTGAATTACAAATATATCATATTTTTAAATCATTTGTATAAAAGATATTAAAAATATTAAACATCGACTTAATTCCCACCTTAGAAACTACACTATTTAAAATTTTAAAAATATATTTTATTTATATTTTTAAATAATTTGAATAACAGATTTAATAATTTATAATTTAAACTTTGACCTATTTTACCGTTTTTCTTCCGATCTACAGAGCCTCAAAACTCAAACAGTAGATTATAAAAGGCATTTCTGAAAGTTTATTAGTAAAATAAAACTCTAATGTTACTTTTTGAGGGCCAAATTAGAAAATTAAATACATATGTATTGTGATAAAAATCAAGCGAATCCTAAAGCAGATAAAATAAAAAGTCTATGTGTGGAAAATCAAAGGGAATATTTTTTATAAATTTAAAACGCTTTCTTTAAAAGATATAAGGATAAGTATAAGAAAATGCACTCATTCCCTGCTTGTCTGACACTGGAATATTCGAATCTTGAAGGTGGTACGGAACCCTAAGTATGCGAGTCCATTCGCACTTGACCAAATTATTGTATATACGGAACCCTAAAAATGGCACATAATTTTGATTATATCCAAATTATTAAATGTTAAGCGAATTTGTAAATTAAGTGGAGCCCATATAACTGATAAACCGCAAAAAAACAACTATAATCAGGTCGTTACTCTTTTGAGGTGAAAAACTTCTAAAGTGTAGGTAGGTGTTTTGCCGGTTGTGGATGTTGACAAGTATTCAGAAAAATATCCGTTTGCAAAACTCGAGCATTATTAAAGCCCATTTACATAAACATAATTTACAAACTTTATTCAAAATACAATGGACCCCAGCCCATAATATTTCGGTAATGGTAATTTTATGCAAACATATCAGTCATGTAATTCTCTACACTTCACTGAATATTAATATCAGGAATAATTTAAGCAACTTGTTTTCAGGTCATGTCTATAGAACTTAAACAGAAATGCACAATTTTTTTCTTAGGATTTATTTATAATTATAATCTTCCACTTGAATACAATGCCCAAACAGTTTTAGAGGAACACATATTTACTTCTCAATATTATTGTAGTGTTTTTATTTTCACACTCGGGTTCTGTTCAGTTCTTGGATTTATTTAAAAACACAGTCTAACTCACTCTAATTTATTTCCACTACTTTTACACAAATTTACATTCATAGAAACTACTATTTACATTTTATCTTAACTGTACAAACGACCGACGAAAACTGAATTCTCCTATCGCTAGCTCTTCTTATTTATACATTTATCTTGTAATTGTCTGGTACGTCCACGAACATCGGGAAATTCCATCACGTTCTGGAAGCTTTAAAGGAATTCCCAGTAACGGCAGCGGTCCGCCGGTTGAGAGACAAACATTTCGGGTTCCCAGAATTTATCGGAATAATGTCCCTTCCATGAACTGGTTGATGGCCGATTGTACCAGCGGTCGGATGAATTCTCGTAACATTGCCCCCTCCTTAAGACCATTTCGTCCCGGAATGTCCCAGAATCCTTCCTGGTGTGACGATATTTGCAGGACTCTCCATTTCGACAACGGGAAGTTTGGTGGAAGTAACAATCAACGGTCTTCGAATCTGGGCTGCGAGTATTGGGACAGCATACCAGGATGTCGACGAAACTGAATCGAAAGATTGTTTCCATCATACTTCTCACCACCCTCCAATTAAGTCCATCCAACCCGCAGGATATCTTTGGGACCGCCAATTTCATCAGATTCTTCTCCAACATTACATTCCTCAATTCTACCAGAGTCTTCCAAAGATCGCTGTATGTTGGCTTGTCCTGCGAGAATGTTTTCGTTACCAAATAAAAGATGTCTCTGGTACCCACTGGTTGTTTATCTTCGAGATGAAGGACCTTCCCTACCGCTGGATCTTGCTCCCGCAGCTTCTGGAACTGGCCGTACTTTCTGGCAAACACCTTGGCTATTCCTCTGGACATCCAGAGATCTCGAGCAACACAATCAGCCAGGGCATATTCTATGGGCACCTCAAACAGGTCTCGGGGTTCCTCTGTGGTCACGTCGTGCTGCACTTTCTGCCCATTAGAGTACAGTGCCATAAACTGTTCGAAGGTCATCTCGTCATCGGGTGGTTGGATGCTGCGGACTTGGGCTTGGTCATCTTCGCTGTCATGACTTCCGGCATAAGGGGCTAACCTGTTGAAATGTACGACCTTTGGTTTTCCCCGAGGCAGCTTCTTCATTTTGTAGACAACATCGTTGATTTTCTTCACAATTTGGTACGGCCCCTCCCAAGATCCCTGTAGCTTGGGCGAATATCGACGACGACGTTGCGGGTTATACAACCAAACAAGATCATCAACTTGGAATCCTCCGCCCTCGGCTTTGATGTCGTAGGCTTCCTTCATTCGGGCACTGGCATTCTCGATGTTTAACCGGACTCGTTCATGGATGTTGTTCATCTTTTGACGTAGCTGACTGACATAGTCTTCATCTGCGGTCTCTTCTTCTGGGGGACATCCAAACTTCAAATCGCATGGTAGTCTTAATTCTCGTCCCATGATAATACTGGCCGGGGTCTGACCCGTGGACTCGTGCACAGACGAACGATATGCCATTAGAAACAAGTGCAGATACTGGTCCCAGTCTCTTTGGTGGTCCGAGACTACCTTTGACAAATGGCGGTTAATGGTTCTATTCATCCATTCTACCATTCCATCGGATTGCGGGTGTAATGCTGTCGTCCGTGTTTTATTGATCTTCAAGAGCTTGCAGACGTCTTGGAAAAGAGTAGACTCGAAGTTTCTACCTTGGTCTGAGTGCAACTCCAAGGGAACACCAAAACGACTGATCCATTCCTTGACAAGGACATCAGCAACGGTCAAGGCTTCTTGATTCGGCAAGGCATACGCTTCGGCCCATTTACTAAAATAGTCCATAACCACCACACTGTATTTATTTCCACAGTCGGATTCAGGAAATGGACCGGCAACATCAATGACTATTCTTTCGAATGGACTGCCCACGTTATATTGCTTCATAGGAGCTTTTGGTCGCTTCTGAGGCCCATTACTTGCTGCACAAACCGTACATTTCCGGCACCACTCCTTAACATCTACTTGGCAGTTTACCCAATAGAAGCGTTCTCTCAACTTCCCCAGGGTTTTCGTTACTCCCAGATGTCCTCCAGTTGTACCGTCATGTAGTTCTCGCAAAACCTCTGGTCTCCTATTTTTAGGGACTACAATCTGCTTTCTGTCCTTGCCTTCCTCTGGGGTTTCCAGGACGCGCTTCAGAAGTCCATTCTCCAGGATAAGAGAGTTCCACTGAGCCCAGTACGACTTTATGGTTGGTGAGTATCGAAAAATCTCTTGCCACGTAGGTTTGCGGTCTTCTTCCTTCCACCGGATAACCACTTTTAGATCTGGATCTAATTTCTGGTCTTTTTGGATCGCCGCAGATTGCCAATGGTCATCGATGGCGGTAGTTCTACCGAGAACAGCCCCTTTTTCTTCTGCTCGCTGACAATGTTTGCACTCATCAGGGCATGGTCTCCTCGATAGGGCATCAGGGCATTCTTGTGGCTTGTTCCAGCTCGATGTTAAGTCTCGAAGTCGATTTCTTGCAATCGCTCAATCCACCTGGCCACTTGTCCTTCGGGGTTTTTAAACTGCAAAAGCCACTTCAGTGCAGCATGATCAGTCCTCAGGAGAAATCTTTTACCATAGAGGTACTTGTAAAAATGTTCTACCCCCTTTACCACAGCCAAGAGTTCCCTGCGTGTAACGCAGTAATTCCGTTCAGGCTTGCTCAAGGTCTTGCTAAAATAGCCGATGACTTTCTCCTGACCGTCTTGGATCTGCGAAAGCACCGCACCAATTCCGACATTGCTTGCGTCGGTATCCAAAACGAAGTTTCCCTCTGGCAAAGGATAACTTAAGACGGGGGCACTCGTCAATGCTCTTTTCAGTGCTTCGAATGATCGCTGGCACTCCTCGTCCCACTGGTATTGTACCTTCCCCTCTGTGAGTCTAGTAAGTGGCTTGGCGATGTTGGCAAATCCGGCTACGTACCGACAGTAGTACGTGCATAACCCCAGGAAACTTCTTAACTGGTGGATATCTTTAGGTATCGGCCATTCCTGGATGGCTTTGATTTTCTGTTTGTCAACAGCTACTCCCTGTGCGGAAACTACATGTCCAAGATATTGCACCTCTTCTTGGAACAGCTGACACTTCTTCGGGCTTAACTTTAGTCCGGAACTTCGAAGTCGCCGAAATACCTCCTCCAGGTTCCTCACGTGGTCTTGAAAAGATTTTCCAACCACGATAATGTCGTCAAGATACACCAGACACGTTTTCCATGAAAGCCCTTTTAACACTGTTTCCATCAATCTTTCAAACATTGCTGGAGCATTACCCAGTCCAAACGGCATCACCGTGAATTGATAAAGTCCTGAGCCGATGGTAAAAGCAGTCTTTTCTCGGTCTTCTTTAGCAAGTTCCACCTGCCAATAACCGCTCTTCAAGTCCAGGGTGGAAAACATCTTCGATCCAGTCAACGTATCTAGGGTATCGTCTATTCTTGGAAGGGGATAGCTGTCTTTCTTTGTAGCGTGGTTTAATTGCCGATAGTCCTCGCAAAATCGAGTCGAACCATCTTTCTTTTTAACCAAGACAACTGGAGAAGCCCAAGGGCTGTTGGATGGTTCAATAACACCTTCTTCCTCCATCTCGCGGACTATCCTGTCGGCCTCTTCTCTTTTAGCAAGGGGTAGTCTTCTCGCCGACTGTCGAATAGGTTGAGCGTCCCCAGTATTAATTTTATGTTTCACCAGATCAGTTCGCCCTCTTTTTCCATTCCCTACATCGAAGATATCCTGGTAGTTTCTAACGATGTCCCTCAATTTTGCTCTCTGGTTTGGTTTCAAATTCTTAAATGAATCGGTAATGAGTCTTTCCAGTTCCTCAGATAGTTTACCTGGTGGTATTTCTGCATGCTGTGTGCTTCTGACTACAGAGGAAACTGTTGAACAATGGCCTAAAGTTGTTCCTTTCTTTAGCACAACCGAGTAATGATTCAGATTCATTACTCTTACTGGCACAATCTCCCGGGCACGAAACAGAATCTTCCCCAGTGCGACTCCTCTGCCTACATTTCCGTCGTTAAGTTCGGGATCAAACATCATTACTGTTCCGGCTTTAGCTTTTCCATCTAAGCAAGCATCTATAATGATTTCAGCTCTTTCCGGAACATTGACATCCTCTGTTAAGATGGCTCGAAGCATTATGTCATCTTTTCCATGAAGCACCACTTCTTCGTCATTCACTCGCAGAATTCCTTCTTTGAAGTTTAACTGGAAACCCTTGGAGCTCATGACAGCTATTCCAATGATTACTTCGTCTTCGATGTCTGCCACTAATGCCCGATGTAGGAAGGTTGTGTTTCCCAAGGTCATTTCAACCTCTATTTCACCATGGACTTTCGCTGCTTCTCCTGTCGCTGTTCGCAGTTGCCATTTGATTGGTTTTATCATCGTCTCTAAAACGATGTTGGACCTTATAACTGTTTTTGTCGCACCAGTATCCAGCAGCATTGGAAATTGCTTTCTATTAATAAGGCCACCTACAAAGACACTGTTAACGTGGTTGCGTAGCGAAGCGACATATGCGTTGGTAGTTGACACTTGTTTGCTACAAGTCGACGATGGTCCCTTTACATAGGCCTTCTTTAGTTTCTCCGGCGAGGAAGTCTGGACTCCGTTGCTCTCCTGGCAACGACTCTGGACATGTCCTACCTTACGACACTTCCGACATCTCACTAGTCTTTTTTCGGTAAGGACTTCTTCTATTATCTTTCTTACAGAGGCTTCATCGTTTCCGCCATCTTCGGATTCTCCATCAACGATTCGTACTCTGGCTTGACCTCTGCATGTATTTTTTGCAGCCTCGAACTCCAGAGCTCGAGCCAGTGCATCCATTAATTGAGTCGGTCGAGCTAACGTCAATGCTTGCCTGGCTTCGTTGTCCCGAAGTCCATCTAAAAACGCTTGCACTGCTAACCTTTCTATCACATTTTCCGGTTTGGCTGGGTAGGCAAGGCGAACCACACGGGCAATATCGACTTCAAACTCTTGTAGCGATTCATTAGATTTCTGATGGAGATTTTTTTAGTTGGGAGTGGTACACGTGCTCCAAATGGGTCTGTTCATACCTCAACTCTAAATGTTTGACCAGTTGATCGTAGTCTTCTTGCTCAGAGGTGTTCTATGGTTGCAAAATATCTGTAGCGTCCCCTCTTAAGGCGAGTGTTAGTGCTATTGCCTTCTCATCTGCCGACCATCCGTTTAACTTTGCTGCAGCCTCGAATTGGCGCCTATAGTTAGTCCATGACGATTTTCCATCAAATTGGGAAGGTTTCATTTTGTGTCTTGCTCCTTCGAGGCCAATTTTTTAATCCACTACTTCTCGACTGTTTCTGCTTACGGTTTTTGATTGAGTTTCTCCCCTTTGTATAGTGACTACCTGTTCTTTTATTTTGCTGAGCTCACCCTCCATTATCTGTTTTAGGTCTTCTATCCGCGTTTCATTTTCGACTATTATCTGCTTTAGCTCCTCCATTTGAGCCTCATTCTCGGATATTTTCTCTTCCAGAATTTTTCTGTACCATGCTTTTCAAATTCCCTTCTAGGGATTTAGAATTTTCCAGTAATTTGTCTTCCAGGGTTTTAGAATTTTCTGCTAATTTATCTTCTAACGCCTCTATCAAGTTTACAGAATTTTCCAGCAATTTATCTTCTAGGGTTTTAGAATTTTCTAACAATTTCTCTTCTAGAGTTTTAGAATTTACCAGCAATTTGTCTTCTATGGTTTTAGAGTTTTCTTGTAACATTTGTAGCTTATCTTCTTAGGATTTAGAATTTTCTAGTAATTTGTCTTCTAGAGTTTTATAATTATCTTGTAATGTTTGCAGTTTATCCTCTAAAGTCTTTGAATTTTCTTCCATTTTCTTCAATAGCATACTCATGTCCCCATTACCAGAAACTTCAAACAAATAAATATCGGGATCGTTACCTTCATTTATTAGGGCATCTCGTAGCCTTTTCACTTTCACTTTTCTTCCCACTAATTTCTAAATCCCTTTCCTCAAGTTCTTTTTTTAAGTCCGCCACTTTCAATTGGTCCAAACTCACTGTTTTATACATTGTCAGTCTATTTATTTTTCACTGATAAAGTTCCACAAATTCATCCCACATCTGACACCACTGTAATGTTTTTATTTTCACACTCGGGTTCTGTTCAGTTCTTGGATTTATTTAAAAACACAGTCTAACTCACTCTAATTTATTTCCACTACTTTTACACAAATTTATATTCATAGAAACTACTATTTACATTTTATTTTAACTGTACAAACGACCGACGAAAACTGAATTCTCCTATCGCTAGCTCTTCTTATTTATACATTTATCTTGGAATTGTCTGGTACGTCCACGAACCATCGGGAAATTCCATCACGTTCTGGAAGCTTTAAAGGAATTCCCAGTAACGGCAGCGGTCCGCCGGTTGAGAGACAAACATTTCGGGTTCCCAGAATTTATCGGAATAATGTCCCTTCCATGAACTGGTTGATGGCCGATTGCACCAGCGGTCGGATGAATTCTCGTAACATTATTGTAAAATTCTATCATATACAAATATAACATTTTTTTCGATTAAACCACAAACAATATACATTGTACATACTACTTTTAGGAAAACAATTATAATTTAAAGTATTTTTTAATTAACATTAACTGTTGTCAGAAGATAAAGAATTTACAGAATACAAGGTGCTCCTTCTGTACAAATATGTATCCTATCTGTCTAATATATTTATGACGTCGGTGCCAAGCAAACCTAAAATTTTGCATTGCGTTGCATTTCTGCTACTTCAACAAGCTTGATTGCTGCTTGGCACCGGTATCTAAAATATAGTAGATAGGTAGATAATTAATTGGTACAGAATGAGCACCTTTTATTGTTATTATTTACTTTGTGTATAGGTGCCTAACAACAGTAACTGTATTATTTATTGCATAGTGTTATGTTTTGTTAACTATTTTCGACTTTTTAATTCTACTTTAAGTCGGTTAGTATTTTAGTTATTTATTTATTTATTTTTGTTTTCAACCTTTTAGTTCTTTTATGAAGTTTGTTAATTTCTATCAAAAACGAATGTGGTAACTTGAGGCTGTTTCCTTGATTAGTTAATAAAATCACACCCTGTATTAGAACAAAACATCCTCCTACTTCAAATTGGTCTGAGCACATGTTGCAAACAGGAACCAACTTTTACGCCAGTACTGAAATGAAAATGTTATTTATATCAGTATCTTGAATTTGCATTGCCAATTTATGATATAACTAAACTAGTTATTAAGTAAGTGTATATTTTCATAACTTTAATTCTTGTTTCAAGAACAGTCTTTTCTTTGCCCTATATCTTTAATATAGTGACTTCAACCCCAATAATTGGGACTTATCTTGAATATATGAAGAACTGTTTATCCGTTCGTTAGTATGTTTGAAGTTTGAATCTTGCAGACGTTTTGCCAGGTTCTCACTTGTCATTCTCAATGCTGATCCCCATGTAAAAGTCAGGCCGATGCCCGACGCAATATCTAGCCACCATTCGCCAACCCATTCTGGAGAAAGCAGATTTTTACAAAATAAACTCTGATCAGTCTCTCATTGAACCAGAAGATATCATAAACAGCTTCGCTGTAAAGTCCTCATACCGGTAAGAGAAGCATTTCAACAAATATCATAATGGATTTATCAAGACACTGTCTTAAGTGTGCCTATTTTATATTAAATAACTGTATTTGCAAATAATCCGACGGAGCAGCAATGAGGTCCCCATACTCAATAAGTCGATCACATCAACACTAGACTAAGAAGTTAAAAAGACCATGACTCCACGAGAAAAATCTTCTAAAACTCCAAGAATTTATGGACTGCCCATAAGCCGAACATTCCTCTTAGGCCCAATATCAGGTCGGTATAATCTCCTACCCAAGAATTAGCTAGAGGCAGAGACTTAAATTCTGGTTCGTTTTAATGCCCAGTCACGCTATTGAGATGTTTTAATTTTAAACTTGGGGTTAGTACACTACCATTGAATTCTATCATAAAGATGTTAGTTATTAGATCTATTCGACTAACAGATATTAATAATAGACAAAATGAACTAAATACTCTTTAACACATTCTTTTTTGTTTCAAGCAAGACCAAGTATTAACCAAAACAAGCTAGTATTAACCCTGACATCAACTGTTATGGTTAAATTTAGATTCAAATTGTCTTGGTCAAATCATTTTAGTTATTATAAATTAATATTGCTATAGTTTTTCATTTGGCTGTAATATTGGTAAATGTGTAGAGTTAAAAGAGTTGTTGTATCTCATTTTCTTAATCATTTTTCATGTTTTGACAATTAATGTGTGATAATTGAGCACCTGAAGAAGCTAGGAAACCAAAGAAATGTTGTATAATGATTATAAATAAACAATAATACTACATTTATTAACCAAAAAACTGTGGGTATTTATTGTCAAACAAAATGGTTACGACTTTCGTGTTTATCTTCCTTAATTTGGAAACTCTTAAATAATGAAAGCCAATGTGGACAGGCGAAATACCCCTCACTCATGTATCTGAATTCTACCCTTTTTGTTTTACTGCCAAGTCGCGGATGAACTTCTTCAGTTCTTTCTTTCAGTTCAGGTAGAGAACTGTCTTCTGCTTTAGAACTACTTTATTTTCGATATTTTGGCCCCTCCCATAGGGCTACCCGTGATTAATTGAATAACAAAACCCCTTGTGAGTTTTTCATTGTCATTGGCCGCATAATGCCGTCATTGACCAAAGGACATAACGCATGTCTCCTTCTTCGGGCTGTAATATTCTAGAATATATTTATCTGTAGGATAACAAAATTAGCATTTACTTTAATTTACGTATAACCGGCTATATTTGGTTTTTGTTAATATGATGAAAAACGGCTTGTATACAATGCGAGCTAATATTTTTTATATACAAGGCAAAAGACAAAATATGAAATAAAAATCCAATCTTCAATTTGCATAATGAAACTTAAAAAATATAATTTTCTCTAACATCGGTGGGGTATTACAAATGATTGACTGCGACTCCAGACGTGTCCACAACAATATACAATATATCTATTTGTACAGAAGATTGACAATCCTGTAACGACTTTTTCCTCTTAGAAGATCTGTGAAGAATCGTTAATCAGTTCGAAATTAGTTGGTTCTTATACCTTAAAAAAATAACTAGGACTCTAGGATATATCAAATATTATTTTGTGTTATCGTCAAATGTGTATGAACTGCAACTAATTCGTCTCTAAATTATATACATTATATTAATTGTCAAATATTTTTTGCTGGCTTTGTTCTCAGTAAATATATATTTTCGCCCAAATTAATTTAGTTTCTCAGTATTTAAGTTAATCTAGAGTTTAAGTATAATAACTATATACTAACTTACTACTATAATTTAATAAAAATGCATGGTTCCAGTACATAGTTCCTTAATAGAAGCTTTATTTATGAATCCATATTTTACAAATAACAAGAAACTATCATAAAAACATATTTAGTAGCAGCAATTTCAATAACATTATTAATTTCCGGAATATTTTACAAACAATGTTTTCGTATACTTCGCAAAAGTTTCGTCTTTTAGTTCGAATAAGTTTCGACATAATTTACTCGCTATTGCTTTCCAAAGAGAACATAGAAACTAGTTCTTTAATAAAATACGTTGTAATAAATATTAAATTAAAGAAGGCTCTATTTAAAGGTAAGGAACTTCGGTAAAATTTCTCTCAGGACGAGATATTTTATGCAAGTATTATAAACATAATCAGCTTAATTATTAAACATTGTTTTTATCCTTAAGGGATAATGTTACAATTTTTACATCTTCGAAAATACTTATCTAATTTACGCTAAAAGTGTAAAAGTAACAAAAGGCAGGAAAATACTTTCTTCGAGGTGTCATTCTTTTGTACGCAAGACAATATATATAATATATATTGTTTCTGGTTAGGGAACCTTCATCTCGCGTCTTCAAAGACAGGAACATTACAAGAACTCCTTGAGTCAGATTTGAAACTCGATGTCGTTAGCTGGTGACAGATTTTGGTCCAACATTTCTAGCTTCTGCCTTGTAGGCGGTTGAAAAGTGTTTTATTGTTAACTATGATGAGGCGAAATTTACGAGAGAACCGCATGACTAACATAGGAAGAACTCGTTTTCTATTCTCGGACGAAAAAAGATTTTCTCGTTTCTGCTAAGAAGAAGAATGAAAGTTAATATCGAAAGCAGGCCACAAAAAAATTGGCATAAGTTTTGCAAATGGCCAAGTAATGTTAAGGAAAGGAAACCTTCAAGTTTCCAAAATATTTTCCGGTCCTTAATCTCACTTGGCGATTCGCAGAGATTATGCCAATTTTTTTGTAGGTCCTCGGTTCTTACTCAGAAAACTCATTTGTAGTGGCACATCAACGTCAAACCAAGTATGGGGACCCTGGTCGGAAAGAAGTTGGAAACAAATGTAAGGAGTTACGTGTAACAGCAATTACATGGAACGGCTCCAGATTCAGAACCTCTATGTGTTAGTTTCCCCGAAAATCCTAGATGTCGGTCTATACATCTCGCGTCTTCAAATTTAACGATATGTATCAAATACATAAAGAAGTGTTCGAGAGGACATTCAGTTGTGGGAAGCGCAACTGATGAAGGTTCCCTAACCAGAAACAATATATATATATATATATATATATATATATATATATATATATATATATATATATATATATATATGATGTAAATTGTCTTGCGTACAAAAGAATGACACCTCGAAGAGAGTATTAAATGTAAGGTATTTAAGCCTGGGCCTCCGTTAAGAGGCATTTGCTAAAAATGGTTATATCGGGACATATTATGCTTTAGTAGAAAATAATAACTATTAATAATGTATTTCTGTATGAAATTACTTAATTTTAAAAAATCGAGTTGTTACTGTACATAATATTTCTACAGCGATTTGCATAAAACTTTAAAAAGCGATATAACATCAGGAGTAAAAGTAGTTAACAGTTACCATTATCAAACGCCTGTAGCTGTCAGTACACACCATTCTTGGCATCGGTGCTCAAGTTTAAATTGCATAACTTATTTCTATTCAATATTAGAAGCTGAAATTTTACAGAAAACTTTTTGAGTGATATATTGTATTAGCGCGAGTAGTTCGTTTTTTTCTAAATTCGAAATTTCGTCACTAAAATTTGTAAGTGATGAAATTGAGAACTCTGGAATCCATTCTCGACAACACAGAAAAATTGTCAATTAGTCAATAATTGTGTTGAGATTTTGGGTTGGACTTTTAAGTGAGATATTGAAATATAGGCAAATGAAACGTCATAAACATTATTATATATTGTGAGAAGAAAAAGTAAATATCGCTATTACAACTGAAACCAAACAGACACTCAACTAATACAATGATATACTGTGGTGTAAATCGGGAAAGGGTAGCATGTTATGGTGCCTTTATCTTAATTGACAAAAAACAGAAATCATAAATTGTAAATTACACCTTCATAAACGGGAAAACAGTAATTGTAATATATTATGATTGTAACCTTTAATATTTAATTCTTCCAATAAATACTCAAATCAATTTCTTCCAATTTCGAAAATGTCTTATTTCTTCTTGATTTGTTTATCATAACCTCTCTACAACAATTCCATGGCTAGCCCTTTTATTCTCTTATAAAACTTCCGCCCTTTGATCAACGTTGGCAAAGTTACATCAAGCTAAAGCGGTTGACCTTACATTTTACTAACTCGCCCCCACCAAGAACCCCAAAGTTAGTAAATTTAATATTAAATCGAGGTAATCTAACCTCCAAGAGCCTAGAAGAAAATCATTTCTATGGGTTAAACCACATAATGACTAATTTTAATGTAATAGTCCAAGAAATATGGGTTTAAAATTATATTTTGGTAAACTGAGTAAAGGATCGCCCCACTTAAAGCATGAAATCTCCTCTGACTTGTCCTATCGATGTAAATTACATTTGATGATTGTTTCGGTCTTTACTTGATGAAAATTAATTAATTATATTTAAACAGCACAACCACTGAGTTAATTTTCCGACAAAGCCAGTTAACTGTGAGAAACAATTGTACCTAAATATTTAATAAATTTGTGTTTTTGTTTTAATATACATACTTAAAAAAAATTCGCTTATCTATGGCCAGTATAAATTTATCCAATGATCTAATCTAATAATTAATTTCAAATGTTGTACTAAAGAGCTGGATAACCGAATAATTGCATATTTGATCACTTGCAACAAATTTACATCTCAAATTATTTAAATGTATGAAAAAACTCATTTTGAAATTATCCTCCCATCTGAATTCAAATTTCATAGATATTCAGTTAAACTTTTTGGAAACATATTGTTACAATGTAAGTACCTTATTTTAAAACTACATTTCACATTCAAATTTATGTGTAGACCATTTTTTTCTTTACTGTATATCTATTCCATATATCTCAAATCAGAATCTCTTATAATTGGACCTGAAAAACCGGCCGTGAGCCATTAAAGCTTCCCATAAAAGCGCTGACTTAACCCCCCCAGACCAAAAAGAATTCTGATTTGACCCTCTCTTTATGAAAACTTTCCTTCCGATTTGCCCCCTCTAGTGCATTTTTTTTCCAATTTGCCCCTCCCTAAACCAAAAGCTGGGGAAGCCCCTGTTCTATATCATACATTTTATTAAACGTGTAGGTAAAAACTGTCTAAAAAATCGCTAGGGACCCGTTATTAAGCTACATTAGTACCATTTTTAAAATTCGTATATTGCAAGATCATTATTCAGTGAGAAAACTAATAAAAATTTGTCAACTGCATATATAGCTTATCATAACAGACAATTGATGAAGATATTAAAATTGAATCATAAATGTTTGACAGTATAGTAAAGAGATTATTATTCCACATTACGTTCACAATTATTAATTCCAAGGTTTCTCATAAAATTTCTTATATATTTAGTAGTTATGGGATTCTGTTCAGAAATTTGATAGTTTTCGTTATTCTAGATTATATTAAATGTTAATACAGTTTATATTTCTTACATATTTCAGTTTCAGAAAATTTGAATAGAAATATTTATTTATCAGCTGCTTAGAGTTAATTTGTAGGGTCTTAACAGGTACCCAGGAAACCCTTGTGACTAACTCTATTTAAAAACATATCTAAAATTAAGTTATCGTTTTTACAGCTAAAATGTCTGTTAAGGTTATATTGTCATATTTATCTCAGATACTGAAGAGAGAAGCACTTGTCGATCAAAATCAAGATCTAATATATATTATTTTATCCTGTAACCGAACAAAGAACTAATTTACATATGACTAAATTTCCAGTATCTAATTCTAGAAGATACTGACCTTGTTTGGGTCATACTTGCCTAGGCACTTTGCTAAGCATGTTTGATAAAATAATGTTCTTTTTAAAAAATACTAAAAATTGATTTTCGATATGTTACTCATGGTTTATTTAATAACATCTATAAATTTCATTCCTCCTTATTGACTCTCTACAACATCGATCAAAACAGTAGTTGTCTACTAACAAAAAAATATTTGTATTGCTAACTCAGATAAAGTAGCAACTTTTCATGTCCCCCTTTTCTAATCAGCATATGAGCATCTTCATAGGAAACTTTAAATGACTCTGCAACTAGTAGTCTAAAGTACATAACACCGACGCCACTGGACAACCCCCATTTTTGGCTTTCGGATTTAGCCGAATTCGGTAGAAGACTTAATTGATTAATTGATAATTCTTAATAGCATCGTAGGCAGCTGACTATTTGAATCATTGACTACATCATAACAAATAACCATCAGAGGTACTGGGGTTTACAACAGGTTTCGTACTAACTATGCCTTGCCGATTTGGTCTCAATACTTCTCTGATTTAATCGGTTTTATTTTGGACAAGGTACTCAATACATTTAAATTTTGTTTGTAGTGCGACTGTGCAACAACTACTCCACCTTTAACATATTTAAAAAGAATATGATAAACTTCACAATTGTTATGATTTTTTGAGCGAAAGCCTCTTAACGGAAGCCCGTTCTTACACATATGAAAATAGGTGAGTATGGGAATGAAATACATAACTTGAAATTGCATTTATTTTTACACGTTCCAACCAACACCACACACTACTATGATCTCGAAATTATTGCCACTTGAGAAATTTAAATTAAGAATTTAATTACACATTAGGATAAATACTTGAGTCATAATAAAATAGTGTCAATTATTTTAATTCTCCTGAAATCTATAACCATTACTAATGATAACACAAGTCGCTATGTAAATATTGTCATATAGTCAGTAATTCTTTTGCTCTAGTGTAGATTTTTCCGTCCTAGTTCTTTTTTATGTGACGGTTCTGCAATTAAGACTCTCTCGCAGTAAAATATATCTTCAAAATGCGAGACACTGACTTCATTTAATTAGATTACTTTCAGATATTTTTCTTTTCAACATGACAATTTATAGTGGTAACCATATATTTTGACCTACATTATGTCTTGGAATGAATAATCCTGTGTAGTATATATGGTAAACATGTAATAAATTATCTGTTGCTTATTCGCAAAGACTAAACACAACACCGTAAGATAAGGTTATGCCAGGGAAGTGTTTCCATTCATTAGGTAAACAGTGAATTTCCTTCGATGGGGAAGGCACGAGAAAGTGCCAGGATGTTGTCGCATACGGATTAAGGCGATGTAGTTGATCATGATAAGTATAATCACCATGCACACAAAGTTCTTGTTAAGGTTTTCGCTTGTTATCTTTAACGATACAAAACGTAAACGAATTCTAAAATGAGTATGGTAAGTTCACCGAGAGTTGAATTTTCTTTAAAATTTACGCAGAACGCATTATTTACATCCTACCGGAGATGAGGTAGGGACGACAACGATATAACAGTGTTTTCGTATAATTACTAGGTCATTTAATCGTATAGAGTAAAACCAATGACTACTTATACATATGGACCAGGTCCATTTATATTAGTAGTCATTGAGTAAAACTAATAACCTTTTTACCAATCAGATGATGAAGACATCCTTATATAGGGCTATTTTAATTTTCCTATTTTTCTCACAAACTATTTTTATCTACCCTAGCGCATTTACCTGTCATTAAAGTATGTTTTGCAATTTCCATACATACAACGATTTTTCCCGAATCTAATACAAGGAAACCCTTATAAATACGTTTAAAAAAAACAAAAACCGACATCAAAAGAAAGTAACTTATCTAAAATGCCCAAAAACTTTTTATAAATACTTTTTTAGACGTCGGTGTCAAGTACAACTCATAAATCTCCTTCCCAAATTTTTACCAATAACACTACGCTGCACGAAGTCAAAAAAATTACACCGGTGCACGACGGTGGTCTATCAGGACCAAAAATGATGACGCGAAATTTTTGTCTAATTTTGAAGTATTGGAAAAATTTTAATGTAATCTATTTTATAAAATGTGTTTTTCAATAATAATTGCAAGAAATACATTTTTAGGCCAATCTTATCCCATAATATAAAATAAATACAAAAAGTTTACTAATTTGACACTTTTATTTAAAAAAAGTTATAAAAACAGAAATTAACACTTTGTATAAAATAAGGAAAAAAGTCTCTGGTGAACGTAACAAACCATAACAGTAAACAAAATAAAAATTGGAGCAGTAAATACAGCAGCACAAATTCACCTAACAATTTAATGTGAGTTTCTCTACACAATCTGTGCAACATGCTACAATATGTTGCATGCACAACCATTTTTGCAAAATTTACAAAGATGTCTAGTTTTCCGTTTTTTGCAATATTTGCAGTTTACTCTTTGCTCTGAGGTGGGATCTGGTAGAGCTTCAGGGTTGCTATATTTGGCAATTGCAAATTGTATATATGTGGGTAAACAAGATGAAGAAGCTCTAGAACCCATATGTTCCTTTATTAGCTCAAGTCCCAATTTTTTTACAAATAGCCTCCTTGATTGATATACTCTGCATCTGGATTATTACATTTAGTAATGACAAAAAACACCCTGACCGCTTACAGATTTTACGGTACACTAATCCACAAAATACAGCACCTTGTTGCCTTAATCTTAAGATGTTATTATTCCGGGAATTCCCATAACAAACACTGCCATCTACTGTAGAAATTCCTATTTACAAATCACCGAAAGTGGCATAATCATTGGCCGCTACATATTTTAAAAAGTTACAAGACTACACGACGGTGGTCTATCAGGACAAAATAATTTATATTTGAAAAACCAAATTTTGTGTTTTAGTGAAATGTAACGTAAAATACTCCTTGTTGTATTCCTGAAAGGTAATGAAAAACCGTCGTGCATCGGAGTGTTAACTTGGCACCGAAAAAGTATTTAATTTTTTTTTGCTTCTTAGGTAAGTTCCGTTTTTAAGTCGGTTTTTGTTTTTTTTTATGTATTTATTTAACAATTCTTAGTGATGTAATGACTCAATTGGATGCAGTTATCAAATCTAAATAACTTTTTTGGTATTGTCAAATATATTACGTTTGAGCAACATTCATTCTTTTGACTCGTTGAATAGAAGAGAATAACTTGTTTTCTAAATATTTATACGCCTTAAGAAAGTTTTAATCCCTACTTAGGTGAACCTATTGTACCGTAGACCGTAGACGATTTCAGAAACTTCAACTTTTTTTAGGTATTGTAATTTTCTGACATTTTGATTTAATTTTCATTTTGAAAAATTATAGATTTTTAGTGATTTGGCATAATTTTAATTCAGTTTTCAATTCAAATAAACTTGTCTGATAACAATTGATATTCTGTCAAACATAGTATGTGGTTGAAAAAGTATCATGATTTTAGTGATTAATTTGGGGACTCGCATATTAAGGGTTCCGTACCACCTTCAAGATTCTTGCATTTTCTTATATTTACCCTAATATCTTTTAAATGAAGCGTTTTATATTTATAACAAATATACACTTTCATTTTCCACACATACACTTTTTATTTGATCTGCTTCATGATTCGCTTGATTTTATAATTTTATAATTTGGCCCCCAAAATTAACATTACAGTTTTATTTTACTATTAAACTTTCAGGGAACTTTATAATCTACTGTATGAATTTTGAGGCTCTGTAGATTGGAAGATAAAGGGGAAAATAGGTCAAGTTTTAAATAAGGAATTATTAAATCTGCTAGACAAATTATTTAAAAATACAAATAAAATATTTATCAAAATTTTAGATAGTGTAGTTTCTAAACTCGGAATTAAGTCGATGTTTATAATTTTTGTTATATTTTAAACAAATGATTTAAAAATATTATATTTGTAATTCACATAATGAGCCTTTTACTTGATATATTACATGATACCTTTGAAAATCAATTTTTTATTTTCCATCTAATTCTATAATTTGTCCCTAAAATTACTATGGGGAGTTTCTAGTAACTTTTCTAATAAATTTTAAGTGAGCTCCAGTACCTCTAATTATTTTCAAAATTTTACGTATTATGGTTTCGGAAATAAAGCGAGAAATGAGAATTTTTTATATCTTTTTCTTAATATCTTGTAAACAATTAATTTTAAAAAATATGAAAAATATATATTTGTATCCTTCATAATGAGCCCTTTCATTTTATGTATTACATGATGCGTTAAAAAATATTTTTAATTCTGTAATGGGGCCCCCAATATTAATACTAGGGATTTCTTCGTATTTTTTTTGCAAACAAAAAATGTTAGGACTTTGGGGAATAAAGGGGGAATGGGTTATTTTTTTAATATTTTTTTTTGTATATTTTAAAATATTATTTTTAAAAATAATGAAAAAAATATATTTGTATTCGTCATAATAAGCCCTTTGAGTTGATATTGTTACGAAATTTACCCAAAGCCGACCCTGTTTCATTTCAGTACGACAACAAACGCTTTGAGATAAAAAATGGTTCTTGAAAAGACTCGGCACCTGTAGGAGTGATGATGATTTTTACGAAAATTTTCTAAGCTGGGCTTATAAAGGAAGCAAGCCACGATGGAGAGTTCAGTTATACCGCGACGACTAGCGTATATGAGAATAATATCGTGATATTTGAAACAGCTGTTTTAATGTAAATAAAGTTCTAGAAAAGTGAAAGTGAATATTAGTTTTATAATTTCAAATTGAACCCACGGACTTTACAACAAATTTGGCGATCAGAAGTAGAGGATTAAGTGCACTTAAAATCGTAATTTGATTTATGGAAACTCGTAGTATGGAAAAAAACCGACGAAACTACCAAAAAAAAACAGGTTACGGAGGGACTGCATAAAAAATAGTCCAGATTCTAGAAAAACGCTACAAGAAGGAAAAACAACATCAAGAAGAAATTCAACAAAGGTTAGTAAAATCTTTTGATGAAAAACGTAAAATAGAATTAGAAAATCGTGTCACTACCATGAAAGAAAAACAACATAATTTAATTGAAGGATTGTTCTCGAAATTTAAATTATTAGACGAACAGAGACAAAATGATTTTAAAGTATTTGAACAAACACAAGATCAACTTGAATTAAAACGACAAAATGAATTGAAATTATTAGATGAACACGGACAAAATGAATTTAAGTTATTTGAAGAAAAACAAGACAAAACGGAAGAAAAAAGACAATTGCAATTTGAACAATTAATGCAAATAGTATCGCAAGTTAATGAAACAGTTAATGAAAGAATGCAAATAGTTGAATCAGACATAAAACAAATAAACGACGACATAAAGATCCTAAAAAGTAATGTGGAGACTCTTGAAATCAAAGTAGATGACATCGATTCCATCCAAAGCCAGGTGAAATTTGAAATCAGTTCCATTAAAAACACGGTACAAAGTGAAGTAAGTGAAGTACAAGATAAAATCAGTGCCATCCAGAACAAGGTAGAAACAGAAATCAAAAAAATGCAACAGGACTTACAGCGAGGAAAATACCAGCACACCGTGAGTACCAAAGGTTCCTATCGTAAACCACTCACATTCGACGGCAGTTCATCTTGGCCCATGTATAAACGACAATTTGAGGCCGTGGCTACAGCTAATGGATGGGATAATCAAGAAAAATCTACTTCTCTAGCAATTTCGTTAAGAGGTCCGGCCCTAGAACTCCTCCAAAGCATTCCAGTCGATGAACAAGGCAATTTCGACAAGATCATCGCCATTCTAGATAAACGCTACGACAATCAATCCTTGTGAGCCAGGTATACCAAGTCCAACTGAGTGGAAAAACGCAAAAATCCGGTGAAAGCCTCCAAGAATTCGAAGCAGAGATTAGACGGTTGGTTCACTTGTCCTACCCAGACCTGCCTGAGGAAACGAAAGACCAGTTGGCACACAGAGTTTCATAAACGGCATCAGAGATGTGGAAGTACAAAGAAATTTAAAACTGAATGGCGTCAAGAACAGTAATGAAGCTGTACTTCGGGCTTTGGAAGTAGAGGCCGTCATGAACATGTCCAAGCCCAGGGTCCGAGCAGTTTCCTTCAACCAGGAAGAGCCAGAGGAACCATTTCAAGCACTGTTGGCTGGTATGAACAAACTATTAGAACAGTCACAGAGAACTGATACCAGAAGAGCATGTTACCGTAGTGGACGGACAGGGCACTTTCAACGTGGTTGTCGATTGAGGTTACCTGAACGATCACCGACCAGAGGTAACCAACAGAACAGCCACATATCCAGGGACCGTCAGCCAGTCAGCATAGGGGGGCGAATGCTGACTGTCTCTCCACCAGCCCCCAAAACGTTATCCATCCGGGGATTTTGCCGAGATAGCGGCAGCCTAGTCATCAGAGGCACCATAAATGGGCGAGCAGTTACCATCACCATCGATACCGACGCCGCTGTGTCCGTTGCCAAGTTCAGGGTTTTGAGAGCATCAGAAATTCGGCCAGTTACCAATAACATCCAGCTCAGAACAGTCACTGGCGAGTCCATGTCAATACAGGGTGAGGCAGATGTCGTGCTACAGATAGGGGACAACATGATCCGGCATAGGGTCCTGGTAGCGAATATTGAGGACGATTTTATACTGGGAATGGACCTAATTAGCCAGCATGGATTTATGTTCGACCCGAGATATGATGTTCTTCGGTTCCTAAATGAGGAATTTGTATTGACACGGCCCGTCAACAGTTCAGTCACCTCCATAAAAATTGTGGCAAAGTCTTCAGCTAGAATTCCCGATCGAACGGAACTGATTATCCATAGGCAGCTAGACAGTAATCCTGGGAGCTGCGTTGGAATGCTGGATCCCGTACACTCAGCTCATGACTACTTGGTTGGACGGGCTATAGTTAAAACCGGACGAGATATACCAATCAGCGTCCTGAATTTGTCCAACAACGACATCAGAATTACCAATGGTCAAGAGATAGCTTTTTTCGAGCCAGTAGAGACCATCATCAATTGCGAAGAAGAGTACCAGACATCGGTGAAGGAGACAGGGCCCGATAAAGAGTTCCTACAACAGTTTGCTGACCATTTGACAGACTTGACACCAGAAAACCAGAAGAAAGCCAAGCAATTTATCACAAAGCACTGGCAAATTTTTAACAGTAAAAATGGAACCACCGGTCGCACCGACATCATCCAGCATCGAATAGATACCGAAAAGGCTCAACCCATCAGAATACCACCTAGACGACTACCATTGGGGCAACTACAGGCAGTCGAGGAAATCATCGAGTCCATGTTACAAAATGGAGTTATTAAGCCATCCATCAGCCCATGGTCTGCCCCCGTCGTGCTAGTTAAAAAGAAGGATGGAACCACCCGATTTTGCCTGGATTACAGAAAGCTGAATGATGTCACGAAGAAAGACAGCTATCCACTACCCCAAATCGATGCTCCCGTTGGTTCTCCACACTAGACCTAAAAAGTGAATATTGGCAGGTTGGTCTACACGCAAACGACAGAGAGAAGACAGCATTCTCCAGCAGTAAAGGGCTGTTTCAGCTCACGGTCATGCCCTTTGGGTTATGTAATGCACCCACTACATTTGAGAGGCTAATAGAGTATGTACTGAGCGGGTTAACATGGAGGACGTGCTTAGTATACCTCGACGACATTCTAGTCATGGGTCAGACATTCGACGACCATCTGAAGAACCTGGGCGAAGTATTCTCTAGAATTAATAACGCCAACCTGAGACTCAACCCGAAGAAGTGTTCTTTGTTCCAAAAAGAAGTAGAGTTTTTGGGCCACGTCATTTCCAAGTCAGGAATCCGCACCAACGAGGACAAGATAGAAGCGATCCCTGATTGGCCACTCCCGAGAGACAAGCATGAACTGCGAAGCTTCTTGGGCCTCTGTTCCTACTACAGGCGATTTGTTGAGGGATTTGCCACCATTGCCGCGCCTCCACATCGGCAGGCCACTGAGAAAGAGACCTTCCGTTGGAATCAGGATTGCGAAACATCCTTCAGACGACTGAAGGCAGCACTAGGTTCCAGTCCAATCCTAGCCTTTCCTACACCGTCCGGCAAGTTCATTTTAGACACCGACGCCAGCAACACAGGTTTGGGGGCCGTCCTATCCCAGGTGCAGGATGGTGAAGAGAGGGTGATCGACTATTACAGCCGTGGATTCTCGAAACCAGAAAGAAATTATTGCGTCACCAGAAAAGAACTTCTTGCAATAATAAGGGCTGTAGACCATTTCCACAAATACCTCTATCGTCGTCATTTCTTAATCCGAACAGATCATGCCGCACTCAAATGGCTGCTGGACATGAAGACACCGGAAAGACAACTGGCCAGGTGGATGAAGAAATTACAGCAATACGACTTCAAGGTGGAACAACGTGCCGATGCCCTATCCAGAAGACCCTGTAGAGCGGAATGCGGACATTGTCTGAAGACGGCACAGCGAGAGGGTATCTCCATCAGGCAGATCCGAGTGCAGGCCAATGAAGACTGGACAACGGAACAGTGTATCCAGGACCAAATGGCTGATCCAGATATCGAACCAATCTTGTCACTCAAAACGAGAGGGGCACCCAGGCCACGATGGGACGGGGTAGCTAGATACTCCGGCCTGCTGAAATTGTTATGGGCTCAATGGGACTCTCTAAGAGTAGACAATGGAATGCTCAAGCGAGTTTGGGAAAGCGCTGAAGGACGAGAAACCAAGTCCCAACTGGTAGTTCCGAAGAAAAAGGTACCAGCCATCCTGACCGAAGTACATGATGGAATTACCGGAGGCCACCTGGGCATGAATAAAACCCTTGACAAAGTTCGCCAGCGGTACTATGGGTGAATTACTTCAAAGACGTCACAGCTTGGTGCCGCAAATGTGCCACCTGTGCAGCCAGTAAGGGCCCGAAGACCCGGACCAAGGGCAAATTGCAGCAGTACAATGTGGGCGTCCGATTTGAGAGAATTGCCATCGATGTCGCCGGTCCGTTTCCCGAGTCTGAGAGGGGGAACAAATACGTTCTGGTCACAATGGATTACTTCAGCAAATGGCCTGAAGCATATGCCATACCCAACCAAGAGGCAACCACGGTAGCGACGGTGCTAGTAGAACAACTATTCAGCAGGTTTGGCGTCCCGATGGAATTACATTCAGACCAGGGGCGTAACTTCGAATCGAATGTATTCCAGAAGGTCTGCACGATGTTGGGGATCAGGAAAACGATAACAACACCATTACACCCACCGTCAGGCGGAATGGTGGAAAGATTCGACAAGACCTTGGAACAACACCTATCCAAGGTCGTCCGCAATAACCAGCGTGATTGGGATGACCATATTCCCCTATTCCTGTTGGCATATCGCTCTGCCGTACATAATAGTACAGGCCTGACCCCAGCCAGGGTCCTATTCGGAAAGGAGCTGCGATTACCCTGCGATTTGGCATTTAGCTCCCCCGAAGAACCTCCCCAAGACATCGACGATTATGCCGACCAGCTCCTACATAACATGCTGGCAATACACGAATTAGCCCAAACGCAGATGTTGGCCACCAGTGACCGGATGAAGACGCGATACGACCTCAAGGCCAATTCAGTTGGGTTCCAGGAGAGGGACAAAGTCTGGCTGTACCACCCCCAACGGAGCAAGGGTAAATCCCCAAAGCTTACACCCGCCTGGGATGGTCCATACGAGGTGGTCAAGAGGCTTAATGACGTCGTCTACCGGATCCGTCGAAACCCCAAGGCTAAATTGAAGGTGGTTCATTTAGATCGACTCGCTCCCTACCATGGAGGGGATGTTTCTGATCGGGACGATCTGAATTAAAGGGGGGCAGTGTTACGAAATTTACCCAAAGCCGACTCTGTTTTATTTCAGTACGACAACAAACGCTTTGAGATAAAAAATGGTTCTCCAAAAGACTCGGCACCTGTAGGAGTGATGATGATTTTTACCAGAATTTTCTATGCTGGGCTTATAAAGGAAGCAAGTCACGATGGGGAGTTCAGTTATACCGCGACGACTAGGGTATATTGGAATATTATTGTGATATTTGAATTAGTTTTATAATTTTAAATTGAAACCACGAACTTTACAACAATATATTACATGACGCGTTAGAAATAATTTTAATTTTTTGTTTTATATTTAATGCTGTAATTTGCCCCCTAAAATTAATATTAGGGGTTCCTCCTTATTTTTCGAGTAAAGTTTAGGTGAGGTCCTGTATCCCTATTTTTTCAAAAGTTTACTGCTTATAGTTTCGGAGATAAGGTAAAATTTTTATATTTTTGTTAATATTTTTAAAATAATTTATTTTAAAAATATAAAAAAAGTATATTTGTTTTCGCCATAATGAGCACTTTCATTTGATATATTACATGATGGGTTAGAAACAATTTTAATTTTACATTTTCCATTTAATTCTGTAATTTGCCACCCAAAATTTCCCTTATTTTTCCGGTAAAATTCAGGTCCCGTTTGAAAAAGGTAGCCAAGGGATAAACCTACAAGTTTTGTGCGACACATTTTTATCCGAAAGGCAATCCAAGTGAGATATTTAGCCGTTTCAGTACCCTGCATAAAATTAGCGCACTCTCACTACATAAGAGTGTTAAGATATCTCTTGACACTGTGGCCGTAGCCCTGAAGCTCTCCAATGCAAATCCAATTGCAATTTTACAAAATTCAAATAATTAGGTAATGTTTATTCTAAATTATTATCTCCTTATTACTCCATCTCCTTTTATTCCACATTTTATATTCGATTTAAATTATTTTTAAGTAATATAAATGAATTGTTAAAATTTAATAATTACTGATCATTTTAAGTTGTTCTCTCCTTATTATTCCATCTCCTTTTATTCCACATTTTATATTCGATTTACCAAGGAACCAACTTTTTCTTAAAACATCTTATTAGTGAGTCTAGTTAAAATTAACAACCTTCGTCAAGACTAAGCTGTCCGCCTTTTTTTATTACGATTTTTTATAGATAAACAAATAACTGGTACAAATGGCGTCCATTTTCTCGATAACGGGCGTTAACCGTGTGAGTTCAATTTACTCCATTTTAAGATCATTCATCAGCACTTATCTGTCAGCCCTACTATTAAAAACTATTTTTGACAAGTTTTCCCCTGTCCGCCACCTTGGGTAACGCCCGTCGAGAATTTGCTTGAATACATCGCAATCTTGTTTCTAACTTGTTCACTTCTTCTACGAATCGTCAGGCCGAACATATTGCATCAGATAAATTTAATAGCAAAAGACACATAAAGACAATTCCCAAAAAGTTGTTTCTGTCGCTATTTCAGTTGGTGGATGGGAACAGCCAATGAAATACATGCAGGACGTATTTCATTGGAAGTAGCTCCCAATCGACTGAAATAACGACATACACACTATCTAGTCTACGTTGCACATACCGGATTTTTTGGCGCAGTTGTCAGTGGCCTTGCAATTTTGTGCGTCAGGTAAATGGTTTGCAGAAGATTTAAAAGTATTTTTGCAAACAACTAATTAATTGGCAAATATTACCTATTTCACGTACCAAAATTAACTAGGTATTTTTATATACAGTGCAAGTCAAGAGTCCAAGAGTCCCCTCCCCCCTTGTAACTGTTGAACGGTTATACTTACACTAATGAATTTTGGAGGGTAAAAATAAACTCTCTATTAGTAGTAACAGATGACATAACAGTAATAGCTGACGTCACAGGGTCACTGTGGCTACAAATTTTTAATTGGACCTTATGGCAAGTGATAGCTCATTTGAAAGGTATTGACAATACCTACTCACCCATATTAATTTTGTTTGTGTAGTAGTGTGTAAGCACTAACACAAAAAAATTAAATGGTATCAGGTCCGGTGACCGAACTGGCCATTTTATGGGAAAATAATGCCCAAGAGCACCACGTTGTTGAATTGTTATTTCCAAATTGCCGAATTGATCTGGGTAACCTACCAGAATTTCAAGATTTAGCGAATCAATTGCATTTGTTAAATCTCCAAATACACCTCACCAGTTAAGTTTGTATTGAGGTACATAGGTCCAATTATGTGGTTCCCCAAAATGCCTGCCCCAACTTCCACTTTTTCTGGAAATTGAGTTTGTTTTTCACGAAATATGTGCAGGTTTGTGTCCATACTATTTATTCAAATTTCCATTTACGGAAAAAGTACTTTCATCAGTAAAACAAATGGTTTTTGGTGGTGTTGGTTTCGATTAGTTTTAATATAGGGATACCCTTATAATATCACTCCGGATTTCTCTATCTTTCACATCACAGCAATTTTCCCCTAAACTACTGAACGGAAAAGGTAGAAATTTGGTATCAGTCTATAATTTGGTGACCCGATCAGGAATACATATAGTAAATGAATAAATTTTGATTTTAGGGGTACTTCTGGAGGGAAAAACTAAAAAATCGACCGTTTCCCCCCCCCCTTGATCTTCGAAACTATAAAATATAGAATTTTTTGAAGAAGAAACCTGTACTATTAATTTTGGGGAGCAAATTATAGAATTAAATGAAAAATATAAAATTAAAATTATTTCTAACGCGTCATGTAATATATCAAATGAAAAGTCTAATTATAGCGAAAACAAATATATTTTTTTCAGATTTTTAAAATATATTAATAAAAATATAAAAAAAATTACCCATCCACCCCTTATCTCCGAAACTATCAGCCATAAAACTTTTCAAAAAATTAGAGATAAAGGGCCTCACCTGAATTTTACCGGAAAGATAAGTAGAAACCACTAATGTTAATTTTGTTAGGTAAATTTCCGCACAAAATGGAAAATGTAAAATTAAAATTATTTCTAGCGCATCATGTAATATATTATATCAAAAAGCTCATTAAGACGAACCAAACATATTTTTTTTCATATTTTTAAAATAAATGTTTTAAAATATATTAACAAAAATATAAAAAATATATACCATTTCCCCCCTTTTATTTTCGAAACTATAATATCTAAAATTTTTAAAGAAAATACGCACGCGTAGATGGCCACACTTTAACTTTACAGGAAAAATACGAAGAAATCCCTAATATTATTTTTGTGGGGAAAATATAAAATCAAACGGAAAAATAATATATTTTTTAAACGCATCATGCAATATATCATATGAAATGGCTTGTTATGAGGAATACAAATGCATTTTTTTTTCATATTTTTAATATAAATTGTTAAAAGGATATTAAAGCAAATATAAAAAAATTACTCATTCCCCGCCTTTATTTCCGATCTATGAGACATAACATGAAAAAAAATTAGGCTCATATGGCCTTACTTGAACTTTACAGGAAAAATAAGAAGAAATATACCTACATTTTTCATATTTTTTAAATTAATTGTTCACAAGATATTAACAAAAATATTTAAAAAATCTCATTTTCCGCTTTGAACAGAAACCGTACTGCCCAAAAATTTTGAAAATAATTAAGGTACAGGCTCTCACTTGAACTTTTAGAGCAAACTTAGTAAAAAACTCCAATATTAATTTCGGGGGGCAAATTATAGAATTGGATGGAAAATAATAATTTTGTTTTTCAAATGCATCATGTAACATGTCCATTAAAAGGTCTCATTATGAGAAATATATTTTTTCATATTTTTAAAATAATTTATTTGAAAAATATTAACAAAACTATTAAACATCTCTTTATCTCAGAAACTACACTATCATAAATTTTGAAAAATATATTTTATATGTATGTTTAAAATAATTTAACTAAAAGAGTTAATAATTTATTATTTAAAACTTGACCCATTTCCCCTTTATTTTCCAATCTACTGAGCCTAAAATTCAAATGAAAGATTATATAAAGCTTCGCTGAAAGTTTATTAGTAAAATAAAACTCTAATGTTAATTATGGGTGCCAAATTATGAAATTAAATAAATATTCTTGTAAAAATCAAGCGATTCATGTAGCTCTGCGTGAGAATAAAAGTCTATATTTTTTATAAATTTAAAATGCTTCAAATATAAGAAAATGCACTCATTCCCAGCTTATCTGAAACTGGAATATTAGAATCTATACTTTGATTTACCTACATTGTATCAAATCTTAAAGGTGGTACGGAACCCCTAATATGCGCGTCCAACTCGCACTTGAAAAAATTATTATTATTTGTCATCACTAACTGTTCATCGCCCAAACCGTTTAGCATCTTTAGCACTACCTGTTGCTTCAAACTTCTGAAGAAAGTCCCTCAAGTAAGTTCTCGATATAGTACGAATTAGGTACCTCTCATTAAATAAACGTTCCGTTTTATGGAGATTTTTCCTACATTCCCCAATTATTAAGAGAGTACCTAGCTACTTTGACGTCTTGAGTAAGTACCATTTTGCCTATCTACTAAACGTGTTGTTAAACAATAATAAAACTAAAAATTTAAATTATAAAGTTTTTAACAAAAACTTTGCAAAGTAACAATTTTTAATTTGTATTGTGAACAGTTAATTATTAATCTTATTGAGATATTTCTATATATTTTTTTTAACCCACTTCAAAAAAGAAGGAAGTTCTTAATTCAGAATTTTTCACTCTAAAACGGCTTCAGCGTTTTCTATAACTTAAAACGTTTGGAAGAAATGCTAATAGACCAAGGCAAAACAGGCCCAAAAACCATAGCTTATCCATCGATACTGACCAGGAAAACCTATACATTGTTGCTACCATATATTATTGCTACTTTGCTACCGGAAGTTAAGTGCTGTAAACAAAGTAAAAACGCAGATATACTGATTAAAACCTAGGCAGGCAGCCTCTATTGTGTTAATTCTATATTGAGTGAACTTCCAATACCAATAATTCGTATAAATTAATGTTAAACCAAAGGCATAAAATTTAATGGATTACAAATTATACCTGCAAATACACTCTGGTGAGAAATAGGGACACGATCCTACTACAAAAGTAGTAATCTCTTACGATCAATAAACAGCTTAGGTACACATCTCTCATGTAGATGGGAGAACAAGTATTAGAATAATATTCTTGGACTAAAAGTTAGAAATCAAAAAATTAAAAACATTCGGTTTTCAAATTATTATTTTGTCATTGCAATTACGTAAAGGTCCAAATTGTCCCAAATTTCAGGTCAATACGATAACCAGTTAAATTCGACTCCGTAGATTTGTTTACGTACTTAGTTTATTACTTATAACTAAAAAATCGTAATGAAAGTATGTAAACAATTAAAGTGTGGAAAAAAAGTTTATTACAATAAGAAACGACATTTTGTACATTCTGTCCTTTTTACATACAGTTACATCCCTTCTCCTTTGCCAAAACCGTTCCATAGTTAATTTGCATATATTATTAAATCTTAAAACGCAGTGCTATTTATTTAATTCTTGTATTATATTGTGTCACATCTTTATTGAACGCTATTTATTTTACGTATTTTAATGTTTATAATGGGTTCTTGTTGCTATCTTTCCACTTCATCATTACATATTTCATTATTTATTAAACCATGCCATTAATCATCAGAATACTTGTTAAGACAAAATTCAAGTTCAAACGTGGGGTTGCTCTAATTTATTTTTGCCTCCGTTATCAGAAATACTAATATAACGTTGCATTTTCAACGATACATATACATATTCAAAATTTTACTTAACTGAACACCGGGAAATAAGTCGCATATAATTTTGAAAATTTGATGATAACACTAAGTGAAAATAAACAAAATCTTATAAAAGATTTGACTTTAAACTTGATCCCTACGGTACATTGAAGACACAGGTAGAAAACAAACCTACTCGATTGATTCACATTGACTATGCCAGCCTAGTCATGGTATTCTCCTCGCCTTTCTCACCTCCAAAAAGGAAATCATGTCGTTAGACGTCATATCCTCAGACATACTGACTCCAATTCCATCCCCAAAACATACAACTCAAGGACACTATTCACAGGTGACGAACCAATGGAAATACAGAAAGAACTCAATAATATCAAATGAGAGATACTAGGATCAAATGAACTTCGAAGAATAGAAAAAATCAACCCAATGTTAACTTCAGAAATGTGTTATTTTATAAAGAAGAAGAAACTGCTATAAGAGTGGTTGAGTACATACTTCACCTAAAACACCAAGAGCAACTCATAGACATAAAAAAATTACCTCACTAACTGTATACATTATTATTCAACTCAGTGTAAGACACTCTTTACAAATAATTAAGGCTTGGGCACCAAAAAGCGATTAATCAGACATGAGGTCGAACAAGAGGACAAGAGATACTTTACGTTATGCATAGATGAAGAACAGGGAAATGAAACAGGTTTCATCAAATTCCTTCAAAACAATAATCTTTTTATATAATATAATGTTACGAGAATTCATCCGATAGCTAGCAATCGGCATTCATCTGATATTTCGGGGAATTCGAAATGGTCGGCTGGCGCATCGAGGTCAGCGGCTTGTTGCTTTGATGTAATTCTCCAAGAATCTAGTCTGGTCTCGCCACTCTTCGACTGCGGTATAGTTAAGATAAATTGTAAATAGTTTTGTCAATATGAATTGTGTTAAAGTAGTGGAAATAAATTAGAGTGAGTTGAACTGAGTTTTTAAATAAATCCGAGAACTGAACTGAACCCGAAGAGTGTGAAAATAAAAGCATTACAGTTATTATATAAAAGAAGAAATCTAAAATCCAATGGTTATCCAACAGGGAATATTTTTGTTGACTGACGGAAAGTGTTTGGTTTGGTTACATTCATAATACCCTCCATTACCAAAGCGCGTTGCAGAACTTCATTACTATTCTTTAAACCACTAGTCACAATTTTTGTTGAACTTCGATATCTCTGATAACACTGATAAAAAGTTTCATTGCCAATTGGGCTTGAACGTCCTCTGGGTGGTCTGTGTACGCTAACTGTTTTAAACGGCTAATGTTTCCTTCGAATCCTTGTAGACTTTTACCAAATTTGACTTGACTCAGTGATTGACTGTCTATCATTTAGCTAGAACTGCAATGATCTTATTGAAATTGTCTTGTCCATCTACTGGAATGTACTGAAGAGTTTCTAATGCTGGACCTCTTTAATAGATTACTAAAAATGCTTATTCTAACCGTTCATTGCTGCCACTACGTTAAATTGTCGTTTGTACATAGGCTAAGAAAAACTGCTATCAAATGTAGGTGGTTTTATAAAGGAACATTTGGTACTTACAGTGTTCTGTAATCTGAAACTACCTTGCAAGTTTTGCGGGATGTTTTTAATCATCATTTCTACTTTATTTTAAATAGTGCTAATTTGACCTTATTTCCGAGACTATATCTATTGAACTTTTTTTATTCTCAATTTCATCATTCTTGCCTTTATATCAGATTCTACTATCGTATTTTGTGATTAACTACCTTATTGATCTGTATTACTAATTGCATTAGTTCTTCAAATTATTCCATTTACGATTTAAATCGTTCTACCCTATCATTTCTGATTTATTTAGTTCACCTTGTAATTTAGCAAATAACGCTTAGGATAGATTTTGATGTTTTTCACCGATGATAGTGACAGGATTTTGTTGTTCATCTTTCATGGTGTTTACAAAATTTTCTAATTTCTCATCAAAATTGCTACTCATCTCCCTTGAATTTCCTGTCTCGTTTGCGTTTCTTTTCTATCTCGTTTCTTATTTAGTTTTAAGTCGAGATTATCGGTAAATCGTTAAAAAATTTCCTTGCTACTCTCGTCCATTGTAGCTCCCATATTTGTCGTTGTCGCCATATAATGAAGTTAGAATTTAAATACACGAAATTCGGCCTCCGGACACCAATTTGCTAAGAACTCCGTAGATTCAAACAATTTAATTATACGAAAAACAAATTGACTTTATTTACTTACAAATTCACAACTAAATTTCACTACTTTCTTAAACTATATCAGAACTTCAAATTCACTGGCCGTATTATAGGATCTGTTGAATTCCCAGGAAATATTGGAATTTTCTGCAAACCCATCTGCCATATCGGCTAAAAGATGCAAGCTCGTAGCCGGGGGCGGGGGGAGGGGTTCTAAACATTAAAATGTAAACGTTCTAAACTCTCAAAAGAAATAAAATCATTATGCTACTTATAACTCAAATTTATATAAACACTCCAAAACAATAACAACCCTGTGCCTCGGATAATAAAAATTTAAAATACCCATTCATGCATTCATTGAAAATAAAACTTTCCGACCGAATTTTAAAATAATATCTACATCTTAGGCATATAAAAGTTGGCCCCACCAAGTTTTATTTTTTTACTTTTTTTCTTTGTGGTTATTTGTTCTTCATTGTTCGATCGTAAAAAATGTTTGTTCGATATTTTAATTTCTGAAAATGTCAATCCCATGCAGTTCTGTTGCGCTTGAGTATGGTCTTACCGTTGTGATGTAGCCTTAACCAATATGATTTGTGGACGCGTCTATGTCTAGAATCACCGAATCCAATAATTAGTAAATAAACAATATTTATGATCGAACAAACGTCAATAAAGATCGAACAAATAATAATTTGTAAAAATGTATGGAATTAAGATATAAGAAATTAAAAACCCACGTAAGGGGGCTAAGTTGAGAATGGAAATTTATTTAATTAATTATGGATAAATAAAAGTCGAACAAACAATTTTTACGATCGAACAATGAAGAACAAACGACGAACAAATAAACACAAAGAAAACAAATGAACAAATAAATCTTATTGGGGCCAACTTTTACATGCCTACATCTTATCAACCAGACGGCTCTTTTCTCTCCACTGCCCGGAGCCGTGGTTAACATTTGTGGGTGAACGTGCCGGTCAAAAGACTGAACGCCTCAACGTGTCTCTACTTCGTGATTGAATTATTGATGATGATTCTATTAATGGCAAACTGAACGAGCTATTTGACTAAACAGTGCCGCTTATTCGTGGCACATTAGAGGAGTCCTTCGCTTTGAACGACTCCTTCACGAACGACGCAATCCTACAATAAATTTTATATTTCATAAAAATAAATTTTATATTTATACAATATACAATACATGAACAAACATATTCACTTTGCAGTCCTAATCAGCACAACACCAAACAAAAAAATTATCTCATGTGTTGTGCCAACTTTTGCAATAATTTGCCATAGTAGTTTAGGTATATTTATTTATACAATGAGGCATTGGCGGATCCAAGGGGGGCCAAGGAGCTCAAAGCATCAGAGGTATATGCTTTTTAGAATTTTTTTCTAAAACCTGCAGTCAGGGGGTTAAGCGCTCCCCCAAACCAGATCAAACGCCCCAACCACAATCTTGACAAATTATTAAGTGACAAAACTCTCTAGTAAAATTTGCATTTTAAAACTTTTCAGTGTTTATTAAATACTAGTAATATATTTTTCGCTTAAATATTGTTTTTTTACATGATATCTGAAATATCTGAAGTGCACAAAAGTCTGTAGTCATACAAAGTATCACCAGAAATTCCTTTCAGTGAACTAAATATGCAATTATGAAAAATATAACAGAAACGAATTAAATAAAACACGTGACCCATTATCAATGGGTAAGCGGTAACAGTAGCATCAGGTGGGCGGACACAGGAAACAAGAGCTACGTCAAATTTTATTAGAAAGTTTTATTGAGCAATCCTGGTTGGTATTATTCATAGCTTGTACTATCTCTACTTAGAGCTTATATTTCTGGAGGTAGCCTGCAACCCACAAATATCGTGATCTTAGAGCTTGTACCTTCTGGAGAAAGCCTGCAGTGCCAAATGTCGTGGTGAGACTAAAGAGAAAGAGGTCAATAGAGAGGGCATATACTTAATACTGAAATACTGAGATAGCCCGTAAGCGGAAGGGTCACCGACTAAGAGAGACAGCAGATTATACCGTGTTACTGTACCTAAACCGTTTTGCGCAAGCGTTGCCAAGTTTCAAACAGAGAGAAAACATAACCAACAACAGAAGAACCAATTGGGGCATTTTCGAACATGCGCATAACGTTATAGACACATATCCTCTACACTCTGCTAGCAGTATATTAGTAGTAAGTATGTGAGAGAGGGCAAGAGACTATTTTACTTGGTTGGGAGCTGCTTCCAATGAAATACGATCAGCATGTTGTTCATTAGCTGCTTCCACCCATTAAGTGAAATAGCCTGTTACTGCCTCTCTTGCCCTCTCTTTCTAGCATTGCCACGAATTGGTGGATTGCAAGCTATCTCCAGATTGTACGTGCTCTAACATTGTGACAGAACTAGAAACCTTAGAGCACTTACTTTCTAGAGATAGCCTACAATCAGTGCCGGATTAAGCACGAAGCAAGAGTAGCAAATGCTGCGAGCCCCGCGCTTTTGGGGGCCCCGCGCATCAACGTTTTCCGACCATAAAAAATTATTATATGTTAGATTTAGTCACAATTACTAAGAAGAAAATATTTGCATCAAAATGGTCAACTATAACTTTATTTTTCTATCTGCTGGTCATACCAAAAATCAAGTTTTGCACCGCACTACACGCAAGTTGACAATACTGCTAAACAAAACGGGGAATTTCCTAATATTTTCTCCGTGCTAGTCGTAAGCACAGATCTCTGGTCGTAATAACCCGACCGATTTGAAAAGGGTTATATTGACTACCAAACTAAAAGGAATGATCGGTATTTACGTTGGGATGATAATAATAGTAATTTCGATATGAACCATTCTTGAGAGAAGTGGTTTCGTAATTGTGTTGTGCATTCTTTTCTTACGTAATATAGCGGTGCAACCGATTTTTTGAAGTATTAAATTGTCTTTTGAAAGATACTAAATAGAACAGTGTTCTTACATAGTCAAGGAGAGAAAAGTATTCAACGATAATAACTGTGCATGAGGTAAGATATTTTTAATTTAAAATAAGAAAATATTATTACTTTTCACTCTGAGCAATTGTAGGGTTCATCTGAAAGATCTGACCGTAGCCAACCTTATAAAATAATAAATGATTGTGATGTTTTAAATTATCTGGGTGGATTTCCGTGACTCCATTCACATGAAAAGTGACGAAAGTGTTTATTAGATATATTAAATTTCTTCAGAAGGAAACAGTTACTTATACTGTATACGGATGGGTCAGGTCTTTTTATAGTTTAATCCAGGATTTTTGGGATGTACTTTTCAGGATGTACTTCCCTAAATATTTATTAGAGTCTACGTGGTTTGTTAAATACGGTCGGATTTTTCTCGTGAAATAAATGGAGCGTTAGCTGCATTCCTGCCTGCCTGCCTCAAGTACGATTTTGATTGTTCTGAACATTAATTTTAAAAATTCATTAATCGTAGGTAATATGAGCGGCAGATCAAGAGATAAGGGCCGACACTACGCTTCAGGAAGTGCAAAGCATAAGGCAAAATAATAAAAAAAAAAGAACGAAGTTGTTATATCAAAAATCCTAGCCTGTTGAATATACAGAAATTGATACTGAAACTACAGAAATTATACCGATGGATCTACAACTATAATCTATATCTATAATCTGGATCTATTCCAGAACTTAATATCACTGCAAGTCCTCTCGATCTACAGCAGCCGTCATGTTCAAGTGAAAAAGCAGTCGAAAGCATATTAATACACAATTCTAGTATCACAACATTTCCAACCCAAAATCAAAACAAAAGTAAAATGTACTCCAACGATATTGGCGAATGGCCGAGTAACTTTGATAAAGATATGGGAAAAGGAAGCAGCGAAGTGCAACATATGAATAGTGATTTTATGTCTTCAAAGAAAATGTATGAAAAAGAAAATAAGCCAGGTTTCTGCCAAAAGTCGTTTTTTACCTATAAACATAAACTGACGAATCAAGCTCACGTCAGAGATTGGTTGTGTTATTCGGAAAGCAAAGGACGACTTTTCTGTTTTGTTTGCAAATTGACTGATTCAGATAGTTCGTCATCACGGTTTACGAAAGATGGATTAGATGATTGGAAGAATGCGTACAATTCTTTGTCAAGACATGAAGAAAGCAGTCAGCATAGACAAGCTGTAATTTCACTGTTAAACTTAAAAAACAAGAAAGCGCGTGTTGATAGTCAAATTGTGAGTCAAATTGAGTCTGAGCAAACATATTGGCGGCTTCTTTTAAAACGAATTGTTGAAGTTGTAAAGTTTTTAGCAGAACGTGGACTTGCTTTTCGAGGCAGTGATGAAACTGTTGGTTCATCCCATAATGGTAATTATTTAGGTTTATTAGAACTAATCGCCAAATTTGATGATTTTATGGCACAACATTCAAAGTCATGTCAATAAAAGAAGGGGGCACACGTCATATTTATCGAAAACAACATGTGAGGAGTTTATTCATCTAATAGCATCAAGCATGCTGGATCAAACTATTTGTGAAATTAAGAGCTGCAAATACTACTCAGTGTCATTGGATTCTACTCCAGATATATCCCATGTAAACAAACTTACCCTAAAGGTGCGCTATGTTCTACCATCTGGACCAGTGGAAAGATTTGTTAAGTTCTTGGGCATGGAAGGCCATACTGGTCAACAACTGGCTGAAAGCTTATTAATTTTTTTAAATGAGAGTGGCATTGATATCAAAGATTGTCGTGGGCAAAGCTATGACAACGCCAGCAATATGAGTGAGAAATAGAGCGGCGTACAAGCACGTATTAAGCAAATAAATAAGTATGCAGAATTTATTCCGTGTCTTGTGCACTCATTAAATTTGGTTGCTAAATGTGCCGCAGATTGCTGTACTTAAGCATCAATCTTCTTCGATTTTATTGAACATTTATACACCTTTTTTTCTGCTTCTACTCATCGATGGGAAGAAAAATTTGGAAGACATTTCCAATGACGTGGATCAGAAGGCAGAGTGCCGCAATCAAGCTTACAGTCTAGTTTCAAAGATGAATAATTTGGAAATGGGAATAATGACAATATTCTGCGCTGCAATCGGATGATCAAGACCTTAAAACTGGGCTTTATGAATCATTACATGAATACGTGCAAGGAATGCGATCTACATTTTCAGATATTGAGGCAAAAGTCAAAGAACTGACTGGCTGTGATGCATATCAGCAAGAAACTTCTAGACGCAGGAAAGGAAATACAAAATTCGACAATTATAGCGGCTCATCTACGCCAGGCGACTTTGTTGAAAATCAAACACCTGGAAAACGGTATGAAATTCAGGTGTTTATTGTCACCATTAATAACGTACTCACTGCTTTAGGTCAACGTATGAACAGTTATCATAAAATTGCTGGCATTTTTGGAATATTCCGAGAGTTAAAATCTCTTCCATCAGAAGAAATTTTGAAAAAATCGGCAACCCTAGTAAGTGCTTACGCAGATGATTTGGAGGACAGTCTGGGCGACGAATTAGTGCAGTTCGCCGCAATGCTCAATTCTGATGTGGCTAGTATTATTGACAGGAGGAATCATGAGGCTCTGGAAATACAGGTTTACAAGCTGTTGATAAATAATTCTTTACAATCTTGTTTCCCGAATGTTGAAACTGCTTTGCGCATTTATTTGTCTCTCATGATCACCAACTGTAGTGATGAACGATCTTTCTCAACATTAAAACGTGTTAAAAATGATTTAAGGAACACGATGAGAAAACAACGTCTGAATCACCTCACTTTAATGAATATTGAACATGATTTACTCCTAGAAGTGGATATCGACAGCATTATTTATAAATTTGCCCAAATTAAATCAAGAGAAGTTTGTTTGTAACAGTTTTGTTTAATTTAATATTATAAACTCGATAAGTACATAACCTAAAACAATCTAAGGGCCCCTTGATAGAATTTGCTACAGGACCCGCGCCGGCTTAATCCGGCACTGCCTACAATGCATAAATTTTGTGCCAAAGCTAGAAAGAGAGGGCGATAGAGAGAGTAAGAGGTTATTTCACTCGTTTGGGAACTGCATTTAATGACCCCATTGGCTGCACCTAGCAGTAGAGTGAAATAAGTTCTCTCTCTTTAGCCCTCTCTTTCTACCTTGGCACGACATTTGTTCATTGCCTGAGAGTAACTTCTAGAGATAGCCTGCAGTTCATAAATGTCGTGGTAAGACTAAAGAGAGAGAGGACAATAGAGAGGGCAAGAGGCTATTTCACTCAGTTGGGAGCTGCTTCCAATGAAATACGATCAGCATGTTGATCATTGACTGCTTCCCCCACCAAGTGAAATAGCCTATTATTGTTTTCTATTGCCCTCTCTTTCTAGCCTTGCCACGAATTTGTGCATTGCAGGCTATCTTCAGAAGATACATGATCTAAGTTCATTGCAAGCTACCTCCAGAAGGGTATGCTCTAAGCTAAAAAACAATAGAGAGAGCAACACGCTATTTCACTCGATTGGGAGCAATGAGTTCAAAATTAAATTTACTTATTTAAAACCTTCTTGAATTTTAATTTTTATAAGATTATGCACGAAGATGAAATTCAAAGGTGTGTTTCGATGATTTTGTAATCCTTAAGACAGCATCAAGTTTTCGACCAGTTTATAAATAGCTATAAATAAACATATAATATTGTTTTTATTTCTAATAATAATACAACAATACATACTAATATGATTATAATAAGTTTCAAACCACTTTTTACGGACAAGTGTATTTCCCAAACCAATCGTCACATGGTGCCACCCATCGTTTAATTAATAAAATTTCATAACTTTAGATTTTGTGATTAGTGTACCTTATTCTGTGCCTAAAGGTGCATTTTCATTTGACGCTAGAAACCAGCGTCAAGCGTCAAGTGTCATAGAGTAGAGACTCAAATAGTATGGTATAATTTCAATAAAAGCGCCATCTGGAAAAAGATGATCGTTGTTATAGCGGCAAACTACAGCGTCAGAATGGAAGTGTAGCGTCGATGAAATTGGCAAAGAAAATACATAGAGACGACCAATCAAAATTATCTAATTTTTAACCGCCTTACACTGATATAATTAGTACTTGAAATGTGGATCCACAAATGCCAAGAAATAATTCGGCCACCAAATATTGCAAAAATGAAACGAAAAAGGGTTATCTGCTCTGATATCAAACGAAATATGACTATAATTCGCTCAAGAGAAATATTCGAAAAAAATAATACAAATATTCCAAATAACATATTATAGCCGATTAGCACTATTAGCAGTAAAAATTCGAGACCAATTTTTCTGTTACGCCGAAGGAGTCGGCGCTGTCAATACGATTAAAAAATTATTTGAAGACTTTATCATTCTTATTAACGCCTAATTTTTTTTCCCTAATATCCAAAATCTGTATGACAACTCAAACTTAGTATTTTTGTATATGCTAATTATATAGAATATTTTATTTTCATTATTTCATTTAAATAACTTAGTAAACTGGCAGTGATAAACTAATTGTAAATTGATCATGCATAGGTTTTATTAAAAAACAAAGTGGTTTACAGACTATAAAAACCGGACTTGGCTTTATAAGTATGCAGTTCTCTTCATATTTCAAACCAATGACTTTTTAATTATAATTATATCTTAATTTTCCATTTTGATAATTTATATTTTTATATAACTTCTCTTTAGTATTCCATAATTTCAATAATAAATTCCTCTCAGCATTACATATTTTAGTTACAAATCATTTAGTTAGGTTACTGTGAAATTTAATGGCACTCATTAATTCCTTGCATTTAATAATTCCCTGTCTAATATTAACTCAGTTAAAATTACTACTAAAGTTTTTAAAGTATCTCTTATTAAAGAACAAACAGGTAATTTAGAAGACCAACTTTAAAAAATCTCTGTCAACAAAACCAGTAAATGTCAGCGTCAACTCATACTATTCAAGCGTCAAATGATTAAATTCTAAACACGATTTAGCTTTGACGCTAGACGCCAGTGTCATAGAGAATATAGTCCCGTGGTATATTTTCGACATGTGCTCCATGGTCATTTTGACCAATATAGATATATGATACTACCTTTTCGAGATTTTTTTCTGAAACTCCTAGATATCAAAAATCATTTAGCGAAAAAATATCAATATAAATATCTGGATGACAAATTTTTAATTTTTTCAGATGGCGTTTTTACCGAAATTATACCACATAACCATCTATTTGAGTCTCCACTCTATGACACTTGACGCTTGACGCTGGTTTCTGGCGTCAAATGAAAATGCACCTTTATTCTGTTTTTATGATCTGTGCCTTATTCGAACATCTGTAATTTGAACTGATACTTATATTTAAAAATTATTTACAATTCTTTAAAAAAGTATGAGTGAAACTGCCAAACGACAACCGCTTTATGGTAAATGCAACAGTTTTCGAAATTGAAAATATTAATGCACATTGTTTCAGAAAAAGATCCAGAAACAGGGAAAATTACATTATTGCCACTGCCGGATCACCTTTTCACTCGTAGTTCTGCACAAAAAAAGTCTGCCCAAAAAAGCTGTTAGTATCAGTAATTTAAAAAATACAAAAATAAAATATTGTAATGTTTCAGCTGAAAAGAAAACCAGAAAATTCGTCAATTTGAAGCCCCTTGTATTGGGAAAACAGCCAGAAGATGGTAAGTGCTCTTTACATAGTTAATAGTTAATTTATACTATATACAGTATATTGAAATAGAACAGTCCTTATATAAAAAAAACACTAGATAATTACAAATAAAAAACATATAAAATGGCACATGCATTAACACTATAATTCTCAGTTCATCCTTACATACTCAAGCATTTTAATCCATAATTAACTTAGGTTAGGTCAAAGTTTTGACTACATTGGTATTGTAATTGTGAATGTAATAATGGTATACCTAATATAACTGGGTTGAAAATTGTGCAATCCCCCACAAATGAATAATCAGTTTATATTTAACTGACAACCACTGCAATGTGGACATCATTAATATAACCCTCATACTCCTATTGTGCAACCTTTGAAGTACCTATATCAATTTTATTTAACTGAAATGATTACAACACTGTTTCACAATAATCAAAAAGAACTTTGAAAAGCAAATAGTTGTCAAATATAATACCCTAATAGGTACTTTATATTGCTTACTGTTTCAATACTCCAGCCATCAACCTTCAGATCCAGAGAACGAATGTCAACATTTTTTTATCAGAAAAATTACAAATAGAGTGTTGAAATTGCAGTTCTGTATTACAACATATTCACTGTAGTTTTTGGGTTCATGAAAACTGATATTGTCTAAAAATACTACAGAGTCACAATTTAGTTTGTTAAAAAATATAACGTGTAATGACTATGAGCAATATTTCAACTTTGGGTCACTAATAATATAACTTTAGTCAAGTTTCTGCTTTTCAGGTCAGGTCAAAATGTGTATTTATTAGTTATATTTCAGATGAATTTCTGAGATTTTTGTGCTGTAGTAAATAAATATCTAAATCTAAATAACACCAAAATACCCAAAATTCCTAGGAAGCTAAAGAAATTAAACTTGATGAAAATTGTGTCAATGAATCAATTTTCTAAAATTTTAACACCATATAAGTATATTTGAATAGTATCCCTAATGAGATCTTTTCATGGAACTTGATTTATGAGAAAAACAATTTATTGAAATGGATCATAAATGATAGGATAAGTTAGGAAAAATTAAGGTCACATCCACTAACATTTTATTAAACAACAGTCCACTAATAGTAGACAATGAGTCTACTAAACTATAAGTTTTGAACTGTTAATAAACATAAACAAAGAATGAAGTGAAGCAAAAAATAAAACCTGCAAGCATCTACTGGTTTGCTCATAGAACTGCATATTTGTTGAAATATTCCAGGTGAAATTCTTATTATTTGACACACTGCTACAATGCATATACAAAATGGAAAAGATTAAGTTCAGAAATAGTGGCTGGCCAGTTCACAACTCCTCATTGACTTGATCATTGGTTGGCATACTCCTTGAACTGTTTATTCATTGGCATATACCTTATCCAAGTGACTTATATTGTGCATACTAATATGGGCTGGTTCACCATCCTGTATAAACCATAAATTTGTCTAAGTTGAATGGGCATGCCTTCAAGAAGAACAGGTAATTCCTCAAGATATGGCATTATGAGTCACCATGTAATCACTGGGAAGAACTTCTAATACAATCACCTCATGGGTAAATATCATATTTCTTAAGAACAGTGGTGTGTCCCAATTATATTAATAAGTCATTTGTAAAAAATTCCATATTAGTAATACCTGCATCTACAAAAGACAATAAAAATTCATCAGGAATGCATACACCCATTGAAAACAATGGGGATATAATTATTGCAGTGGGCATACAAATTCTTCCAGTGATTGTAAACTAGTGAAAAATCACCAATGTTCGAGTCAGTAATTCTACCAAAGACATCTATGTAACTTTCAGTTACTTTAAAAATAGTAAATAAGTGATTTTTTCTTCTGGGGTAGTACTGAGGCACTGTCATGCCAACACCTTCTGGTGAATCAACTGTGTGGATACTCAATATTGTATGTATGTACCACATAATGACACTTTAGGTTCGTTCCTTCAACCGATTGTCGACCGATCGGCAATTGGTTAATGCATCGGTACATGAACCATTTATTGCGCAACTCGAGGCATGTACCAGTCGGTGGCTGCACCGCCGATTCTACCCTGAAGCCGGTGATCGAAATTACCGTATATTAACTGGTTGCGTATCAATCACCGTGTCACTTGGAACACGAAACTGAACCGTTCACTAAACGGTTATTGTTTTGAAGGAACGCTATTTTTCTTGTGCGCAGGTACGCGACCGTTGTGTATCGGTTATCTAGGCTGAAGGAACGAACCTATTGTATACTCTATGTATTCTGTCAGTATGTAGTGTGGCATTACCATTAACAAAAGTCAAACCAAAATCAAATGTGAAATTTTCCTTTGCTACAAAAATCACCATCTTCCGTGACATTGTTTGATGCAGTATTTCTCCAGCTTAACCAGTGTAGCTTGATGTTCCATTTTTGTGGCACAATGGTCCAGGAAAAATTAAAAAAAAGACAAAAAAATGAACTAAAATTAATTCCTAAATATATTTCATAAACATAATATAAGCAAGTCAAAAATGCATCCTTAACAAAATTGAGAAATTAATCATTATACGAATTATAATTTAATAATTGCAATATTAAAAATTTTTAATCATTCTCATTTCTATTTATTGGCCTTCAAATTGCTATTAGTAATAAAATAAATACATCAATAAAAATAATAAATGTTCTCACCTTGAATTTCTATTTTAATATTTTGTCTGTCATATAATATACACCTTATTCACTATATGAATGAAATATAATAATAATACCACATACTTGAAAAGTGCTTATATATTGCCAATACATAATACAGTAGACTGTATGAATAATCAAAGTATGTAGGCTCTCATGGCCAGTGTCAGTGGATTCACTGTAGTTTTCAAGGCTGCGACCTAGTGGAATCTCTTCTGGCTTTAAACACTGCTCTTTTCAAGCCTTCATGTTGGTTACATTATGTAGATAATACCTTTATGATTTGGAGTCATTGGAATTCACCTGACATGTGAACAGTAACTGTCAACTATTCAGTTTACAATGGAAAAAGAAGTACATGGACAACAGAGTTTTCTGAAAGTTCTAGTTACGAAAAATCACACTAGTACTCTTGGCAATACCGTATACCGAAAACCGACACTTACAGGCCTCTATCTCCATTCTAATCATCAGCACTGTCAAAAGAGGACTGCAATCCAAACAGAAAATGCAAACCGCGTCATCTAAAAACCGAACTAGTCTATTTATTAGACTTTGCATTAAAGGGAAAATTGAAAACGTTGTATACCCACTGACAAAGAAATCACAACACCAAGAAGAATTTGTGCAGCATTATCGAACCCATCTTGTGCTATCTCTGATCGCTGAGAATCAACGGCAACGACCACATTGGTGCAGAGAACGACGACATTGGAATGTGGAATGGCATCAGGTCTGCTTCTCTGATGAATCTTGATTCTGCTTGGGTGGACATGATGGCCGAAGAAGGGTTAGACGACGTCGTGGAGAAAGACATCAACCTCAATTTGATGTTAAGCATCATTTACACAGTAGACGTTTTGGTATGGGGTGCTATTGCACATGAAAGGAGGCGTTATGCTATGTGGTATTATTGCACATGGAAATAGGTAATTCACATTCTTTATTCAGTCAAAAGTTTACAATTGACAAAGTAAATAAAAGACATTTCAACCATGCTTTTGCCTGGCTATGTGGCATTACAATGTTTCATCAGCAAGCGGGGAAAAGGCGTACTAACTAACCTATACTAAATATTTTAAGTGTCAACTGTAAATAAAATATAAAGTTACGGACATATAATTTCGAAACATTAAATACAAACAAAACACTAGTATAAAACAAACAAGTTCCTTCTGGTCAAAATCACTGAATAACCACTTCATAAACAGTATAGAAAACAATTAAAACTATCACTAACACAATGTAAAGTATTATAAAGTATGTAAAGAATTATAGTAAACTTTTTTTAACATTGAACACATAATTAATATAAATGAAACTCTCAAAAGTATCATAAAATTATACTAATTAGTCACAGATAATTAAGTTTGACCGAATTTCTATAGAAATAATAAAAATAATAGATCAAAAATGTCAAGATACACGAGTATTACAAGTCCATCGCCCCATTAGTGATCGGCCGTAGATCGACGCCGTGAATGGGAGCAATTCAGTTGATTATCGTATGGGAATCTGACGTGCAAATAATGGACTGTTAATCGGTTCAATAAGCGAATTGGATGTTAGTGAGACATTATTTATTAATATTATTATATAAAAAAGAATATACTGAATGATAGGTTATAATAATTAAAATAGCAATAATAAGAGATAAAACAAGGATATGTTAGAATCTTAATAAATAAGCAAAGGGGAATACTTAAATTAAATCTGACACAAAGGGCAAGAATTAATTACGTCCATACCGCCCTACTAAAAAAATTGTGACAAGCGATGGATCCCATTATGGTGCTGTTAATTAATTGTCTTCTTAGAGTGACGGTGTTAATATTAAGAGAGTCAAAAGCGCGTCATTATTAGAACACTAAACACCTCGAGCACCGATAATTAAAGGAACGGCCATAATTTCTGTGTTCCTGGTAGTTAAAACTTTATTAAGAAATTGGGGGTCCTCATAATATTCTTTTTTCCTCTTGAAGCCGGGATATAAGGGTCGAGGGCCTCCCAATGAACGCCTACGTCTGCAATGATGGATGTTTGTTCCTTAGTAAGGACAAGATCAGGAACTTTAAGAATCCCGTTCGGGCTTCTGATGTGCGGTTCAACCTCAACTTACCTACCTTTTTTGTTACTTCCCTCTGAATTATTTTGTATAAGTTATTCTGGCGGTCAATTCGCTTTTCATGCGTTATGTAACAATTTTGAAGTATGTGAGAGTTTGATTCATTCTTGTTACATCTGTTTCTTTGAGCAGGACTCTACTGACATGTATGTTTTGTAATGCACTAATTCAACGCGGGATAAGGAAGGAGGTAAAATTTTTGGGGGGTTTATCTACGCAATTCGTGAGCTGATTGAAGGCGTACTGCTGATCGATTTTCTGCACGAACGCCGTACAATTAATGCTGAGTATTACTGCGAACTACTCCAACAAGTGAAACTTGCCTATCGACAAAAGAGGCGGGATATGTCTATCCGAAGTCTAATTCTGTTGCATGACAACGCTCGGCCACATACAGCTGCATTGACTCAAGGAAAATTGAACAAAATGCATTGGGAAACCCTTGAACACCCGCCTTACAGTCCTGATTTGTCGCTATGTGACTACCACATGTTTGGGCCACTTAAAGAAGAACTGGGAGGCCACCACTTTGACGACAACGAAGGTGTAGAAACGTTTGTGCGCAATTGGTTATCAACACGACCAGTTTCATTCTTTGAGAAAGGTATTAAAAAACTTCCGATTCGGTGGGGAAAATGTATACATAAGAGAGGAGACTATGTAGAAAAATAATATATATTAAAATTTGTATTGATCGTACCAATAAAATTTTTAAAACAAAAGTTCGGTTCATATTTGATTCACCCTCGTATTTTCATTTCACAAATAGAAAGTTTTTAATATATTCTAATTATGTAAAAGAAAGTCTTAATTGTAAAATAAAAAAAACGCTTCAAAACTGCAGGAACATTTAAATATTCATTTTGACTATTATATAGAATAAAGGTTTCCTACTAACTTAATATCCACAAAAAAAAATTATTATATATGATTTGCCAGTTGCTGCAATTTGCAGATTTTTTAAAAGCAAACAACTAATTACTGCTGTGAAAGTGCACTCATACAAAACCAATTCTCGGGTGGATTAACTATTTAAAAGTAAATTTTGTTATATAGCCCGTGGGTTCAATTTAAAATTATACAACAATATTCACCTTCACTTTTCTAGAACTTTTATTTACATCAAATTTAAACAGAACAGCTGATTCACAATAACATTACTTGCTGGGCTGCTTGCTTTGTAAAACCAGCATAGAAAATTCTAGTAAAATAAATCATCAATTCTACAGCTGCCGAGTCATTTCGAGAACCATTTTTTTTTTCTCAAAGCGATGGGTGTCGTACTGAAATGAAACAGGGTCGGCTTTGGTAAATTTCGTAACAATATCTTTTTTTTTTCAGATTAAGGACAAAATTGGAATAATTTTTCTGTACCCAATTTTAATTTAAAGAATTCCTATTTCTTCGAAAAAAAACCCAATTTTGTGAAAATTGTTAATTTTCAAAAATCTAATGCATGAGCTTCCTAGAAAATTTTGATCCAACCAACTTTTGTTCAGAATTTTTAAATTGAACTCTAATTGTTTATAAATAATTTTCCACAACTTTTTGGCATGGTACATATAGAACACTTATTATAGATATTGTCTACATCCCATTTCTACAAAACAAAAAACCTAATCTATTCCACATTTTTCAAAAAAAAATCTCATAATTTGTTCTAATCCGTTTGGAATAAATGGTCCCTGCCGGGATCGATGGTAAAATGACGACGTTTCGTCAGAGTCACTTCTGCCCTCTTCACGTCGGTTCGCATAATTCTCGTAGCCTTCTGCTTTCGCTTCTAGTTACCCAAATACTGGCCACGCCTCCCGCTTGGTGATTAGTTATGTCCGGTTAAGTTGTTATAGGACGGGTCCGGGCCCGGACACGCAGCCGTTCACGGTGCCAACCGATAGGCGTCGAGCCGCGACTATATAACACCGTACGCGCTCCTGAAAATCTCAGTATTCGAGTAACTAGAAGCGAAAGCAGACGGCTACGAGAATTATGCGAACCGACCTGAAGAGGGCAGATGTGACTCTGCCGAAACGTCGTCATTTTACCATCGATCCCGGCAGGGATAAATTATCAACTACGCGGATGAATTCCCGGAAACCACCTAATACATTTAGTGCCCGCGAAAACTTAAAAACAAATATATATATATATATATATATATATATATATACAAGTTTCAATCTACCATAAATTAAAAATCCGTTAACACGTTTTTTTTTCTTTCAGAAGTTCCGAAGAAAAAAATAAAATTGAGTTTATCAGCGGCGAGTAAAGCCGAATCATCATCAAAGATGCAAAGAGTAACTGGTCTTCCCTCCCGACGGTCATACAATGTAAAAAGTGCTAACAAGCACCTTAGGTTAAAACAGGTAATTATTCCCTCTATTCATTGGTGTTTTCTCTGTGTACTTCTTTTCTGTAACACATAAGCATGTGCGTACCGAGGGTGGGGGAGAAGTGTCGTGAGCCATAAATTCGCTGATTTGCCCCCTCTAGGACATTTTTTTTCTAATTTGCCCCCTCTAAACCAAAAGTTGGGTACGCCTTTGCACATAAGTATTTAAAATTTGTAATGGACAAGTGTAGTAAGGTTAATATATTCCTCATTTATTTTCTTTTTCGATTATTTCGAATTTTTATTTTTTATTGACTTTCCTAGGCTATTAGTGTTTATAATCATGTTTTTTTTTAATGAATTTTGAGACTTGTTTTACCAAAATATGACAGACAGTTGTATGAATCGTTAGCAGTTTTGAGATCGGGATAAACTTCTCTTAATACCTTCTTGTGTTGTTGGTTTTTGAACATTAGAGATTCATACATTTAATATACAGAAGCCCATATAATATCACTCGTGATCTGTGCGTCCACTGGAATTGTTTTCTCATTGAATGTCTTCTCTTGGAAGAATTTATTAAGAATCTATTGAAAACTAACAGTAGTATTGTTTCAAAAATGAATACAATAAATACGAAAACTACATATTTCTAAAAATCATCATAGAAATTTAATGCTTCAAATAAATTTCACTCCTTGATAGAGGCCAGATGTAATAAACTTAATAGTGGAATAAGACCTTAACTATACAAGATAAATATGTCTTTGTTAAGAGTTTTTAGTTCATGCTGACTATTTCAATCACATGCCAAATTATATCCACTGCATTATGTTATACACTGTATATTCAAAACATCCAAATGTCATATTCTATCTTTCGTTGTCAATAGGATTAAAATCTGAATAAAATATTTAATGTCATTGGCAACTGTCAAAACGTTTGGATTTGTTGTTTCCCTATAATTAAATGACACTAAAGATGCTACAAATAAATAATTAACCTTCAATATCTCGACAAATATTAAACCGATTGTCATGAAAATTTGACACGTGTCTTTACTACTACGGGAAACAAAGCGACATGGTCAGGGTGTATTAAGGAGGTGGGCCAACGACGCTTTTAAAAACGGACACAAATTTTGAATAGTACGGTAAATGATCAAAAGATGGCGATCCGAATAAGGAAATTAAGGCCGAGGGTTGATTTAAATTAGTATTATAAAGCAGTACGAAGTGAATGATATAAAAAATGTCACAGGGAGATTTGAATTTTGTAAATGTAAATTGTGTTTGGCACGAACATAGAAGGATTTTTTCTAAGGGGGCAGGTGGTCAGCTGAATGGCCACAACAAGAGCTGTCGTTTATACTAATTATATTAATAACATACATATAGTAACATGTATTAATTTCTTTCAATTTCACTAAAACAAATGTGATTTTCACTTATGAAAAATTAACAATGCTCATATTTTAATAAAATTGAATAAATTTCCAAGTAAATAGGTACAGGCAGGGTGTTCACCCTGGTAAAGATGGAAACAATCATTAGTAATTGTGCTAGTTATAAACTTCAGCAATTTTTATGTAGTGATTGTATATTTGTAACTTTAAAAATAAATGACTCATCATTTAATTGTTTCATTCTCTGGTAGATAAATCAGAGTTTTTAGCGGCAATAAATAAATGAAATGAAATTGATTATGATAATTTTTGATGAAACTATTTTGATAGAGTGTGTAACAGCCAAATGGCATAAATTCGATAACGATTAAAGGAGGGCGTGTTGGGAAAAACGCTTGGACACGACGACTTGTATTTTCAAATGCGCATTTTTTTTTCAAAAAAAAATTATATAGGGTGTGTATATTATTTATTTTTTGGATTCTCCAGGAAATTCTAGACATAATTCATATGCAATGTCCTACACCTATCTTCAATTGTTTCGGAAATATTAGTGATTTATTACAAAATTAACATTAAAATAATTTGGTCAAGTGCGAGGTGGACTCGCATACTAACTCGGTGGTTCCCGTCTCAGACAAGCAGGGAATGAGTGTATTTTTTTATATTTACCCTAATATCTTTTAAAAGAAGCGTTTTACATTTATAAAACATATTCACTTTTATTTTCCACACATAGACTTTTTATATTATTCTGCTACATGATTCGGTTGATTTTGATAAAAATATATATTTAATTTTTTAATTTGGCCCCCAAAATTAACATTAGAGTTTTGTGTTACTAATAAACTTTCAGGGAAGCCTTTTATAATCTACTGTCTGAATTTTAGGCTCATAGATTGGAAGATAAAGGGGAAAATAGGTCAAGTTTTAAATAATAAATTATTAAATCTTTTAGGTAAATTATTTAAAAATAAAAAATAAAATATATCTTTCAAAATTTTAGATAGTATATTTTCTAAATTGGGAATTAAGTCGATGTTTAATATTTTTGTTAATATCTTTTAAACAAATGATTTAAAAATATGATATATTTATAATTCACATAATGAGCCTTTTATTTGATATATTACATGATGCGTTTGAAAATTTAATTTTTATTTTTTATTTAATTCTATAATTTGTCCCCAAAATTAATGTTGAGGTTTTCTACTAATTTTTCTTATGAATTTCAAGTGAGCCCTAATACCCCTAATTATTTTCAAAATTGTAGGTAGTATGGTTTCGGAAATAAAGCGAGAAATGAGAATTTTTTATATTTTTTTGTTGATATCTTATAAACAATTAATTTTTAAAATATGAAAAATATATATTTGAATTCCTCATAATGAGTCCTTTCATTTGATATTGTGTGAAGCCTTAAAAAATATTTTCCCTTTAATTCTACAATTTGGCCCCCAAAATTAATATTAGAGATTTCTTTGTATTTTTTCTGTCAACAAAATTTTTAGGTCTTATAGTTAGGGGAATAAAGGGGAATGGGTATTTTTTTTAAATATTTTTGTAATGTATTTTATTTTTTTGTATTTTAAAATATTCATTTTAAAAATATGGAAAAAGTATATTTGTATTCGTCATAATGAGCCCTTTGATTTGATATAGTACCGTACCTACATGATGCGTTAGAAATAATTTTAATTTTATGTTTTCAATTTAATGCTGTAATTTATAGTTTCGGAGATAAGGGGGGACTGTCGATTTTTTTTTTTTAGTTTTTCTCCCCGGGAGTACCCCAGAAATCAAAATTTCTTCATTTACGATATGTACTCCAGATCATGTCACCAAACTATACACTAATACCAACCTTTTCCGTCCAGTAGTTTAGGAGAAAATTGCTGTGATGTGAAAGAGGGCTAAAAAGAAAATTATATTATTTCCCAAATTCGCTACATTACACTCAATACTTAATTCCCATTTAGCTCTTGATATTGAGATAGTAAACAAAAACCCATTCCTGCGTTCCTTTTTACTGATTTGAAAACAAAAACAATTTTGTTTATTTTCATCGAAACTCATAGCCTTAACGTCTTGTCTGTCTGCATGACAGTAATGATCTGTGTCAGTGCTAATGTCGTTTGAATTTCGTTAACTGTACGTAATAATATCAGAAACATGGTTCATTTAACAGAAATGGACAAAATAACCGTTCTACAAATGATTCGTTTCTCGCTTATTTCACGAAAATTTTCCAAATTTGCCGCCTGTATCCCAAGGAACAATTAGCAAAATAGAAAAGGTGTTTCGCGAGCTTGTTTATGTAAAACAGATAAAAAAGTAGCTGCCAATGCTGTAAGTAATAATACGAAATTGAATATTATGCTTGTGTTTCAAGAAAACCCATATAATTCTGGTCAAAAAAAGCAGCCCCACTGTTCAAAGTTAGCCACACATCGAGTATTAAAGGAAAGTAAAATGCTTCCCTATAGAATGATGCCGACCCAGGAGCTCATGGGTAACGATTTCGATAGGAGAACGTATTTCTGTGAACAAATGATGGTGTGGTTAGATCCGATTACAAGATGTTTTGTTTTCTAATGAGAGCACATTCACACTTCACTGCTCTAAAATAACGTCGTGCCAACTTTGACAAACTTATATCCTGATCCAGTAAACCCTCAAGTTCCTGCCAATACAATGTGGTTTCAGCAAGATGGAGCACCGCCCCATTACGAAATCAATGTACCTGAACCAAATTTTTCCAAATCTGTGGATTGGGAGGTGCGGATCGATAGAATGACCAGCACTATCTCCTGATTTGACGCCATTGGACTACTTTTGTGGGGATATGTCAAAAGTACTGTATACAAAACTAAACCTCTCAACTTAGATGATCTAAAAAGACGAATCACGCTTGCGATTAGATCAGTCACGCCAGAGATGTTGAGTAACGTTAAAAGACATTTCTATACCAGATTAGCATGTTGCCAAGACGTTCGCTGCGAACATTTTGAACATTTCCTACATTGACATTAATGGTTTTTTGTTTCACTACTACTTATTAGGTTTTAGTGTAATGTAGCTATTTTGTGAAATAAAATAATTTTCTTTTTTAATGTTAATTTTTGTAATAAATCTGAAAACACTTAATATTTCCGAAACAGTTGAAGATAGGTGTAGGACATACATACATAAAATACATAATATGCAAGGGCTTGTATTTCAAATAAGAAAGTTGATATTGGCCAGTGTCACATGACACACCCTTTTTTTGTTCTTGAAACAAAATGCGCATTTAAAAATACAAATCGGCGTGTCTAAGCATTTTTCCCTACAAGCCTTTATTCGTTATCGAATTTATTCCATTTAGCTGCTTCTCTATAGATTGACGCAACATTGAAGTCATGAGCAAAGCTTGGGCGCCCAGGTATTTGTATAAAGAAATGTTTGAGATTTGAAATTTTTTGTTAAGGGTATTTTCCAGTTATACTAGTGGTTGACTATAACTTTGTTATTTTAAATGGATTTGCGTAATTTTTATGATGATGTTTTATAACTACTTCGTATGTCTGCGACAGTTTCCGAGATAATTTATATGAAAAAAATAGCCTTCAGTCTCAAATATAGCTGATAGAATCTCGAAATTTTATGAATTAATAATTGCGGTTGCATTGGCATAATTTCCTTTCAATTAAATTATCTCAGAAACTGACTTCAAATGAATCAAAATGAAAACTTTATTATTAGCGCTCTCTTTCGCATAATCAGTGAAGTATTCAAAATTGTGTCACTGCAAAAGCAATGTAATTGTATTGACGTTTGCCCACCTCCTTAATACACCCAAGGCATGGCTTTGGCGGCGTCATCAGTTTATGACCCATGTAATTAATTTTCATGGTTTCACTACAGTAGAAAACTCACAATTTCCTTTTTTGTTTCTTCTCAATTCTTTTTTCAGACACTAATACGTTATGTATTTACAGGCACCCAAGATTTTTGTATCAGATCATTCGCCATTACCCAATCTGGACGACGTTGAGGAAGAATTAATTAACACAGATAGTGCCTTGACAGGCTTCCCGTTCAAATCTCCAAAATCTATTCAACAAAAGTTTAACTTTACAAAAAAGACACCAAAAACTCTTTTAACACCATCTAGAATGTCTGTAATTTCCGAGGAAATAAGCCCTAACGATACCTTCATAGAAAACGAAATAAAATGCTTGGACGAGGTTGGCGGTGTCATAGAAATGCTAGAAGACATTCTCAGAAGTGAAGAACACGCCTTCGTCCAACAGACTAGAAGACATGAAGAAGTTACCAGCAAAATAAAATCTTACATTCGCAGATTAAAGAGTAAAACAGGAAAAGAAAACGTCACTGGAAATCTGCTCACCACACCTCAATCTGGAAAAAAAGAAAATCTGAGAAAGAAAGTTCTCATGACAAATTTTGAGTCGAATTTACAAACTCCTAGAACAAGGGGTGCTGTAAGTTTATACAATTCGCTACGTTCGACGAATTCGATGCTACAAACGCCGAGATTGAACAGACAGGTAAACGAAGACAGCCCTGGGGGACTTTTGGCAAATGCTCTGATGAAACAGTGCCTTCTATTGCAAAGCACTCCGGCAAAAAAATGAATGTATACCGACAATGTATTGACAAAGATTTTTTTTATAATTTTATAACATTAATTTATTACTGCTGACTATTTTGATTTTGAGTTGATTTGAGTTTGATTTGATTATTTCTGTCGCCTTTGTCCTAAAAATTACAGACCCCGTGGAAAAAAATTTCACAGATTCTAATAAAAAAAACATGGAAAATCTAATGTGTTTTGTTGCTGTCAATCCCCATATATACCTATAGCAGTTTCTAAAAGAAACATTTAGTTCTATATTTTCAATAGAGTTGTTGCAAATAGAAAACATTAAACTTACTAATTATGGAAAAACGCTTAAAAACTATATTGAAACTTTCTTTGCAGATAGACTCCATACAAACTTTACAGTTTCTGTAGTTTTGTATGGGACTCTTGGATGTTTTCAACAGAGGGTGTTGATATCATTTCCAGGTTTATAAATTCTTCAGTTATTAATCTTCTTTAACCCTCTACACAGTAAAACCTCATGACACTATTACTTTTTAATGGAACAATTGACTAGATTTAAGACACTTTTATTCCCCAAAGATAAGATGATTTCCTTTGCCAGTTCTTCTAGGTTGATATCCTAAAAATGATGCTAATATTAGTACAATAACTAATTTACAATAATTCAGAACTAAATAATATTTTTTAGTAATTAAGTATTAATTTAAAAATCATTTTCAATTGTCTGGGATAGATTTGCAAAGTTTAAGAAAAAGTAAATGTTAGAATGTAAAAAAAGTATAAAGTAAAAGTAATAAATAATAAAATGACAACAGATGCCAAAAAACCTAAAATGAAAAACGACAAAACCACGATATCAAATAGCTCTTATATTAAATCCCAAAATAATATAGTTTTAGCAGTAGTATAAATTTGGACCATGAATAATGTTAAAATGGTTTTCACAAAAAAATCTGAAAATGTACGGAATTTGAAAATTACCAAATGAAAAAATGTTCAAGATAAATACGTCAAATACGCCAATTTGTCAAGTCCACGGGTCAGCTAGTACCCAATAGATTACGTTTACCGTGATGACATTTAATTCAATCCTAAAATTTAACTTTGCAGTCCTGGATGAAGAATTTTTATAATTGATTTTGCATATTTCTAAGTATAAACTTACCAATGCTGGGACCATAAAACTAAAGACTCGAAATTTTGCAAAGCTTAAGACTAATTAACATCAAGGCATCAAAGTAATATGTGGCGACTCAGCCAATGTTAATATGGCACATATGAAATCTTAAATAAAGGTCTATTAAAGAAAAATATGCCTCAATAAATATCTCTAACGCAGACAATTATAATTGGTTCATCAAACATATTACTTTGTTTTCTATCACTCACTAGAATAGATATGTATACTTAAACGTGACTATAGTTTCGACTCTGGCTCGTGTCATTTTCAAATGGCGAAACAGGGTAATGAAAGACCGACGATACAAGCAAACATGTATCAGGAATAAATCCCCGTTAGCTAAAAACACTTTTTTCGTGCAGATATTGGGGTGATGCTTTAGCTTATTTTACAGGACCAATTGCATTGATTCTTAAATTTTATCAATAATTTACAACCCAGTATCAAATTTACTGTTTTCCTGTGTTTTACTACGTCTTTAGACTGTAAATGTTTTATTAGAGTGCATAATTAAACATAAGGAATTAGCAATTATGATAATGGAATCATGAGGTATAGTTATAAAGACCGAATATTAAGAAAAAAAGTAAAGAATGCCGTCAACTAAACACGAATATAGTGCACCGGATGGGACTTGATTTGACACTCATATTCATCACTATTATTTGGTGGGCAGTTCTCAAAATTGTGTTTTCAAATGTTTCATAAATATGTTAATGGATAAAAAAACAAATAATTGTTAGAATTACAACATCATTTTGTTAATACATAGATTTACATCTCCGCCTATGTACTACAAAATATGACTACCGATAAAATTTCTATTATCTTATTTAAGGTACAATTCTATTGATTATTTTAGCGTATTCTTATATCTCTCTCTCCCCCCCTCTTCCTCCCTAATTTGTTTTTTTTTTGTTATTTTCCACATATTATTTACCTTTTTGATTCGTTTTATAATTTAGACCTTTCTATAATTGTAACTCTAATTCACCCTATGTTGCAACCACCCTGTATGTGTTTGTGTGTATTGGTAACACAATGCTGCAATATAGTCCGTGGGTTCAATTTAAAAATTATAAAACTAATATTCAATTTCACTTTTCTAGAACTTTATTTACATCAAATTATACAGAACAGCTGATTCACAATAACATTCGAGATACGCTCGTCGTCCTTTCTAACTCACTGCTGCGACGATGGGTTCTCCTTTTAAAATCAGCATCGAATTTTACAGTTGTCGAGTTATGATCGACATAAGTTTTTCTCCCGTCCGAACCTTCTAGCTTTTTTTATATCCCAGCGATCGTTGTCGTACTGAAATGAAACAGGGTCGGCTTTGGTAAATTTCGTAACACTGCCCCCCTTTAATTCTGATCGTCCCGATCAGAAACATCCTCTCCGTGGCAGGGAGCAAGTCGATCTAAATGGACCACCTTCAACTTAGCCTTGGGGTTTCGACGGATCCGGTAGACGACATCATTAAGCCTCTTGACCACCTCATATGGACCATCCCAGGCGGGTGTAAGCTTTGGGTATTTACCCGTGCTCCGTTGGGGGTTGTACAGTCAGACTTTGTCCCTCTCCTGGAACTCGACTGAATTGGCCTTGAGGTCGTATCGCGTCTTCATCCGGTCACTGGTGGCCAACATCTGCGTTCGGGCTAATTCATGTATTGCCAGCATGTTATGTCGGAGCCGGTCGGCATAATCCTCGATGTCTTGGGAAGGTTCTTCGAGGGATCCAAATGCCAAATCGCAGGGTAATCGCAACTCCTTTCCGAATAAGACCCCACTGGGTTCAGGCCTGTACTATTATGTACGGCAGAGCGATATGCCAACAGGAATAGGGGAATATGCTCATCCCAATCATGCTGGTTATTGCTGACGACCTTGGATAGGTGTTGTTCCAAGGTCCTGTTGAATCTTTCCACCATTCCGTCTGACTGTGAGTGTAATGGTGTTGTTCTCGTTTTCCTGATCCCCAACATCGTGTAGACCATCTGGAATACATTCGATTCGAAGTTACGCCCCTGGTCTGAATGTAGTTCCATCGGGACGCCAAACCTGCTGAATAGTTGTTCTACTAGCACCGTCGCTACCGTGGTTGCCTCTTGGTTGGGTATCGCATATACCTTAGGCCATTTGCTGAAGTAATCCATTGCGATCAGAATGTATTTGTTCCCCCTCTCAGATTCGGGAAACGGACCGGCGACATCGATGGCAATTCTCTCAAATGGGACACCCACATTGAACTGCTGCATTCTGCCCTTGGTCCGGGTCTTCGGGCCCTTACTGGCTGCACAGGTGGCACATTTGCGGTACCAAGCTCTGACGTCTTCGAAGTAATTCACCCAGTAGTACCGCTGGCGAACTTTGTCTTCGGTCAGGATGGCTGGTACCTTTTTCTTCGGAACTACCAGTTGGGACTTGGTTTCTCGTCCATCAGCGCTTTCCCAAACTCGCTTGAGCATTCCATTGTCTACTCTTAGAGAGTCCCATTGAACCCATAACGATTTCAGCACGCCGGAGTATCTAGCTACCTCGTGCCATCGTGGCCTGGGTGCCCCTCTCGTCCTGGATACACTGTTCCGTTGTCCAGTCTTCATTGGCCTGCACTCGGATCTGCCTGATGGAGATACCCTCTCGCTGCTCCGTCTTCAGACAATGTCCGCATTCTGCTCTACAAGATCGTCTGGATAGGGCATCGGCATTATTGTGTAAACGGCCGGCACGGTGTTCCACCTTGAAATCGTCTTGCTGTAATTTCTCCATCCACCTGGTCAGTTGTCCTTCCGGTGTCTTCATGTCCAGCAGCCATTTGAGTGCGGCATGATCTGTTCGGATTAAGAAATGAGGACCATAAAGACATTTGTGGAAATGGTCTACAGGGCTTATTATTGCCAGAAGTTCTTTTCTGGGGACGCAATAATTTCTTTCCGGTATCGAGAATCCACGGCTGTAGTACCTACTCGATCACCCTCTCTTCGCCATCTTGCACCTGGGATAGGACGGCCCCCAAACCTGTGTTGTTGGCGTCGGTGTCTAAGATGAACTTGCCGGACTGTGTAGGAAAGAATAGGATTGGGCTGGAACATAGTGCTGCCTTCAGTCGTCTGAATGATGTTTCGCAATTCTGATTCCAACGGAAGGTCTCTTTCTCAGTGGTCTGCCGATGTAGAGGCGCGGCAATGGTGGCAAATCCCTCAACAAATCGCCTGTAGTAGGAACAGAGGCCCAAGAAGCTTCGAAGTTCATGCTTGTCTCTTGGGACTGGCCAATCACGGATGGCTTCTATCTTTTCCTCGTTGGTGCGGATTCCTGACTCGGAAACGACGTGGCCCACAAACTCTACTTATTTTTGGAACATGGAACACTTCTTCGGGTTGAGTCTCAGGTTGGCATTATTAATTCTGGAGAATACTTCGTCTAGGTTCTTCAGATGGTCGTTGAATGTCTGACACATGACTAGAATGTCGTCGAGGTATACTAAGCACGTCCTCCATGTTAACCCGCTCACTACATACTCCATTAGCCTCTCAAATGTAGCGGGTGCATTACATAACCCAAAGGGCATGACCGTGAACTGAAACAGCCCTTTACTGGTGGAGAACGCTGTCTTTTCTCTGTCGTTTGCGTGTAGACCAACCTGCCAATATCCACTTTTTAGGTGTAGTGTGGAGAACCAACGGGAGCCTGCTAGTGTCAACAAAGTGTCATCGATTCGGGGTAGTGGGTAGCTGTCTTTCTTCGTGACGTCATTCAGCTTTCTGTAATCCACGCAAAATCGGATGGTTCCATCCTTCTTTTTAACTAGCACGACGGGAGCTGACCATGGGCTGATGGATGGCTCAATAACTCCATTTTGTAACATGGACTCGATGTTTTCCTCGACTGCCTGTTGTTGCCCCAATGGTAGTCGCCTAGGTGGTATTCTGGTGGGTTGAGCCTTACCGGTATCTATTCGGTGCTGGATGATGTTGGTACGACCTGTGGTTCCATTTTGACTGTTAAAAATTTGCCAGTGCTTCGTGATAAACTGCTTGGCTTTCTTCTGTTTGTCTGATGTCAGGTGTGTCAAATGGTCAGCAAACTGTTGTAGGAACTCTTTACTGGGCCCTGTCTCATTCACTGACGTCTTCTTCGCAATTGATGATGGTCTCTACTGGCTCGAAACAAGCTATCTCTTGACCATTGGCAATGCTGATGTCGTGGTTGGACAAATTCAGGACTCTGATTGGTATATCTCGTCCGGTTTTAACTATAGCCCGTCCAACTAAGTAGTCATTAGCTGAGTGTACGGGCTCCACCATTCCAACGCAGCTCCCAGGATTGCTGTCTATCTGCCCATGAATAATCTGTTCCGTTCGACCGGGAATTCTAGCTGAAGACTTTGCCATAATTTTTATGGAGATGACTGAACTGTTGACGGGCCGTGTCAATACAAATTCCTCATTTAGGAACCGAAAAACATCATATCTCGGGTCGAACATAAATTCATGCTGGCTAATTAGGTCCATTCCCAGTATAAAATCGTCCTCAATATTCGCTACCAGGACCCTATGCCGGATCATGTTGTCCCCTATCTGTAGCACGACATCTGCCTCACCCTGTATTGACATGGACTCGCCGGTAACTGTTCCGAGCTGGATGTTATTGGTAACTGGCCGAATTTCTGATGCTCTCATGACCCTGGACTTGGCAATCTACACAGCGGCGCCGGTATCGATGGTGATGTTAACTGCTCGCCCATTGATGGTGCCTCTGATGACTAGGCTGGCGCTATCTCGGCAAAATCACCGGATGGATAACGTTTTGGGGGCTGGTGGAGGGTCAGTCAGCATTCGCTCCCTTATGCTGACTGGCTGACGGTTTCTGGACATGTGGCTGTTCTGTTGGTTACCCCTGGTCGGTGATCGTTCCGTTAGCCTTACTCGGCAGTCACATTGGAAGTGTCCTGTCCGCCCGCAACGGTAACATGCCCCTCTGGTGCCAGTTCTTTTTGACCGTTCTAATATTTTATCAGACCAGCCAGCATCACTTGAAATGGTGACTCTGACCCTTCCTGGTTGAAGGAAACTACTCGGACCTTCGGCTTGGACATGTTCACGACGGCCTCTACTTCCAAAGCCCGAAGTAGAGCTTCATTACTTTTCTTGACGCCACTTAGTCTTAGATTTCCACATCTCTGATACCGTTTATGAAACTCTCTGTGGCCAACTGGTCTTTCGTTTCCTCTGGCAGGTCTGGGTAGGACAAGTGAACTAACCGTCTAATCTTTGCTTCGAATTCTTGGAGGCTTTCACCGGATTTTTGCGTTTTTCCACTCAGTTGGACTTGGTATACCTGGCTCAAGGATTGATTGTCGTATCGTTTGTCTAGGATGACGATGATCTTGTCGAAATTGCCCTGTTCATCGACTGGAATGCTTTGGAGGAGTTCTAGGGCCGGATCTCTTAACGAAATTACCAGAGAAGTAGATTTTTCTTGATTAACCCATCCATTAGCTGTAGCCACGGCCTCAAATTGCCGTTTATACATGGGCCAAGATGAACTGCCGTCGAACGTGGGTGGTTGGCTGACGGAACCTCTGGTACTCGTAGTGTTCTGGTATTTCCCTCGCTGTAAGTCATGTTTCATTTTTTAATTTGTTTCTACCTTGTCTTGGATGGCACTGATTTGGTCTTGAACTGTGTTTTGAATTGAACTGATTTCAACTTTTACCTGGCTTTGGATGGAATCGAGGTCATCTACTTTGGTTTCAAGAGTGTCCACCGTATTTTTATGGTCTTAATGTCATCATTTATTTCTTTTATGTCTGTTTCAACGATTTGCATTCTTTCATTAACTGTTTCATTAACTTGTGCTACTATTTGCATTAATTGTTCAAATTGCAGTTGTCTTTTCTCTTCAGTTTCGTGTCGTTTTAATTCAATCTGATCTTGTTTCTCTTCAAATACTTTAAAATCATTTTGTCGTTTTAATTCAAGTTGATCTTGTTTCTCTTCAAATTTCGAGAACAATCCTTCAACTAAATTATGTTGTTCACTTTTCATCGCGAAACTAGATTTTGTTGTTTTTCTTCATCGTGGGAACAAGATTTTGTTGTTCGCTTTTCATCGTAGTGGCAAGATTTTCTAATTCTATTTTACGTTTTTCATCGAAAGATTTTACTAACCTTTGTTGAATTTCTTCCTGATGTTGTTTTTCCTTCTTATCACGTTTTTCTAGAATCTGTGCTATTTTTTCGTCCAGTCCCTCCGTAACCTGCTTGACTATTTTTTTGGTAGTTTCGTCCATCTTTTCCATGCTACGGGTTTCCATAAATCAAATTACGCTTTTAACTGCACTTAATCCTTCACTCCTGACACCAAATTGCAATATAGTCCGTGAGTTCAATTTAAAAATATAAAACTAATATTCGCTTTCACTTTTCTAGAACTTTATTTACATCAAATTATACAGAACAGCTAATTCACAATAACATTCGAGATACGCTCGTCGTCCTTTCTAACTCACTGCTGCGAGGATGGGTTCTCCTTTTAAAATCAGCGTCGAATTATCTAGTATAGTCCAGTGTCAATTTTACAGTTGTCGAGTTATGATCGAGATAAGTTTTTCTCCCGTCCGAACCTTCTAGCATTTTTTATATCCCAGCGATCGTTGTCGTACTGAAATGAAACAGGGTCGGCTTTGGTACATTTCGTAACAATACAAATTGTTTGTCTATCATTTTCTCAACCACCCTCTGTAACTATAATTCAACTCTACACGATGTTGCAACCGCCCTGTATAAGTATTAATCCTCGCCACTCTATTGGCTGTTTCTATTTTTCTATTGTTTAAATCACTGTTTACCCATAATTTTACTTCGCCGCATATGTCAAGTATAAGCAATTACTTATGTTCCACACTATATAATATAATTCTACTCCACCTTGTATTTCAATCATTCTGTATATGCAACTGCTTCTAACATTTTTTGAACCCTCCGCCCTATAACTCAAATATCCATACTGCATACCTAATAGAAAAATAGCGTATAGAAAATATTGCTCACATAACAGTTTTTCTTTTGGATATATTTCACTCGACTTTAAGCCCCGTAAACTGAAAATCGTTATAAACACACTGTACGATATACTTTCATCGCATATCTTGACATTTAAGCTAGATATTTATGATGAAAAGTTGACATTTACATTGATTTTTACCTTTTTGTACAAATTTTTCTCATTTTCAGAAAAATGGTATAATTTACATTATAGAGATTTATACGGAATCAAGCTAGAACAGCCCTTTGTAGAATATAATTTAAAATATTCAAGTTGATAGAACCACTTTAAGGAAAACAGTTAGATTTATTGAAATTCACTGAAGTGTAGTCCCTTAATTAATGTTTTTTCTCATTTTTTTGGAAAACCGTAAATCTCACGTTATAGACAATTATATAATACCTTTCTGTAACATTCCTTAATGCAATGCCGTTTAAGTCATCAAAATTGCCTAAGCGGTTTTTGAATAATCACTGAGCATACATAAAAAAACATGCCGACGAATTGATAACCTCCTTTTTAAAAGTCGGTTAAACAATATATATATGTAAAATCCGCCAACTCATGTAGCAGCGTGCCACCCTAATTTAATTCATCTTGACGGACACTTGCTCCTTTACTAAATTTACGTAACTAAAATTTCAAACCCATATTACTTGGGTTATTACATTAAAATTAGTTGTTCTGAGTTTTAAACCCATATAAGTTACATTTTTCAAGGCTCTTGGAGCAAGGATTACCTTGTTTTAATATTAAATTTACTAATTTTGAGGCTCTCGATGGGGGCGAGCGCCCCCTCCCTTGGATCCGCCAATGCACTAGTTATCTCCACCCAAAATAGCCTCTTGCTCTTTTTATTGTCCTCTCTTTCTAGTCTTGTCGCGATATTTTTGTACATTGCAGGCTATCTCCAGAAATAGGTGCTGTAATTTGGTGGTTATCGCTCCCTGTATTCCAATTAGCGCACAATTGAGCACAGTGCGGCACAGTGCTAGCACTGAGTGTTCCAATTACAGCACTAGCTCGCACAAATGAGCACAAGAAATAACTGTGCCTTTGGGATGTTTTATGTAGGTTTACCAGGTAAACATAAAACTTTATCATAAAACATGAAGTATGTTCCAATTAACGCCCGAAAATTACGGTATAGGGCGACATAAAAACACTTTGTGCTCTAGTAATTGGAAAACAACCATTATTGAATTATTCTGTAAATAATTTACGTACACATAAACTTCAATTGATAACTTATGGTGATCAGTGTACTCTACCGGTTGGTTTTAAAACAACCATGTTCCAATTAACGTCCTAAAAATTGCCGCACTGTGCGGCACAAAATCACTTGTACTCTGCTAACTGGATAACAGCCTCTATCTCAAATGCTTTAAGGAGCTCTATGAGCATAGAGTTTGTATTTACGGAGTTAGCCTGCAATGCACAAATATCGTGCCAAGGCTAGAAAGAGAACGCAAGAGGCTGTTTCACTCAACTGGGAGCTGCATCCAATGAGCCAACTGCAGTATGTGGCTGTTTTCCAGTTAGCAGAGCACAAGTGATTTTGTGCCGCACAGTGCGGCAATTTTTAGGACGTTAATTGGAACATGGTTGTTTTAAAACCAACCGGTAGAGTACACTGATCACCATAAGGTTAAAAGTGTATTACTCATAGGTTATCAATTGACGTTTATGTGTACGTAAATTATTTACAGAATAATTCAGTAATGGCTGTTTTCCAATTATTGGAACTCAAAGTGTTTTTGTGTCGCCCTGTACGGTAATTTTCGTTCGTTATTTGGAACATACTTCATGTTTTATGATATAAAGTTTTATGTTTACTTGGTAAACCTACATAAAACATCCCAAAGGCACAGTTATTTCTTGTGCTCATTTGTGCGAGTTAGTGCTGTAATTGGAACACTCAGTGCTAGCACTGTGCTGCACTGTGCTCAATAGTGCGCTAATTGGAAAACAGGGTGTATTTCATTAGCTGGACCTCCCAATCGAGTGAAATTACCTCTGGCTCTCTCTATTGTCCTCTCTTTTTACTCTTGGCACGATATTTGTAGATTGCAGGCTACCTCCAGAAGTACAAACTCTATGGTTTGTAGTCAGCACAGAACACAACTATTAAGACTCAAAGATAAGACCAAGAAACAAATGAAAATTAACAATGACAATCTTCCTGCTTTTGCGCAGAATCATATGAAAAACTATTTTAAATATTTAAACTGGAACAACAAAAAAACGGAAACTACAGTTTTTTTTGGTCAAAAAAAGGATTAAAAAAAAAATTTTAATTTATGGGTTTCAGTCGATTGATACTTTGAATAATTAGTAATTTTGACCAGTTTATAAATTATTCTCTTGATATAATTATGGAAAAAGTTAATGAATTGATAATTAAAGCAAACAAGTATTTTACAAGCTTAAGTGAAAATGTTTCCAGTAAAGAACAAAAGTTGGAATGGTTTATGGTAAGTTTAAAACTATTTATTTTTGAAAATTGTTATATTTTTTAATTTCAGACATTAATATTCCATATTGCTGAAATATTCAGAAATCTACAGGAATTACAAAGAAATGGAACAATAAAGGACCATGAATTTGCTTCAATATATCTTGAGCAATTAATGAGCATTCTTGCATTCCTTATAAAGGTGTTTGTTAAGGAAATAGAAGCTGGAGAAACATTCCTTGTAAGAAAATTTATTAGCTCCATTTTTTATTACATACATACTAGATTTTCAAGAAATATTTAAAATTTTCAGGAAGCTCGATTTTATGTTATTTATCAAATTCAGTACTGTCTAAAGGGGTTTCAGGAAGATCTATTGGAAGTTAAAGATGGCAATTCAGATAATTTATTAGGGTCTTTTATTAAACTTGTTGATTATGCACTTGACAAAATTGGTGACATTTATGATTCAGATTCCAAACCAAAGGACTTACTTGAAATATGTACTGAAATTAAAATGATATTTACCGAATTATTAACACATGCAATGATTATAGCTCAAATATCACTAGAAGAAGACCTTAGGATTATAGAAGGATCATGTCAATCTGTAAGTATAGTATCTACATCTGCATTGGACCGAAGCTGGTTATTGATAAATATGATATTGATCATAATACTGTTGTTAGTCTATCCTATGTTGAAATAATTCATACAGTGTGTCCCTCAAGATTCTGATGTTTTCTCTAAATTTTCTCATGTATTTTGCTATGAACTATCTTAGAGAAAAAGAACGTCCCTATCATCACAGGTCATACAATAGAGAACTATGAACACTACAAACAAATTCATAAGCACACATGATGTTGCTTAGTAGGTATATATTATAAACTATCATTACCATTTTAATGCCTGCTGAACATGCCAACACTCACATTGTTTATCAAGTCAGATGTGAGGGGCAGTGTTAATTTGCTCTCATGTGTTGACACAGGCAATACATACATGAAAATAAATGCAAAAGGCAAGTGTCAAGAGAGTGGCACTAGGTAACTGAAACATATATCACAAGTCACACTGATGTGAGTGTTTGTAATAATAAAATCTGGTTAGAATTAATTGAAGATGTTCTAAGACAATTGTTTGTGATTTAAAATATTCAAACATTAAAATAATATTGAAAGACCCAACTGATCAAGTATAAAAAATAGTTTAATTTAGGAACATCAACAACAATAGGTACTGCCTAATGACATACCTGTGATTATTTGAACACACTACTAAAGCAAACATATTTATATTAGTTTCACATGAAGAAATTCAATGCATCTTCAAAACTTGTCCCTAATTAATTTAAATGATTTTTATCAGAAAAATTTTGGACATCTAAAAGCTCTAGGTCTTGCTAGCTATTTTTTATTAGGGATAACATAAATATACCAATTTATTGCCATTGTCACATTAATGATGTGGGCTAATTCAGATACACATGTGTAGTACAATATGTCTATGCTACATCAGCACAGTGTCATGAATGAGTGTGAAACAATAATAAATCTATGAAATCATATTTTCACACAAATAACCTATAAGTTTCTCTATTACATTCTTAATCTGATTGAATTATAATGTATTTTGTGGACAACTATGCAGAATATTTGTAGCCTTTGACCAGTGACGACATGTAGGGGATAATTAATAAAATATGTTCACAAACAACGGGGGAGTCTCATTTAGCGGTATGGGATGTGACAAGTAGGGGGGTCTAAGGAAATGTACATTCACAGTACAAATACTTAATTTTTTCTCCAGTCTGTTTTTGTTTCAGTTTTCTTTTAGGCATGATAGAAAGTCATACATTTAATCTTTGTAAATATATAAATATTTTTATGTATATATTTCAGTCACAATAGCTTACTATTTGGTACATTTACTTAAGACCGCCAAAATCGGTTCATGTGTACATCCAATATCATAGAAAAAAGAGCGTCCACGGATTCTGTGCTCTCTATTCAATAGCAAATGAAAGTAAGACTTCACACTGCCGATGATAAAATAAATTTTCTTATATAATAGTGTTATATAACTAAAGTTTCATATATAATAGACCATATAGACAAAAAATTTGTCATATATCTCGAATTTCAATGGAAATGCAAAAAATTTCGAATAAAGTAGTTTTTCTAGGTATACAAAGGTTTGTACTACTACAATTTTATCTTACAAAAGCACATATTTTAAAGGTTCTAATTTCATTTCATTTCATTCCTCACTTAGTGGTCAACAAATACTGATTCTTTAAATTTCTTAATTTTGTGCTTGTACATATACTACTCATTCTATGTTAGCATTTCTTAGATTTAACAGTTAATATTTTGATAAAATACGAGTTATAACAAAAGTTAACACTTACAAAAATGTTATCCCGAAAACGCAATAAAAATATGTGGTGGTTCTTGTTGAACTGAAAATCTGCTATGCATACTGGGTGATGAAAACAGAATGAATAGATGCAGATGAAATAAATGCTAGTGTCGAAAACAAAGAAGATACTGCAAGATCATTATTATAGATAGATGCTCATTCTTTATATTAATATTTGTGTAATATTAGTATTAGTCGCAATGTATCAAATACCGGGGGTTCTAGCTTCTGTGGCGTAATATTTATAGGGGGACGCAGAAAGACTGACTTTTTTTATGAATGGCCCCTAAGTAAAAATTCCTTGCCCAAGCTACACTCCTATTTTTGTTCTCATTGTAATATTTTTCATAAGTTCTTTGGACCACGTTAACCAAACCTTCATCCGATTTTAACTACAGGACAAAAAATAATCAATTATCATGTAACTTCTGATAGACTTGCCGGAGTGGATCTAAGATTTTCTTAAGGACGAAGTACAATATGTAAATTATAATGAATTATATTATTGTATGTGTTTCTTCTCTACAGTTTATTAGGTCATGATTTAACTATTATCTGTGCCTCTTGAATTATTAAATGATTACTTTTTATTGTTTTTTATCTATTTTACTAAGCTTGATAGAGGGATGCGCGCCCCTGGGTCAATCCACTTGTTTTATCAAGATAATAGTTCGTAGCTATACTAGGATTGTTCATATTTACAAAATATGTTCATATGGTCAACCAAGTGTTGTTTATGCTGTGTTGTCATCTGATTGATGGTGCTATTTTTGTGTTTGTGGCCTATTGGAAAGGACAGAGCAATGTCTGCTGTCTCAGCCAGTTAAATATACTGTTATATAGTCCGTGGGTTCAATTTAAAATTATACAACTAATATTCACTTTCACTTTTCTAGAACTTTAAATTACATCAAATTATACAGAACAGCTAATTCACAATAACATACTACACAATATACGCTAGTCGTCGCTGTCTAACTAACTTGCGATCGTGGGCTGCTTCCTTTTTAAAACCAGCATCGAAAATTCTCGTAAAATCAATCATCAATCCTACAGCTGCCGAGCCATTTCGAGAACATTTTTTTGTCCTCGAAGCGATCGGTGTCGTACTGAAATTAAACAGGGTAGGCTTAGGTAAATTTCGTAACAATACATTAGTAATCAATGTATGGTTACTTTCATATATCAAAACCAATTATCTTGTTTTCAGGTAATTGAAGCTCTTGAGTGGATCATTAAAGAAATTGATAAACAAAATCCAGCTATGTTAAACCTTGCAGTACAAGCATCTTCTGACAAAATCTGCATCTTAGAAAGAAGAGTTAACAGTGCAGTTCTCAAGCTGACATTGAATATATTCTCAGAATATACAGAATTACTAGATAAAATACATGAATTTTGTTTTGAGTTTTCCAATGCTGACAAACCAATGGCAGAATTTGCACCTCTTGTTGAAGCACATGACTTTCAAGTTGATAGGATTATACAAATTGGACTATTTTCTATTTCATGTTCAACAGATAAAATAAGTTAGTATTGCTCATTAATTTATTAAAATGCATGCTTACATTTACACATGTATGTATTCTTTTTACATTGAATATGTTCAAGAACAATGCACAAGGGCATAATCTCGTCTTAAATTGGTGCACTTTGTCCACTAAAGTGCAAGTTCAGAATACATTCTTTGAAATCATTTGTTAGAGATTCTCACAATAGGGTTGCTTTTACTTGCCTAGGTGCTGTTTATTGCATTGGTTCTCCTTATCTTGAATTTATCTGCCAAATGACAAAGAGTGACATAGAAAGGATCTTATTTGCCCACTATGTTACATATACATCATCAAGGTTATTTACCACTGACAAGTCGATACTACAATAAAATTAAGTTGATATTTTCAAATATGTATGTATCATGCTCATATATGGGCTAAAATCTTTTTTGGTGCCTAAAAACTTGCCCCTTTTGGTAAATTACACTTTTCATGCGAAAACACTACAATTTTTAAAAACAAATAACGTATTTATAAACGTAACACTATTTTACTATACAAAACAATAAAATTAATTAAAATTTGATATTATTTTTAAGTAAATTGAGGTAACAACGTTGTCCTTTTTAGTTGCTCAGTTGATTTGCATACAAAATATTGCTGTCCAGGGGCATGAGTCTCATGTTATAAAGGGCAATCGTACTTTTTTATCGATGACGCTGTACTTGAATATCATTGTCAAAGATATACGTTTGGAACTTGATTCTAATTGATACTTTTTCTCTAGTGTTTAATAAAATGTGTCCTCAACAAAGAATAAAATCTTAACTACCCTGCAAACCACCCGAAAAAATCATTAAAATAAGTGTAAGTATTAGAAATTGATGCACCTCATTTCGTTCGACTAATAGTAACTCTTAAAAGGAACAAGGCCCTTTGAGGGGGAAAAATAAGCTAGACGAATAAATCGGTTCATTGTCATCTGAGGAGGTAAGTGTGTTTATTGCATGACCGCTAAGTTAACGCTGTCGAAAGGTAAGTAATTAAGATATTTGCATTATTATTATTTTCATGCACATATGTTTAGGTATAGATTTGGGGAATGACATAATATTTCTTTTTTGTTTTTCCTTTCAGTGCACATTTATTCAAAATATTAAAATATTTACCACTACGTTACTACTACACTGCGTTACCATAAAAAAGTAACACAGTTGTATTGGTAACACAGTTACTTTATATCTATTTTAAGATTATTAGATGTACTGTACTACTGTTAAATTACTTCTTGTTTTGTAGAAAATAGCTTCTACAATAAATGGCTTAGACATCCGCGGAAAAGCTCGACCCCGTAAAAAATAAGAAACGACGACATTGTCAATAAGCTGCACAACAAATTATGGTGATCATACCAGTTTCCACATCAAATTTAGAAACCTCAACTTCACCTAGGTCTAGAAACCGAAAAAGAAATTTAATAATTGCAAAAAGAGATATCAAAAGACTAAAAAGTTAAACAAAGTGCAGTCTCATCAGTTTGGAAATTTACGGAAACAAGTGCCGTTATACAGAGGGCCCATAGAGGTCATGATCCTTCCTCACCCCTGCCCAAATCGTACAAGACAATTTGATAAAGCTCTTGAGAGAAGCACAAAAATTAATTCAAAAAGATGTATTCAAAGTAATTTTGAGAAATACTTAAAATTTTTGGCCGGGATCGCTCCTAGCCATACCAAGAATAACTTACTACAATCAGGTTTATTCCTCATCTGCCAGCTCTCAGGGCGAGTACACAGCAAACTTTATGCAACAAACAGTTTCTATGGTAAAAGCAAAACAAATAAATCCAAAAGAAAATATCAGACGGTTTTCATGTTTTAGATTAGAATTAACTTTTTTTGTCATTATTTTTGTAGAGTATTTTTTTAGTTTGATTTTGGAAACGCAGTGACTCGAACTATAAAAAATATTTCATTGAATGGTTATGTCATTTAATTTTATGGGAGATTAACAGTAGTACTGTAGTTTAAAATTGTCATATTAAAGATTTTAATTGTATGATTTTATAAATAAAGTTAAAATTTCAATAAAGTCGCGGTTGATTATTTTTTTTACCAATTCTTATATAAATTGCCAAAAATAGGGTGGGGTCATTAAAAACATTACTGCAAATGTTAATACGTTATAGATTAAACTATAACCAGGCCATATCAACAAAAAATCATTAACAAATATGTTTTTAAATTTCCATAATTTTTCAACAAATCGAAATTCTTGTTAGGCAATAAAAAGTATTTTGACCCATATAAGGTGTCCAAAAAGGCTACCGTAATTTAATATTTGAATAAAATAAAAATATTAATAATCATAGGTTGTTTCAATTTTACTTAAAGGACAACTAAACTGTTGGAAAAAATAATGTTGCTTATATGCCGGCCGTTACGATGCTGGCATCGCTCTAACTTCGAAAGAAACTTTTGTCCACTCGTTGACAAATTGCTCTCGAGACTTCGGTCATTTCTGATTTCATATTGTTCTTCTTATGCGTCCGATTCGTCGTTTGGTTCTCGTATACATTACATTTCAGGTATCCGCACAGGAAGTAGCTAAGAAGACTGAAATCGGGACACCTGGAAGGCCAGCTAATGGGGTGTCTCCACGAGAAATCACTTTGTTCCGGAATTCATCTACTGCAGCAACTTATCCAGTCAGAAGAATGGCAAGTGACCTCGTCTTGCTGGAACCATGTTCTTGAGTTGTATCCTTGAAACTCTTGCAACTTTTGTCCAAAAAGTCCTTAGCATTGCAGAGTAATGACGGTCTCTGTGGAAATATGGAATAATGTCTGGATTTCAGTACTTTTGGATTAAGTAGTACTGGCTATATGTTTCGTTCTTGTATTATCGTCTGCCCAGTAGCGAAAATACTGCTTATTAATGTGTCTATTCAAATGAAAATTAGCTTTTCATTTGGAAATCTTAAATCATATTGATTAGTGGAATCAGTGTCCTTCAATCCTTGAGCTAACTGGATTTTATAACCTTTTAAATGTAGGTCTTTCTTCAAAAATGAGTGCATAGACGATTTTTTTTTATATTTAGCGCTTGACTTCGTTTAGCGTTGATAACGGTGGATTTTGGCTAAGCAAACACTAAGCATTAACTGTAGAATATAACCGTTCCTGTAAAAGAAACGCTCATAAATAACGGATACGAGTCCGTTGCTACGGCTAAGTGCGCTACACTATCCATACCCTTTACAATGACGACACATCAATAAACCCCTTCCCCCTACCTTTTTTGACGTTTTGGCCTCTACATTAAGTACATATTGAAATTTGTAAATGGGGATTAAAGTGTAGCTAGGCAATTTCGAGTATTGATTATCGGTACAGGAATGTATACTGCATAATACCTACTTATCTGTGTTTGGAGCCGTTTTAACGCTAAATATGGAGTCGCTATCAATCACTGTGTATTTTAGTTAGATGTTTATTGGGAAATTTTCGCTTTGATACAAATTTTCATGTTACATATCTTAATCTCTCAGAATATCTCTGGAGAACAATTGCTGTACAGGCAGCTAATAATCTGGGGCTTGCTAAACTTTGTTCCCCATTTATAAACTTCAAATACTTATCTGTCTCATCAACAATCATTCCAAAATTATTTACAGTACCAAGCATTTGTGACTTCATCTATGTTGGCATTAATAATTACCTTCCCACTCCCACAATAATTGAAATTAATTATATACTGTATAGTTAAAGAAGACATCCAATTATGTGCTGGAAGAAATCTTAAGGTTGATAAACTTCCCTACATATAAAAACTAAACTCAAAAAAACACATTTTTTACTTTCAAGAATTAAAAAGGAAATTATAATGTTTATTTTTCTAGTTAAAAATTGACCTGCTGTTTCAGATGCTGTGAAGATTAAGAGTTGTTTAACCATATTAGAATCTCTAGAAAGTGAGTTAATACCATCCTTTGCTACTGTCCTGAGAAAGCAAACAAATCAAAGCATGCATTTGGCTGTACTGTACAAAGAATTGTGGATAAGACAAGTGAGTCTTCTTGAAGGTTTTATTTTTCGCATCATCGACCCATTTGCCTTTTGTCAAGTAAGTTCATGGATGACTGTTAAAATTCTAAGTGATAATTGCATGTTTATAACACAATTTCAGTTGGTATATGATGAAAATAAGGATATCCTAAGTAATTATTACAGAAGTTTGAATCAAAGAAGAATTTCTAATCATACTGAGAAAAAAGATATTTTGGAGAATACAGAACCTATTAAAAAAGTCATATCATACACAAAGTTATTATTGGCTGTAGTTGAAACAGTCAAAAATGAAAAAACTCAAAGTGATTTCAAAATTGCGTATCAAAATTTTAAAGATGGTATTTATAAAATTTAATACTACTACTATTATTTTTTTGATTTTTATTTTAGTTTTCCACGAAGTGAAGTGCATATATAAGGAGGTAAATGAAAAAAAGGATTTAAAATATCATAGGAAAACATGGAAAAGATGTAGAATTTTGCAAACAACTATCTCAAATCTTAAAGATTATTTTATAGAGGAGGACAGTGAGCAAATCAGTATATCTGCCTTTATAAGTAAAAATGGTAATTAACGTGAAAATAATAATGATATGCCAAAGGAATTTCTATAATAAATGTGCAGAAAGTGTGAAAAAGTAACACATTTTTGTATCTTCTATCTATCTGTATCTGTACGATTATAAAATTGTAGGTGCCTGTCTGTTTGTTTGTTACATCATCTACTACTCAACTGTTTTTGCAGAACCTTTTTTTGTTGCAAAACTTATAGTTTGACTTAAAATCTGGTATATAGTTGACAGAACCGATAGATAGAGGGAAAAAACTACTACCATATTCGGTAACACACAATTGGTCAATTGGTTCCACCGCATGCACCAAATATTAGATACTTGCATCAGCTTAGCTTTTATTCAAAATTCGGAATATGTAAATGTAACACGTTGCGATTTAAAAAAAATCAACTGATATATCGAGTGTAATTTAATAGGATGTTCCATATATAGGATAGGTCAAACTGAGAGCGGAATAGAATTACATGGATTTAAAAAATCTTGAAAAAAATGTATATTATGTGGCCCGTAAGTAGCTGCATATGTACAATTTGTTTAAAATAAGGAGGAAGTTATATGGGGTAGTTCGAAAAAGATATATTGAGTGGACCATTAACAGTTGTATATACCAATTGGTTGAAAAACACAATTAGCTACATAGATAGAGCCCAATAATTCAACTATTGATGTTGTTTTACAGTACTATTGTGTTAAACAAACATTAGGTGGTTGAAAAACTTATGGAGTTCAATTATATTTATACAGGGTGTATAACAAAATGTTATATTGTTAGGGTCATACGTAGTTGCATGTACAATGTGGGTGAAACAAGGGTAAAAAGAATTATATTTATACAGGGTGGATAAAAAATAAGTTATGTAAGCAGTTAGGATATTTGAATTTTCTTGAGCTATTATCATGTTATGAAATGGGTTGAAAAAAATGTTAGAAGCAGTTGTTTATACAGGGTGGTTGAAATATAAGATGGAGTGGAATTATAGTTTATAGGGTGTTAAAAAAATAGTCTTACATCCACAAGTAGCATATTATAGGATGGTTGAAATATGTAGCAGAGTATAATTACAGTTATACAGGTGGGTTTAGAAATTATATTTTATATGGTGCTTCAAAAAATATGAGGAAAAATTGTGAAATAGCTTAGCTCATAATCAGTTGCACACAAGGCCGTAGCCAGAAAATTTGTTGATTGGTGGTGGACTGATTGGTACTGCAAAATCTGTATTTGTATTCATATATATAAAATTGAATCTTGAAACCCAATAGTCCAAAATGGGGGGGGTGCACATACAAGGTGGTTGAAGTAGAGGATGGAGTAGAATTATTGTTAAACAGTGTTGATACATTTTTTTTTAAGATAGAACATGAGCTGTTGCATATATGCAATATCTGAAACATGGGGCGAAGTAAAATTATAGTTATACTCTGTGATTAAAACAAGTTAGAAAAATTTGTATATAAGAGGTGGTTGACATATAAGGTGGAGACAAATTATATTTTCTAGGGTGGTTAAAAATATATCTCAAAAATGGTTATTTAGCGTAGTCCATAAGCAGTTGCATAGATCAGATAGTTGAAATATGGAGTGGATCAGAGTTATAGTTTAAAAAATGTTATATTTGGTAGACCCTAAGTGTAGTTGAAATATTTTGTAGAATGAAATTATGGTTATACAGGATGGTTCAAAAACTGACAAAAAGTTTTAATGGGTGACTAATTGGCAGTATATACAAGATAAATTGAAGTAAAGTTATAGCTGTGCAAGGCTGTTCTTAAAAATATTGAATAAATTTGTTATATAGGGTGGCCATCAACAGTTGAGGTTTGGGTGAAATATGTTGGCTATTGGTGACTTTAGTTATACAGGATGGTACAAAAATTGTTGTTTTTGGTGGCCCATAAGTAGTTTTACAGGGTAGATTAAAATATGTTAACCCAGGTTGCCGCATACTTATAGTTCAATATACTTTCTAATTAATATCAATCTTAGTTCAATAGTACCTATATTGAATATAAAAAATGTTCCCTAAAAACTGCCTGGAGCTCTTGTTGTAAAAGTAGTTCAGTTTTGCAGTGTACAAATTATTTACTATGTACATATAACTGAGTGTTCTAGTGAATTTTAAACACAATTAAAATATGAATATAAATAAAAAGAACTCTAACTATAAAAAGTAAACCGCTTTTAAAAATATATCGCTTAACCTACCTTTTTTAATTTCTCGGCATACGTTTTGTGTCTAGCTCAGACTTTATGAAAAATAAGATAAGATTTCAGTCTTTTGTGTTCACATTTTTCACGAAAAAAAAATCACTAGAAATTTAAATAATATTTAAACAATTTTAGAAACAAGCAATCAAAGAGTAAATAAAGTGAATGATCCAATATCGGGCAATCCATTTCTCCGACATGTTATAAATCGAGGCCGGGAAATTCTGAAAGATAGGAGTAATCTTCATTTAAATTCTGAAATGAACAGATCTTTAGAAATTATTAAAACGATAGCAGAGAAGAAGTTGAAGCAAGAAAAGCGTAAGTACTTTTTTCCAAGTTTAGTAGATATGTACAAGTTTTAAGGTTTGTGCCCAGTGAACACATTGATGTCCGTATAATGTAGTAAATCATGCTTATTTTTACACCTATTTATGACATAATGATATTAATCTGACATCAAATTTTCGTGATTTATATTTATTTGCCCAAGCTCTTTTCACATTAAATTGTATTCCCAATTTCATACTGGTGGGTTGCACATTTTATACTCTCCTAATATAAAAAATATTTTAACATATGTAGCATTAGGAAGTTGTAATTAGGCAAATGTGATTTCTTTACAAGTATATAATGGTTTAAAATATATTCTATATTCAGGTTTTTGTATTCTGTATAAACCTGCATATACAAATAACGAGAACTATTAATAAATCTTTAATTTCAGATAAAAAAGAAATGCCATTATCTAAATATGTGCATCTCAGAAGACTGAGTTTTTTAAATGCTTCTGTAGCCAGCAAGAATACAACAATAAATTCAACACAATATGGTGAACTTGAATTCAGTGACATTATTTTGGAGTTGAATAATTTAGCAAAAAGTTTTTGTGATAATGCTTCAGAAAATGAGACATAAAACCTTTTTATCTCATTCAATAATTGTAGCAATCAATTAACTAAATAGACTTTTTTATATACTTATTTTAAAATATTGTTTTATATTACCTACTATTACATATGTTTATGCACATCTTTATATTGTAAAAGTTTTTTATCCATTTAATATTCTTCCAAATAGAAATTTGATCAGATGTATAGAAAAGTTATTATTTTTAAATCCTTCAGCGGTATTAATAGTAAAATAATTAAGGGAAGCATACTACTTAGCCTTAAGTGTATAATGTCTGAAAAGATTTTTGTTTCAAGGTCTTATTAATTATTAATTTTTCACGCCACTAAATCAGAATAAAAATTACTCATGTAACAGAGCCTACCTCTCCAAGATGAACAATTGGTGACAAAAACATCCTAAACCAGGGCTTGAAGCCTTTGAGAATGTTAAAAAGTGTAACCCATTGGAAAAGGAAGAGAATACCTACAACAAAAATGAAAGGAAAAATAATTTAGGGGTGATCTGAGGTCGGGAAGGGGCTGGAGTTTTAAAGGTAAAAAACGGTTTATCTGGATTTCCGGCAAAACTACAAGTCCTATGGAAAAAAGTTAACTAGCAAAGTTGTAGGTAATAAAAATATCTACAACTTTTGTGCTTACATATTTTTCACATAACCTCAAAATTTATGTCAAATTCAAAAAACAATTTTTTGGTTTTTTATTTTTATCTTTCACAAAAAAAATCACGAGATTTGGTGGAAACTTAACTTTTTATGCCCCAAACACACTGTATTTTTTTATTTAAAATATTTATTTTGTCACCTTATTTTGACTTAACATCGAAAAAAAAACCCTAATTTTCAATCGAAAATTCTCACGTTAAAATATCTACATGTTTGTAAAAGTCGGTGGGCTTTTTGTTCTTTGAAAACTTTACTTTCTGATGATGTAAAAAATATATACATTACTTTGGTAAATGTTCTCAGGAAATTAAGTTAATATTTAAGAAGAAGACACCTACAATATTTCGAGAATGTTATAGAATCTTCTTTAAATTATATGCCTAGATGTCTATTTATTGCTAGTTTAAGATTATACTTATATATCTGAGTGACTTACGGAAAATGGTAGCCAATCAAAAGGTATTTCATAGAGAAGTGAGGAATGCCTGGGCCTTACAACTTAATTTTCGGATTCGAGTTTATTTAGTTTCTTTCCATTTTCTGAGAACATTTACCATAGTAATGTATATATTTGATCACACCATTAGAAATTAGAGATTTCAACTAACAAAAAACCTACCGACTTGTTAAAAAAGCAGATATTTGGACGTGAGAATTTTCTATTGAAAATTAGGGTACTTTTTCGATATTAAGTCAAAAATAAGGTGAAAAAATAAACATTTTAAATAAAAAAGAACACAGTGCGTCTGGGATATAAAAAGGTAAATTTTCACCAAATTTCTTGAAAAAATTGTTTTTTTTTGTAAAAGATATAAATAAAAAACCAAAAATGTTTTTTTAAATTTTTCACATAAATTTTGAGGTTATGTGAAAAAAACTAAACGCCAACCCATACATTGTGAGAAAAAAATGTGAGTGGCAAAAACGGCATAAAAAAGTGATAAAACGTTCTCTTCAAGCGCGAGTAAAATACCGGGCATTCCTGTCTTAGGAGTCATGGGCGTAGAAGTAAATGGAATAATAATTTTGTTATATACTCCGTGGGTTCAATTAAAATTTAAAAACTAATTTTCACTCTCTCTTTCTAGAAACTTTTATTTACATCAAATATACACAACAGCTGATTCGAATATCACAAATATAATACAACATAAGCTCTTCGCCGCACTAACTCCTGCGATGATGGGCCGTGCCTTTTAAAATTAGCATCGAATTCTCTCGTACAATCCAATGACAATTTTACCGTTGTCGAGTTATTTCGAGATAGTTTTTTTCCCATCCTTCTAGCTCTTCTTTTTTTTTCTATCCCAGCGATTGATGTCTCACGGAATGAAACCAGGGACGGACTGGATAGATTTTTATAACAATATATATAATTTCAAACATGTCTAAATTATAAATGAAATTTTTTTGTGGTTTCTAAATTGTTCAGTTCACACTTAAATTGCATCCTAAGTTTAGGAACATTTTTTAGTCCGTTCAGTTTTAATCCGTTGAGCTTTTGCATGTCCAGCCACAATAGTACCAATATTATTCATTATAGGCTTTTAACGTTTTATTTTTGCTTGTAATAGTCTATATTTCTAACATTATACAAAATCAGAGTGCTTTGTTTTCAAAAATTAACATTTTTCATGTACACACAAACACAGCCATTTTTATTTTTATGAATGAAAATGTGATATAAGGAAGATGTCAAAGAAGTATTGTATAAAAGATTAGGTATTACAAAGATGTTTTATAAAATATATTTTATAAAATATCTGACATGGAATAGTGGCATTTTGAGTATTTGTTCATCCTGTTTAGATAAATATGATTAATAAATGACCAGTAAAATGTATACTTTCTACCTGTCCAAGTCACCAAGTGAACAAAATTCTCCACAGTTGTAACTCCTTTATAACACTGTATTTAGATATTTAGCATATGGCTAAAATGGTATTCTGACGAAGCCAGTCAACTTCCCGAAAGAATTAGCAATATTTAATAAATTAACGCAGTGTTTTTGTTTTAATATAAATACCTACTGATTTATCTTGACTCAGTTAATCAGTAACACTAAAAGTCAGGAATGTACATAACGATGTAATGTAAAATTTGCCATAAATTAATTAATAGGGAAAATATTTATATCTGATTAAATTACCTCTAGACATACTTATCCAATTTTAATTTTTGAATCGAACACAATATGGTATTAATATACGATATTGAAGATTTTTCAGTAACCCGCCACTGGTAAATATCCTCTTGTAGGATAATCTCTGTTTACAACTAAAACATAATATATAACCGACTTCCACCTATAACTAAAAAGCTAAAAATAATTATAACAAAGTACAACTCTAGCAAATAAAGAACACATTCATTGTTGTTAGGTACCTACCCAGGAAGTAAAAAAATTAAACATTAAAAGGTGCTCATTCTGTACAAATTAATTACCTACCAATCTAGTATATTTTTGAAGTCGGTGCCAAGCAAATCTAAAATTCTTCATTGCGTACATCTACTACTTCATCAAACTTGATTGTTGCTTGGCACCGACTTCAAAAATATACTAGATTGGTAGGTAATTAATTTGTACAGAATGAGCACCTTTTAATGTTTAAATTTTTAATTCCTGAGTAGGTACCTAACAACAATGAATGTGTTATTTATTTGCTAGAATTTTATTTTGATATAATTATTTTTAGCTTTTTAGTTATAAGTGGAAGTCGGTTATATATATATTTAAATGTTTTATTTTCAACTTTTTAGTTTTTTTGGAGTCAGGTAGATTTCATTCTTTATTTTTTATTTTGTATGTATAACCTTAATAGAAAGAACCAGGTAACATCGAAAGCCTCAACATTACACAATGATACATGTTCATTTAAATTGCCAGGTAAATGTTTACGAACAAAATGTTCTAGTATGCGTTGACTCAATAAGCCCAAAATATATTTATACCTTATGGACCACGCCATGTAACCTTTTTTCAACTTTTTTTTGACAACTCTTTATAACTATAGATAATTCCACTCCGTCCTATGTACCAACCAGCGTGTTCATATGACTGCCCACGGAGAAGCATAAATTTGTTAGCTGCCTTCTGTATACTATAAGACGGAGTAGAATCCATCCCATATTTACGGAGTCAAATCCGTCCTATATTTCAACCATAGTATATAACTCCTTGTGGGCTACCCCATAAATTATTTCATTTTTAACATTTTATATTATCGCCCTGTGGAATATTAAGTCCTCTCCACACTTTATGCGACTTCTTATGGGTTATAAAATAAATATTTTTTTAATCACACTGTATCAATATAATTCAACTCCAGTATATATTTCAACCATCCTGTATATGATTTGTTTACGTCCACATCATATAACAGTTTTTTAATCACCCTATATAATTTTAATTTCACATTTTTTTCAACATTTTTATACTACCAAACGTCCACTCCAACCTATATTCCAACCATTCTGTATATACGGCGGCCTATGGACCACTATCATTCTACTCCGTCCTATATTTCAATCATCATATAAATGCAACTCCTATCACTTGACTTTGTGATTTTGTTTGTTATAACTAAACACCCTGTGTATAAACGCACCAAATAGCAGTTTAGAGTTTGACATGTGTTGTCACTGAATTTTATATTAGGCCGGGAGAATGTGACAACCAAAAACACCGCCTTCGCACAATGGAAACGAGCTTGATACTGCATTGATTTAAGGAGCCGAAAATACTATGATTTACTACCTATATGCTTGAGATGTACATAGAAAATTTTCAAATTCTCAATTAAAACTTCCAGTACTCTCTTCGAGGTGTCATTCCTTTGTACGCAAGACAATATATGTTATATAGCAATATAATACATATTGTTTCTGGTTAGGGAACCTTCATCAGTTGCGCTTCCCACAATTGATTGTCCTCTCGAACACTTCTTTATGCATTTGATGCATTTCGTTAAATTTGAAGACGCGAGATGTAAGACCGACATCTAGGATTTTCGAGAGAATCAGTACACATAGGTTTCGAATCTGGAGCCGTTCCGTGTAATTGCTGTTCTCTCTCAACTCCTAGGACAGAATGTCACGATAAAATTTTTCAAGTTACTTCACCTGTCAGATATTGAATACTCTCTTCGAGGTGTCATTCCTTTGTACGCAAGACAATATATATTATATATCAATATAATACATATTGTTTCTGGTTAGGGAACCTTCATCAGTTGCGCTTCCCACAATTGAGTGTCCTCTCGAACACTTCTTTATGCATTTGATGCATTTCGTTAAATTTGAAGACGCGAGATATAAGACCGTACAAAGGAATGACACCTCTAAGAGAGTATTCAATATCTCTGACAGGTGAAGTAACCTGAAAAATTTTATCGTGACATTCTATCCTAGGAGTTGAGAGAGAACAGCAATTACACGGAACGGCTCCAGATTCGGAACCTCTGTGTACTGATTCTCTCGAAAATCCTAGATGCGTCTTCAAATAAAACTTCCATTGTCTAAAATTCCCGCACTATTACCTTGAAATTAAAATATTTATGAGGAAATGTCCGTTATGTAATTTCGATGAAATTTTTGATAAGAATTTTGGAATTTTCGGCCGTTTTCTGCAAAACTGCAAGTTGCACGTTGCAGAAAAGTATCTGAGATCACCTAGGGATCTTCCTTAATAGATTAAACGTTAAAAAAATTATAGAGATCCATAAGGAGTTTTCGAAAAATCTACCAATATGTTAGCGATATTGGTAGATTTCCATGCATATTCCATATTCATTCAAAACGGTTCACCACAGGAGAAGAAATCAGGTAACATACATACAAACAAAAAAAACGCGACGAATTGATAACCTCCTCCTTTTTGGAAGTTGGTTAAAAAGTGTTTCTATGACTGTTGTTTACATAAGTTCCTTTTCTATCTGATGGAAGCCAACAAACTTGTTTATATATATATATATATATACGACCTTACCCCTCTAGGTATATTTATGCTCGAAGCTCCAAACCAAATATATCAAAATTTATTTCCTATTTTCCCTTCAATGCGAGGTATTTAATCGCGATAAAAGGTATCCTATATATTAACGGGAGTACTAAAGTACCTTCACACCAAATTTTATCACAATCTAACCAGTAGTTTTTGCTTGATGTGTGTTCAGACAAACAAAAATTGATTATTTGCATTCTAAATCGAATGAATATCTACTAGAATTTTCCAAAAATATTTTATGTAAAGACCAGGTGTTATTATAAGTATAGATCTTCGACCATTTATACTCGAAGGTATAGTATTCTATCGCGAAATGAATTCCGACATCCAGGAGTTTAAACAAAATCTAGCTCACAAAGACTCCAAATCGGGAGTCGTGCTATGTGTAATGCCGCTTTCCTGTGATTCCTATGATAGAAATCACACGAAAAATTCGTAGGTTTACTAAAACTTGTCAAAGAAATTACGATACTAATTTTTCGTGAGTTTTCAATCCGTTGAACGCAAGACAATATATTGTTTCTAGTCGAGAACCTTCATCAGTTGCGCTCCCCTCAACTGATTGAATTCTCGAATAATTATTTATGTATATAGTATAAACAAAAAAGACTTGAAACAATATTGTCGTATCTGCCATAGTTTAAAAGTTAGTGTAATTATAAAAGCCAAAGAGCATATGAAAAAGACAAGTTTCATGGAATAATAATATTAAAAATTAAATAAAAAATAGCAATTTTTGAGAAAAAAACAAGGCATTTTTATTATAAAAAAATAATTTGTTTATAACAAATTATTTAAACAAATAAAAAGATTAAACAAAAATTATTTTTTTTAAATCTGATGGAAAAATATAATTAATGATTTTTAGAGTTTAAACGGTTCCTTAATTTTAATATTTAGTCGCTAAAAAGGATTGTTAACAAACTCACTTTAGAGCAACAAATAATTTTTTTAAGAAAGCGTTTTTTTTATCATAATTTGTATCAATTAATATATTGCATTTTTTATTTATTTATTTACTAATAAACAATGTATTTGTTTATAACAATTATTTAAACAACAATGGTGAAAAAATTATTTTTATATAGCTTTTAACCATAAAAAATCAAAACAATCCAGAAATTAAAAATAACATTTTTTTCCATTACTTTTTTTCATTTGTTAATTTTCAAATGTTAATAACAAAGTGAAAAATCAAAATTTTAAAAACTGTTTTTTGAGATATTCAATAAAACCGAACCCCTACTTTTTTATTCACTTAATTGTTTATAACTTTTGCAATTTTTTTCAGCGCCTTTTCGGATTTTTTCTTAAACTTTCTACATAAAACTACAAATCGAATGACACCAATTACGTAATTTTCGGAGAATATTCAAAGTTTTTAGAAAAAATCGTACATGTGAACCATATATTCTATATACATAAATAATTATTCGAGAATTCAATCAGTTGAGAGGAGCGGAACTGATGAAGGTTGTCGACTAGATACACTATATTGTTTTGCGTTCAATGGATTGAAAAATCTCCAAAAATTAGTATCGAAGGTATAGATTATCTATAACAATTTTGACAGATTGAGGGTGTCACGACATGACGTAAGGCGCGCCAAATATCAAATTCGGATCAGTGGATGTATTTACTTAAATCTGATTCGGATAAGTATTCAGTACTTAGATCATGTACCTTCTAGATATACCTTGTTTTCCAATTAGCGCCCAGTGCTAGCACTGAGTGTTCCAATTACAACACTAGCTCGCACAAATGAGCACAAGAAATAACTGTGCCTTTGGGATGTTTTATGTAGGTTTACCAAGTAAACATAAAACTTTATCATAAAACATGAAGTAGGTTCCAAATAATGCCCGAAAATTACGGTACAGAGCGACACAAAAACACTTTGAGCTCTAGTAATTGGAAAACAGCCATTATTGAATTATTCTGTAAATAATTTATGTACACATAAACATCAATTGATAACCTATGAGTAATACACTTTTAACCTTATGGTGATCAGTGTACTCTACCGGTTGGTTTTAAAACAACCATGTTCCAATTAACGTCCTAAAAATTGCCGCACTGTGCGGCACAAAATCACTTGTGCTCTGCTAACTGGAAAACAGCCATAGCCTGTCATGCACAAATGTCGTGGTAAGACTAAAAAGAGAGAGAACAAGAGGCTATTTCACTCGGTTGGGTGCTGCTTCCAATGAAATATGTTCAGCATGTTGTTCATTGGCTGCGTCCAGCCACTAAGTTATGGAGGTTTGAGTAAAAGGAGGACACACTCTGTGTAAGAAAAAGTGATCACAAAATGGTTTCAATTTGGTGGAGCCACTAGTACCGACCAGGTAATTTGTTCGTAGAAATTAGTTTTATACGAACAAACCTACGTGAATAAAATTAGGTTAATGTGAAGAATTCACATCTAAAAATTGCAAATTTAACCACCACAGTTCAACAACCTGATTTATATTTAACATTAATAAAGTGTTAAGTCAATGAAATATCTTGTACATAGATAAAAATGACTTACAAGCAAAATTTTATTTACATATTGTTTAGGATTTAACTCGAGAACTTCTGAAGATATTTTCACAGGTGCATTCACCAGTGACCAGGCATACCTTTGAAAATATTTAAAATACAACTACAGCAGAAAGATGCCAAGAATAGTCATTCAATAGTAGCTAATGGAGCTTTTCCAACTAGACAAGAAAAAATATATGGAAAACCAGTGTGTGAAAATGTTAGAATCCTTGAAAAGAAACTATTCTAGACTAAAATGCAAGTGAAATGTGTTCCATAATGATAACAGAAGAGATAATTTAATTATAGCAGTTTGTTCAGTGATGAAAAGAATTGTTAATTACCTTTTATCCAGAGAGAGGTGAACAAGGAAGTAGAAACACCAACTTTGTATAGGGACCCTGTACAAAATAAATATGTAATATGAACATAAGAATGTAAAAATAAATAATTTTTATTTACATCTAATTCACCAACATCTATTTGTTAATAGGTATAAAAATATTACAAATATACACATTTTTCCATTGTTTAACTATTTCAAAAAGTTTTATAACAAAATAACAATCATAAAATCACTCCGTTTTATAAAAAGTCAAAATGGGGCACACGCTTATTAATTTATGTCACAATTAATACACTATAAACTCATATCACTTGCAGAGATTACAAAAAACGGAGACAACCATTTACAAAGAGAAGTTCGCATAACAGATTTTCTACGTTTTATTTAGGATTTTTACTAATAATTACATCATTCTTACTTTTTCAGCCGCTGTACTTCTAAATGTAGGATTTATGTAATTCAATCCGTTGACAATTAATTTCATAACATACCCTGTGGTCACACTTGCGCCATTCTGCTCACTTCTTGAACTTCTTATTTGAAACCGTCCGCTGGACACTTTTTCAGTTTTATTCCCATATAAGTTTGTTCTCCTTTCACTCTACTCTCCATACACTAAGTGAAATAGCCTGTTACTGTCTCTGTTGCCCTCTGTTTCTAGCTTAGATCATGTACCTCCTAGATATAGCCTGTCAAGCACAAAATCGTGGCAACGCTAGAAAGAGAGGGCAACAGAGACAGTAACAGGCTATTTCACTTAGTGGGCGGAAGCAGCCAATGAACAACATGCTGAAAGTATTTCATTGGAAGCAGCTCCCAACCGAGTAAAATAGCCTCTTGCCCTCTCTTTCCTTAGTCTTACAACGACATTTGTGCACTGCAGGCTATCTCTAGAAAGTAAATGCTCTAAATTAGTAAACCTACATAAAACATCCCAAAGGCACAGTTATTTTTTGTGCGAGTGAGTGCTGTAATTGGAACACTCAGTGCTTAGCACTGTGCTCAGTTGTGCGCTAATTGGAAAACAGCCTATATCTAGAAGGTATATGATCTAAGGTTTCTAGCATTGCTACGATTTTGTGTTTGATAGGGTATATTTAGGATGTACATGATCAGGACTTAGAGCATTTACTTTCTAGAGATAGCCTGCAGTGCACAAACGTCATGGTAAGACTAAAGAGAGAGAGGGCAATAGAGAGGGCAAGAGTCTATTTCACTCAGTTGGGAGTGAGCATGTTGTTCATTACACCCACTAAGTGAAATAGCCTCTTACTGTCTCTATTGCCCTCTCTTTCTAGCGTTGCCACGATTTTATGCTTGACAGGCTATATCTAGATGGTAAATGATCTAAGGATCAGGATGAAAGGGTCTGGAGTTCTGTGACAGGATACAACAAATAGCACTTTAGTTCTCCGAATTTTATGATTTCATGTTTGATTGTACAGTTCTATGCTTTATTTTATGATCTGTGGCTTTGTTGTCATCTTAGATCATTTACCATCTAGATATAGCCTGTCAAGCATAAAATCGTGGCAATGCTAGAAAGAGATGGCAATAGAGACAGTAAGAGGCTATTTCACTTAGTGGGTGGAAGCAGCCAATGAACAACATGCTGAACGTATTTCATTGGAAGCATCTCTCAACTGAGTGAAATAGCCTCTTGCCCTCTCTCTCCTTAGTCTTACCATGACATTTGTGCACTACAGGCTATCTCTAGAAAGTAAATGCTCTAAGGTTGTCATAGATCATACAATAAAGATTTGTTGTATAATCATTATTGTATGATCTGTGATAATCTGTGGTTCTATGAGATTGAGGTTCAGATTGTAGAGGATTATTTGGTCCTATTCACCGAAATTTAATATATATTATATTAATAATTACTGATTCCTAATTCTTGAAAAATGGCTCTACACGTTCCTAAAGCTCCAGGGTTTGCTCAGATGTTAAAAGAGGGTGCAAGAGTAAGTTTTTAATACAATTTTTTGCTTAATATAAAGACATGTGGTATTGACTTTTCCATAAATAAAACACTCCTCTTCAATTTTCAGCACTACTCTGGTTTGGAAGAAGCTGTTATTAGAAATATTATAGCATGTAAAGAATTTGCACAATCAGTAAGATCAGCCTATGGACCTAATGGAATGAATAAAATGGTAATCAATCACATTGAGAAACAATTTGTAACAAGTGATGCCGCTACTATTATAAGGGAACTTGATGTTGAACACCCAGCAGCAAAATTAATGATATTGGGTAGTCAAATGCAAGATGCTGAAGTTGGTGATGGAACAAATTTCGTTATTATACTAGCTGGGTCACTCCTGGGTAAGCAAATATTTCTATCTTTTTGTGTCCTTGATATTTAAGTCATAAATGTTTCACTATTAGTAATACTAATAGTATTTAGTTTAGTATATATGTGAATCATATGATTTATTGTCAAAAGGTAACTTCATTCCAAGTAAAAGTTAAACTTTGAATTTCTTGCACTATGTTTGCCAGTTTATATTTAAAAAAATGGCTTAGTTGGTTTTTATTTCTTTTAAATATTGACATGTTGGATAAACATCCTCCTAGTCATATAGAGCTACATGAAAAATTGTATGGGTTAGATTCTAAGCGATGTGTCAATGGTAGTTAAGGAATTTGGTGGGGTGTCAACATTAGGGTGTGTGTAGCATTGTAATTTAATAATTTTACAACAATTAGCTACATAGATATTTAGAGCCCAATAATTCAACTGTTGATGTTATTTTACAGTAGGATTTAAACTTTGTATTGTTATTATTTTATATTATAATATAGAAATACTTATTATAATTATCAATGTAAATATCAATCACCTTACTGCAGACAGTATTATTTCTCAATACAGTGACAGTCTAACTGGATTGGGACCTGACCACCATGGTGAATGTTGAAGTACATTTTTGAAGTATAAAATATTTGAAACCATCATGAAGGTATTTCTTTTTATATTTGCATAAAAAACTATAATTAGTAGATATGGACCCACTTTTAAATGGTCTGTAAATAATTTATATTTGTTAAAGAACCAACTTCAACTGACTGTTTAGAAACCATGTGCAATCATTCACTATTTTCTGACATATCTTCTTTTTTATCAGATTTACAATTCTGTTGATTATTTTAGTGTATTCTTATCTCTCCCTCTCTCTAATTTGTATTCATTTTCCATATGTTTCACATATTTTTTAACTTTTTTCATTTGTATTTTTATAAGTGTAAATATAATTCACCCTGCAGTGCAACCTGTATATGTTTCTGAGTATTGGTCACACAATATAACTCATTTGTCTATTATTTTCTGAACCACCCTGTATAAGTATAAATTTTCTCCACCCTATTTATTGTTTCTAATATTGTTTCAATTACCCTGTATGCCAATAATTTTACTTCACCCCATATTTTAAGTATTGCATATATGCAATTGTTCATGGTCTACCCTATATGACAAAAATTTTCATATTTTTTAACCACATTGTATAACTATAATTTTACTCTACCATTTATTTCAAACACCCAGTATGTGCAACTGCTTCTAAAATTTTTTTAGCACATCTCCATAACTATACTATATCCCTTCTGTATAACTGTAATTAAACTCTTACAGCATATGCTTTTATATTTTATGTTATAGAAAAATATGCGGAATCAAGCTGAAACATATATTTGTAGAATACAATTTAAAATATTCAAATTGGTTGAGCCATTTTAGAGAAAACATTGAAGATTCATTGAAGTGTAGTCCCTTAATTACTGTTTTTTCTGATTTTCTGGAAAACCATAAATCTCCTATAGAAAAGTATATGGTACCTTTCCATAATATTCCTAAATATGATGCAGCTTAAATCATCAAAATTGCCCATGCCTGAACAATCACTAAGCATACATAAAATAAATGCCGATGAATTGATAACCTCCTCCATTTTAGAAATCAGTTAATAATTTTAAAAAATATATTATTTTTGTTTAAACATATAAAATATTAAAACATAACCTACAGAGGTCATTTAAGAAAGAGATAGACAATGTGATGTTTTTATGATGCCGTTTTTATTAATCAAGACTGCCAGAATATGTTTAGTTCAAACCATTTATAACAAATTATAACCAGGTCACAGGAAGTTGGCCATAATAGAAACTGTTAATATACTTAGATTATACAAAAACAAATAATTTATATTTAAAAAAGAACCAACTTCAACTGGCTTAAAATAGAAACCATGTACAATCAATAACTATTTTCTGATATATTTTTTTTATCTGATTTAAGGTACAATTCTATTGATTATTTTAGCGTATTCTTATCTCTCCCTCTTTCTCCAATTTGTATTTTTTTCTATGTTATATTAATATTTTTAACTTTTTTATTTGTTTTATTATTTGGACCACTTTCTGTAAGTGTAACTCTAATTCACCTTATATTGCAACCATCCTGTATACATTTCTGTGAATTGGTCACCCAATATAAATTAATTGTCTGTCATTTTCTGAATCATCCTGTACAACTATAATCCAACTCTACACGATATTGCAACTGCCCTGTATAAGTATTATTCCTCTCCACCCTATTGACTGTTTCTATTTTTCTATTGTTTAAATCACCATGTATACCTATAATTTTACTTATATAAATATAAATTTGTATATTTTTTTCAGAAAACAGTGAGGAGCTGATCAGATTAGGAGTTACACCAACTGAAATTGCAGAAGGTTTTGAAAAGGCACTTAACAAGTGTCTTGAAATATTACCTTCACTAGTGTGCTATGAAGTGAAGGATTACAAAAATACACAGGAAGTAATAAAAGGCATAAAATCCTCAATACAATCTAAACAGTATGGAAATGAAGATTTCCTTACTGAACTTGTCACAAAAGCTTGTGTGTCAATACTACCAGAGCAAACTACCTTTAATGTTGACAATGTAAGGGTATGCAAAGTATTAGGATCAGGGTTATATAGTTCACAAGTGGTACAAGGAATGGTTTTCAAACGTCAAGTCGAAGGTGAAATTACAAAAGCTGAAAAGGCGAAAGTGGCTGTTTACAGCTGTGCTGTAGATATAATGCAAACTGAAACAAAAGGTATGTGATATTGACAACATAGCAACAAATTAAAATTATTAGTTTTTATTGATATTATACTAATCCTATTTATATAGAGCACAGGTTTTGCATTTATTATTTATTGTATATTTTATTGTCAGTTATAAATTGCTCAAGATTTCAGTCTCATTCTGTAAATAGATGCCATTTACACAGATATTTTTTTATTTGATCATCCAATGATTTCTATGTATATTCTACAGATTTCTGCATTAATCAGTTCAATATCATACTTTTTTACTGTTGCAATCCATAAATTAATTAAAATCATATGAAAATATTCAATCTCAGGTCTTAAATACATGTGCAAGACTATGAATTTTATTACCTTGAAAGTTAAAGTATAAAGTTGCATTTTAAGAGACTAGTTGAACAAGTCATTATATTTAGTTATCACTAGTAAAATTTATTAACAAGAATTCCAAATTCTGTATGTCCAAAACTAGCTTGAAACTATATTCAAAAACATTTTAAAACATTTTTTTAGGTACCGTTTTAATAAAGACGGCCGATGAGCTATTGAATTTCAGTAGAGGTGAAGAAAATCTCTTAGAATTACAAATAAAAGCCATTGCCGACACTGGAGCTAAAGTCATCGTAGCTGGTGCGAAATTCGGTGACATGGCCTTGCACTATTTGCACAAATATGGAATAATGGCAGTACGACTCAATTCTAAATTTGATTTGAGGAGGTTAAGCAAAACGGTAAAATTGACAAATTAAATTAAATTTGGAGCTATATTATTCTTCCATATCTTTGCTAGGTTGGAGCGACAGTTCTTCCAAGACTAACAGCGCCTACACCTCAAGAACTTGGTTATGCTGATATAGTCACAGTTGAAGAGCTTGGTGATACACCACTTATATCATTCAAACTAGAAAGCAATGAATCAAGGTATAGCATCTTTGAAATATATTAAAACATGTTACAATATATTTTTTTTATAGAATCTCTACAATAGTTGTGCGAGGAGCTACAGACAATAATATGGATGATATTGAAAGAGCTATTGATGATGGAGTAAACACATTCAAAGTAGGTTGAATACTGCTTTTGATTAGTAAAACACAAACATTTAAATGTTTAAGCCTTTGTGAATGCAAATATTTATTGTTACTCATATAATTAGACAAAGCAATAATCCATTCCGGCAAAGAAATAGTCTAAACTAATTTCTTCTAGTTACTGGAGAATTATCCAAGAAGATGGAAATCCGTTTTACCAAAATTTGTTAATTATGATAGGTGTGAGTAGTTCTCACCTTTTTAATACGCTTTTATTAGGTCGATCTGTATGTATGTATCTATCTATCTATGTAACGGAAACTTTCAACGTAATTTTCACCAACTTAAAGAAGTCCAATTAAATTGAAATTTGGCACACGTGTCAAAGGCCGATGACAATACAATTCTTTAAGTTGAATATTCCCGTTTGTTGTCTTTTTGTCACTGTTCTTGCCTAAATACAAATTCGTCTATTAACTACTGCCATCTAGTTGGCAGTAGTAGAACTTAGTGCTATGAAATGGAAAGGTTCGCAAACATGAAGTAAACTGTTTAATATAAATACTAAAGACATGCTTATTAGAATAATAACTTTTTAGTTCGGTTAGCTATTAAAGCATATTTTTTTAGTTTTTTTTTAACTAAAATTATTTGTTATAACTGATCAGTCATAGCATATTGCTCACTTATTTACTAATAATGACAGCCCAATGTAAAAAACTGTATGCCACCTTAAATTGAATTTCCCCAACTATTGCTCCTTACCGCATATGCATTCGAAAGACGCCAGTTTCTCATATCTCAGCTTGTATTCCTCCTTTTAATTTGTATTTGAAATGTTCATAGAAAAAATAAATTCTTACTGTATATAATAATACTTAATTTCGAAAACAACTTGAAATAGTTGTAGGTTATCCAATAAAGGTTGATGCAGAATTAAATTGTGCGTTTACACAGGACAGACTTTTATTCGTGCAGACATTTGTGCAGATTTCAAAAAAGACGAAAGTCTGCATGAACTTTAGTTCAGACTTTTATATCAATATTAAAACGGGAAGTACCGTGATGTTATATAAAAGTAACAAATTGTTATAATAATTAAACGAACGATTTCGTCACTTGCAGTCTTTCGGGCTATTTCATTGCAAAGATAAACTAACAAAGAAATACGCCGACATACAACCATTTTTCCAACTTGAAACTGCCGACTAGTATTGGATAATTATTTTAAATTGTTTATTATTATATTATAATCATGCTATATTCATAATTGCCGGAAATATGACGTGTTTTTAGCTAAATCACTTTCAAAGTTTACATTATAAAAAAACTATGACAGTGGACATTTGTGTCATATTACCCCAGTGCACAATAATCCAAACCTAAATAATTTATATGTTTTTTCGCATTTTTATTTCTTATAATAAAATGGTATGTAAGAGGTGTGTAGGGCCGCAATATACAACTATTATCCTGAAAAAGTGTAAACGCACTTTATATAACGACATAAAAACGACTGATTTATATATATATATTCTTTAACAGAGTATTACAAGAGATGGGAGATTTGTACCAGGAGCTGGAGCAACTGAAGCTGAACTAGCAATTCAACTCACTAAATATGCGGATACCTTACCAGGTTTAGAACAGTATGCCGTGCGAAAATTTGCCAACGCGTTGGAAAGCTTCCCGAAGGCTTTATCTGATAACAGTGGTCAGAAATCTAGAGCAGTGCTGGAAAAAATTCTAGAAGCACATCAAGTAAGTGTCAATCATCATTAGTCATTAAAAAAATGTATTCGCACCTTGAGGTGTAACATTGTTTTTTTTTTTAGAATGGTCAGAAAAACATTGGTGTTGATATTGAATCTGAAGGAACATGTAACGCTCTAGACAGAAATATTCTTGATATGTATGTCGCTAAATTTTGGGGTCTTAAATATGCAGTAGGTGCAGCCACCACAATTTTGCGTGTAGATCAAATAATCATGGCTAAAAGAGCAGGAGGTCCAAAAGCAAGGGCGCCAGCCGGAAGTGATGATGAATCTTAACTTTTTTGTTAATTTAGCTTGCTTTCTCACATTTAATCATATAAATGATATAGTTTTAACGTTTATATATGTTCACCAAATTGACCATTTTCTAATAATAAAATCATATTAACATGAACCTGTTTAAATTATTTGTAAATTGTATTTGTTCTGCATTACACATCTAATGTCATACCTTCCTAAGCAAAAATAAATCAGCTTAAGAAGTTTGTAGAAGTACCTGACACATAAGTAAATATTTTTTGTAATCAAAAAATCTGTGATTCTCCAATTCAGTTTTTACCATTTGTTCTGTAAGCGAAGTTCGCTTACCCCAAGTAGGGTCCTAATCCCTCCTGACAACCATCCTCCTTTTACTCAGACTCACATAACTACGAAGAAAACTATCACAACAATAAACAAAGATGAACAATGAAGTGACTGAAGAACAGAACGCCAGGAATAGACAACATTACAAATGAACTGAAACACGGTATACCAGAGCTAGTAAGATATCTAACACTGCATTTCAAGATCCTCGAAACGTCAATAATCCCGGAAGAATCACACACAGCGTCAATTACCATATTTAAAAAAAGACAAAAAACTGCAGGAAAACTACAGTCTACTCTCCGCAGACGAAAGAAATCAACTACAGACACCAAATTTATCAATAACAAATTCAAGAAAAAAACAGAGTTAATGCATCAGTATAAAATTGTCTCATTGACAAGACCAAAGCATTCTCTGACATAAAACATATTGTGACGAGAATTCATCCGAGATTACGTGGAATCGGCCTTCATCCGATATTTCGTGAAATCCAAAATGTTCGTATTGTGACCCGAGGACGGCGGATGGCGCTATGGAAATTCATTGAATGATCGAGAAACCTAGAGAATTCGGAGATGTAATATGTATATAAAAAGCTGGCGAAAGCATACATTCAGTATTCGATTGCCGCATAGTAAACATCAGGTGATCAAGAAAAATTAAATACAAATTAAATTAGCGGACTGTGCTTTAAAAAAAATCCCAGAACCCGCAGAGTAAATAAAACTATTACAATATTGAAAAATAAAGAAATGCCTAAAATTCTGCGAATCATCTAAAAGCTAAATATTGTCACAAATCTTATGTGGGTTCAATACAAATTTTAACACCAAAAATAAGTCTATTTTTACACAAAAAAATCAGTCGCTACTAGAGTAATACTTTCAGTAAATATTTTACTCAAATATACATTAGCTGTTCCATTACTCGACTTGCCTCTTTCCATCAGCAACCGTCTTTTTGTTCTCGATGTTTCTCCGTCTGCTTCTGGTACGTTAACGTGTATAATTTCTAATTCCGGAATGGATTCGAAATCGTTTTTACCATCAATCGTATTTTCGGGAATATCCCTTTTTGTCGGCATTGTTTATTGGAATGCTTATTACAGTTATGTTAGCAAGATTAGATTTTCTTTAATGATGATTAGTTTCTCGATGGGTTCCTATTTTCGCAGCGTAAAATAAAATGTTATAACAATATACAATTCAAGTAAAAGCACGGAACACCCTAACACGAAACATCAACACCGGGGGCATTAGACAAGGAAATAGACGTAGCGCAAGTAATGAAGGTTCTTGAGTAGAAACAATGTATTGTTATATACTGCGTGGGTTCAATTAAAATTTAAAAACTAATATTCACTCTCACTTTCTAGAAACATTTATTTACATGAAATATACACAACAGCTAATTCGAATATCACAATTATAATACAACATAAGCTCTTCGCCGCACTAACTTTTAAAACCCGCATCGACTCTTCTCGTACAATCCATTATCAATACTACAGTTGCCGAGGTATTTCGGGATTTTTTTTCCTAACAGCGATCGACGTCGTACTGGAATGAAACCAGGACCAGCTTAGGTAAATTTCGTTACACCTTCAACTTAGCCCTGGGGTTTCGACGGATCCGGTAGACGACGTCATTAAGCCTCTTGACCACCTCGTATGGACCATCCCAGGCGGGTGTAAGCTTTGGAGATTTACCCTTGCTCCGTTGGGGGTTGTAGAGCCAGACTTTGTCCCTCTCTTGGACCAGACTGAATTGGCCTTGAGATCGTATCTCGTCTTCATCCAGTCACTGGAGGCCAACATCTGCGTTCGGACTAATTCGTGTATTGCCACCATGTTATGTCGGAGCTGGTCGGCATAATCGTCGATGTCTTGGGGAGGTTCTTCGGGGGAGCCAAATCGCAGGGTAATCGCAGCTCTTTTCCGAAAAGAATCCTGGCTGGAGTTACTCCTGTACTATTATGTACGGCTGAGCGATATACCAACAGGAATAGGGGAACATGCTCATCCCAATCACGCTGGTTATTGCTGACGACCTTGGATAGGTGTTGTTCCAAGTTCCTGTTGAATCTTTCCACCATTCCGTGTGACTGTGCAGACCTGGAATACATTCGATTCGAAGTTACGCCCCTGGTCTGAATGTAGTTCGATCGGGACGGCACACCTGCTGAATAGTTCTACTAGCACCGCTGCTACCGTAGTTGCTTCTTGGTTGGGTATCGCATATGCCTCAGGCCATTTGCTGAAGTAATCCATTGCGACCAGAATGTATTTGTTCTCCCTCTGACTTGGGAAACAGACCGGCGACATCGATGGCAATTCTCTCAAATGGGACACCCACATTGTACTGCTGCATTCTGCCCTTGGTCCGGGTCTTCGGGCCCTTACTGGCTGCACAGGTGTCACATTTCCGGTACCAAGCTCTGACGTCTTCAAAGTAATTTACCCAGTAGTATCGCTGGCGAACTTTGTCTAGGGTTTTGTTCATGCCCAGATGGTCCCCGGTAATCTCATCATGTACTTCGGTCCGGATGGTTGGTACCTTTTTCTTAGGAACTACCAGTTGGGGCTTGGTTTCTCGGCCATCAGTGCTTTCCCAAACTCGCTTGAGCATTCCATTCTCTACTCTTAGAGAGTCCCATTGGGCCCATAACGATTTCAGCACGCCCGAGTATCTAGCTACCTCGTCCCATCGTGGTCTGGGTGCCCCTCTCGTTTTGAATGACAAGATTGGTTCGATGTCTAGATCAGCCATTTGGTCCTGGATGCACTGTTCCGTTGTCCAGTCTTCATTGGCCTGCACTCGAATCTGTCTGATGGAGATACCCTCTCACTGTTCCGTCTTCAGACCATGTCCGCATTCTGCTCTACAGGGTCTTCTGAATAGGGCATCAGCATTATTGTGCAAACGGCCGGCACGGTGTTTCCACCTTGTAATCGTATTGCTGTAATTTCTCCATCCACCTGGCCAGTTGTCCTTCCGGTGTCTTCATGTCCAGCAGCCATTTGAGGGCGGCATGATCTGTTCAGATTAAGAAATGAAGACCATAGAGGTATTTGTGGAAATGGTCTACAGCCTTATTATTGCAAGAAATTCTTTTCTGGCGACTCAATAATTTCTATCCTGTTTCGAGAATCCACGGCTGTAGTACTCGATCACCCTCTCTTCACCATCTTGCACCTGGGATAGGACGGCCCCCAAACCGGTGTTGCTGGCGTCGGTGTCTAAGATGAACTTGCCGGACTGTGTAGGAAAGGCTAGGATTGGGCTGGAACATAGTGCTGCCTTCAGTCGTCTGAAAGATGTTTCGCAATCCTGATTCCAACGGAAGGTCTCCTTCTCTGTGGTCTGCTGATGTAGACGGGCGGCAATGGTGGCAAATCCCTCAACAAAACGCCGGTAGTATGAACAGAGGCCCAAGAAGCTTCAGAGTTCATGCTTGTCTCTCGGGACTGGCCCAAAAACTCTACTTCTTTTTGGAACAAGGAACCCATCCTCGGATTGAGTCTCAGGTTGGCGTTATTAATTCTAGAGAATACTTCGCCCATGTACTTCAGATGATCGTCGAATGTCTGACCATGACCAGAATGTCGTCGAGGTATACTAAGCACGTCCTCCATGTTAATCCGCTCAGTACATACTCCATTAGTCTCTCGAATGTTGCAGGAGCATTACATAACCCAAAAGGCATGACCGTGAACTGCAACAGCCCTTTACTAGTGGAGAACGCTGTCTGCTCTCTGTCGTTTTCGTGTAGACCAACCTGCCAATATCCACTCTTTAGGTCTAGTGAGGAGAACCAACGGGAGCCTGCTAGTGTGGTCAGAGTGTCATCAATTCGGGGTAGTAGATAGCTGTCTTTCTTGGCGACGTCATTCAGCTTTCTGTAATCCACACAAAATCGGGTGGCTCCATCCTTCTTTTTAACTAGCACGACGGGAGCGGACCATGGGCTGATGGATGGCTCAATAACTCCATTTTGTAACATGGACTCGATGTTTTCGTCGACTGCCTGTTGTTGCCCCAATGGTAGTCGCCTAGGTGGTATTCTGATGGGTTGAGCCTTCCCGGTATCTATTCGGTGCAGGATGATGTTGGTGCGACCGGCGGTTCCATCTTGACTGTTAAAAATTTGCTAGTGCTTTGTGATAAATTGCTTGGCTTTCTTCTGTACCTCTGGTGTCAGGTGTGTCAAATGGTCAGCCAGCAGTTGTAGGAACTCTTTACTGAGCCCTGTCTCTTTCACCGATGTCTGGTACCCTTCTTCGCAATTGATGATGGCTATCTCTTGAACATTGGCAATTCTGATGTCGTTGTTGTACAAATTCAGGACCTAATTGGAATGTCTCGTCCGGATTTAACTATAGCCCGTCCAACTAAGTATTCATGAGCTGAGTGTACGGGCTCCACCATTCCAACGCATCTCCCAGGATTGCTCTCTAGCCGCCCATGAATAATCTGTTCAGTTCGACCGGGAATTCTAGCTGAAGACTTTGCCACAATTTTTATAGAGGTGACTGAACTGTTGACGGGCCGTGTCAATACAAATTCCTCATTTAGGAACCGAAGAACATCACATCTCGGGTCGAACATAAATCCATGCTGGCTAATCAGGTCCATACCCAGTATAAAATCGTCCTCAATATTCGCTCCCAGGACCCTATGCCGGATCATGTTGTCCCCTATCTGTAGCACGACATCTGCCTCACCCTGTATTGATATGGACTCGCCGGTGACTGTTCTGAGCTGGATGTTATTGGTAACTGGCCCCTGATTTCGGAAATAATCCTTCCAAGAAATTTAGTTGTTTTTCTTCCTTCGTGGAAACAAGATTTTGTTTTTTTTTTCATCATAAGATTTCACTAACCTTTGTTGAATTTTTTCTTGATGTTATTTCTCCTTCTTGTCACGTTTTTCCAGAATCTGAGTTGTTTTTTCATCTAGTCCCTCCGTAACCTGTTTGACAATTTTTTGGGTAGTTTCGTCGGTTTTTTCCAAACTTCGGGTTTCCATAAATCAAATTACGATTTTAATTACACTTAATCCTGCACTTCTGATCACCAAATTTGTTATATACAACATAAGTTCTTCGCCGCACTAACTGCCGCGATGATGGGCCGCTCCTTTTAAAACCCGCATCGAATCTTCTCGTATATTATCAATTCTACAGTTGCCGAGCTATTTCGAGATTAATTTTTTTGTCCTAACAGCGATCGACGTCGTACTGGAATGCAACCAGGGCCGGCTTAGGTGAATTTCGTCTTGAATTCAATGGGCTGTACAAGTATCACAAGATGAAATTATCTTATACTATACCAGCTATAGCCAGATCTCAATATTTAATGAAGATATCAGAGTGTTGTTGTCGCTAATATTAATTGTTAATTAACTATGTAAAAAATGTTTTCCTCAAACTCCTTGTAAATAACGATAATCAACGTGGCTTAAGAGTTACGCTACATCAGCCGTGCTCATATATTCGGATCTAATGAAGATATCGGAGTGTTTCTTACGTCTGAATTAATTGTCAATTAATTACAAAATAAAAAACCATTCGAATGCTCTACCACCCAAATTTCGATGTAAGCCCTATTAAAACTGACATAAATAAGTTTAACCCGTAGAGCGTTCGAATGGTTTCAAGAATCGGGGCCCAGGTTTGTTTGTCTACTAACTAAAATCAGTGATAATAAAATTTAAAACTCTTACAGTACTATGAGCATTATACTTTTCAATATCAGGAAGAACTCTGTTTGTTTGTCGACTCTGAAAACGCTTTAGAATACAGAGGAACAGATTCAAAGGAATAATAATAAATACAATGTTCCTCACATCAATCTTGTACAATAATGCTCATCTAAAATCTATTTTTCACATCAAAATACTGTTGGGGTTTGAGGAAAATATTCTATGAATTTCGAATGTGGTAGTTAGAACTGACAGAAGGCGTAGGGCTGGTCAGAGCGTTCCCCACCTCAAGGGGACCGAACATTTAAATAAGTTTAGAAGTAGGAAAGATAAAAAATATGGTATACTCACGAAAACACTTTTATAGCTTTTGTATATATTTTAACAAAAAGACGTAAGACATCACCACAACCGTTTGTTTAGAGAAAGAAACAAGTTCAGTAACTATGTAATGGTGTCTGCGCGAATATCAAGAAATTATAAAGCTAATTTGGTTTTTATTTTTATCAGGCTAAACAGGGAAAATAACTGCGACATGAAATTGTAGCAGGATTTGTCACACCCTGTATCCTCTCAAAATGTTATGGTCATTAGCTAGCACCAGAGTGGCAGTTGTTAAGAATTCTAAATAACATCGAAATTTGTCACAACGATGTTGAAACATATCTACCTTTTTCTTGTCATAGGTCAGATCAGAAACCTCTCATATTACTCAGAAATATGTTTTTCGGAATCTTATATTTGAAGCCAGAGGCTACACAGTATTCTAACAAAATACCAGTATGTTTTACAGTTTGCGATAGTTTACACACGTAAATAGAAAGTCAGCACTCTGACTTTTTCAAACAAGCTAAATTAAATTAAAATGCGTCCAAAAATAAAAAAAAAAACATGAAATTCCGGTTTTGGCAACCCTATATATATTTCAGCTCAGAGATAATGTCATCGATTCTTTCACATACTCGGGTAAACATATTCACGTATTAAATTTTTCAAACAATTCTTTTCAATCAGTATCAGTCGTTTCTTCTACTGTTAGAGATATGTAGTTCCAAGTCACTTTACTGCTTCAAAAATTCATACTCATTACTTTCTCTTAATCTTTTTATGGTATACTTACAACTAAATATGCTCACATGATGTCTTATACTGCCTCAATCGTAGGCTGGCAGCTTGAGCGCGCATTGTCGGCAATAACATTTAATTTTGAAAATCTTTTTGTAATTAAAATTCGAACTTTTACGTCTCGTTACCTCTACACTGAACTTTCCGCAATTGTACAATCTACTTATTGTAAATTTTTCCATAAAAAATATTTAAATTTTTCAAAATGTCAGTTTTTCTCCAATCGGGTAGTTGATTTTACACATTAACCAGAATTGGTGATAACATTTTTATTACAAAAATATATAAGAAAAAAATAATAAGACATAATAGAAAATAACTTCAACTTTCTAATAAATCAACAAACGCACACAATTTAACAATCAATAAAATTTGTAACAAAATCAATTTTATTCTATAAAAGTAATAAAATAAAGATTTTACTTCTAAATCCTGACCACCACTGATGGTATAATAATAATAATTCATATAAGGTAAACAAACATTGTTGTAAATACTCCTATCTAAAATTCAAACTATACTCATTTTAAAAGTATATTAATGCATGTATAATAAATATATTTAATTTTTTAATATATAAACTCATATTAACATTACTCCATAAAGCAATTCTAATTGCAATCACATTGCAAATCATTTCAATTAATAAATTTTGTAATAGGCAATAATAATTATTTTCCTGAGATTAATCAAATATCTCCTGAGATTACTGAAAATCAATATACAAACTAATAACTACGGCAGGCCTAATTTTCTTTAAACAATAAATTTCATATAGTTTGAATTTCCAATTTTTCAGTCCACACTGAACTAATTAGTTTGGGCTTGGAAATATAAATCCCTGAGCATTTACCGCTGGTGAACACCATGTTGCTGGTGGTGTTGGTGGGTAAATGTATGGAAACGGGGCAGGTGATAAATACTGAACATCAATTTGTGGAGTATATCTCATTGAGGAAGTAGGGATCATTGCTTCTGGAACTTCTGGTAAAGCTGGAGCATATATCACAGGTGTACCTGTTAAAAAGAAAATGAAAATTATTGACGTATTAGAAATGAGACATTAGATGGAGTTGGCAGCTAAGATGAAACTCATGATAAAATAAAAAAATCATTTTTTGTAAATAAGCTTTGTATGTAGTCAAAATTATGTATTAATGATATTTCTTTTTAAACATGCCGCGCAAACGGTATTTAATGTCACCTCAGAGCATGTGACATGCCATAGCCACAATCTTTTTTTGGAGGGTGGGTTAAAATTGAAGCTTTAAACCCAAAATTCGGGGGGTTGAACACCCTCAGGCTCCCCGCGCTGGCTACGGCCTTGGTGAAGTCATCAGTGGCGTAAACAAATAATCTATTTAGAAGCTACGTCTGTAACTACTTCACGTAAAATATTCACTGATACACGAAGAATGCAGAAAGTACAGTATGCTTGAACCGAGAGAGAAAATGCGCGAAATGTCTGAACTTCTCGATTTACTCTTGCGAGTAACTTTAAAGTAGTGTGCAAATAACTTTATTCTTAGTATACATAGTATAAAATTAGAGGCTTTATTTAGGACTGTGAAATAAGTTCTACTTGTGTTTTAGCTGCCGAGAGATATCGAAAATTCCAAGTGGTGCAGATGCACTTTAGTGCATCTCATATTTCTGTAATGTTAGGTAGAGGTTCGTTTATATATTATAAAATTCATTAAGAAACCTGAATCAATCGTTGCGATAAGAACATTGCGAAAACGGAATAAAAACATCTGTATATAAAAACTATCCACAACGATAGTACCCGAAATTTCGATGACTGTAAATACGCTGAGGTTAAAATGATTCCGTTTCGAATACAAACTAGACTGGAAAATTCTTCGGCCGATTAAATTTTATATATAACGGCGACTACTTTAGGCAAAGAAGTTTGGTTTTGCAGCAGCGTGTAAGATACCAGCTGATAGTACTAGTCATTGTATTTTTGTAAGAGTTTATTTGTTTATTTTTGATAAAAACAAAGACGTTAAAAGTGAATATTTCTGAATTTTGAAACTACAGAATCTATATTATTGGTGACAGAAGTGTAGGATCAAGTGAAGTTAACTTGATTTATGGCCACAACTTGAAGTATGGCAGAAATGGACGAATTAGCAAAAAATATTCAAACAGGTTACTGGTAAATTAGATGAAAAACAAAAAAACTTATGAAATTGAGATTTATTACAACAGGTTGTTTACTTTAATATAAAGTTAAAAACATTAATGTAATGTAATAGTAAAGTTTACCATAATTTTCATCTCATGCCACCACTTTAAGAGAATCCTAGATTCGTCTATGAGCCTTGACAGCTGTATCAGTGCACCGCTGGCTGGCTGTCGCATACTTTTAATGCAATATTTACTATTATTTTAAACCAATTCCTCGGCATTATAGCCAAAATCCAAGATAGAGAAGTTGAAGTGGAATTTATTAACTTTAAAAACTTCTTTAGTATATCTCGATCGGATTAGTCTAGTTAAAACGATGGGATGCGCAAAATGTTTATTAAAATTATTTATATTTCAATTCTTCAAAAACAACTGATTCAATAGTATCCATCTTGAGTCCATATAAACTATAATTTTAACGATGATTAATGTTCCAGTATCAGTTAGGTATTAGAAAATATTTTTGAAAAAAAATACAGTTTTGACCAGTTTTTCTAATTTTCTCAATGAAAAATGATCCAATCAGGAAGCATAAATGCTCATTAAGAATGATTTCTGATTCTCTATAACCTTTTCTGTGGACGGCATTACGATTCCTTTATTGCTTCAATTATATAAGTAGAAAACTAAAGAAATTCGTAATTTTGTACAAGTTTGTTGTTAAAATCTTAGCAATTATTCTCTATGCACAAACTGTTACTGATGTGATAATATAAACAAAATGCTGTCGAATGTCATGTCCGATAATGAGTTCAATTTTTCTCTATAAACGGTGTAAATTTGAATTAAGAAATATTTTAGAGTATAAGTGTTTTTGGAACCTAATGGACAGATTCATACGTTCATTGTTTGTGCTATGACAGGGTTGTCAAGCTAAACCACGATCAACAAAAAAAAAAACAAAGAAATTGGTAGAATGGTAGTATATTGAAATCGATTATTCAAATTGTAATCGATTGCGGTCCAATATTTTAATAATCGATTATTGATAATCGCACATCACTAGTATTTTTTATTCGAATTTTAATCATTTACTCCTTACTATAGCATCTATGTTTTACCAAAGCATATTAAATTTAAACATCTCCTTCTGGATGTTGTGATTTCTTTGTCAGGGACTATATATATTATATTACCAAGTACTGTGAAGAAAACTATTATAAGTATGTTATATAATATAATGTAAAACTGTCAAGATTATAACTAAAACTAGCATCATGTTGGAGCAGCCTTTTTCCCCAGAAAAATATAACCCCAAAAATTCCCCAATGCCAAAAAAATATCAAATTTTTTGGGGACAACCCCTAACTTGGCAACTCAGGTTACAATGAAACTGACATACGAAACCCTTTTTTTATTAATATACTTCTCGCCGAATACGAAATGTCATATCAGGATTGTGAAATCTTGAAATGAGATTTTTTTGACAATTCTCCAGGCACAGTGAGGATTATTGTGGGTTTGATTTGATATAACGTCTATAAACTAACCTGTATGTACTGGCGAATAGACTTCTATTGGGGAATTCTGAGGAGGTATTGTTAAAGTAAAATACGGCTTCTCTTTAGCAAAGAAATGAGCAGGCATATTCCTTCACACACATCTGTGTGTTTTGCTGTTGCTCAAGTCTCAGTTTAATTGTAGTTTCCACCTCCTGAACATTTCAGTTGGTTTGCAACACTGCAAAGGAGGATCCACGTTAGACGACCACTGAGTATACAACTGATGTGTTCTGCAGGATTATAACTGTAGTAATGGGAAACACGTGGATCTAGAGCTAAAGTTTATTTG